>OX101750.1:2383791-2983791 GCA_944452665.1 Stenoptilia bipunctidactyla | reverse complement strand
ACTTGATATAAAGGTTCCTCAATAAGTGTCTGTTTATGTTATGGAAGGAATTCCCGAAATTCCCACGGGAAGGGGTTGGACTTTTTAGTTTGTATGAAAAATCTTATTCCTTGAGTGTACGGATGTGATACTTGGCATGAAGGTTCTTCAAAAAGTGACTGGTTGCGCTACGAAAAAAATTTCCAAAATTCCCACGGGCACGGGAAATATATGATTTTTAATTTGTATGAAAAAAACTTATTCCTTGAGGGTGTGATACTCGGTATAAAAGTTCTTTCAGTGGTTGTCTGGTTGTATAGTTTCTAAAATTTCTACGAGAAGGGTAGTTAAGCGCATACGAAGTTGCGGGATATAGCTAGTTTGTAATAACATGATTGATTGCATTTAGACGAAATCTGGGATAGGCTCAAGGATCTTAATCTGAATATCTCGACTTGCTTCATTGGGATACCTACTTTTGTATAGTTAATAATATAAACAACCTTTATACTTTGGTAAGCGGCATTTAATTAAAAAATATTCCTAAAAAAATTATTGATTGTAGCATAAAAATATCACTATCTTAAAATAATTACAATTTTATTCCATAAACAAAAAAAATGTGATGAAAAACATTATATCGAAAGGTACATTCACAATCTCTTGGTAACATAATTAAAATTAAGTCTCCTTGTTGCTTGAAAAGATAAATAGCTGATGAGAAAACATTTTATTAAATTTTATTTTTATTTAAAAAATTAATTCATGTGTGCCCAGCCTATTTCTAAGTTGCAACGCATACGATACTCTATTCGTGTGATCGAGTCTGAGGCGCACAAGACGTACTCAAAGCACACAATACACATTTTCGAACATTCAATCGACAGAACTATAAGGACAGAGTTGCGATATATTACACAGTATGAAAAAAAAGGGTACAGTGCGGGCAGAATTTAATTTTTCGGCGATTTTAGTGCGCCGGACGTATTGCGTTACTACACATACATTTATTTATTTAGCTACATGGGTTCTATTTTCACAGACTAAAATAAAAAGTACAGAAAAAGTGTCAAATTTCCCCAACCAATTTTTAACTTAATATCAAGGGCATACAGTTCAGATTCTTTCACAATGTTTTCACAGGTTTGGAACACTCAATCTGCTGCCTCCGTACATAATTACTTGCGGACAACCCCTAAAAAAATTATAACCTGACTAAAGACATGTGGCACTCGGAAACTGCCGCGGTAAAGCTATTGCATAGCATTTTTTATCAACTTATGCAATTATAATTATTTATTTATTTTATTAATGCAGTAATGTTTGATCTAATATGAAGTTCCACAAGTTCCTAGTAGATGGCGCTGATTGTTTATTAAAGCCCGCATGTAAAGTTGTGAAATCAAAGTATCACCTCTGTGCCGGTCGGAGTGGGGGTGTTAGGTTTTTTTCGTTACGGAATTTCTGAATTCGGTCCCCACGCTCAAGGCCCGCGATAAAAGCTATGCAATAGCTTAAAAAAAACATTTTTTTTCTCTATTACTTTCATGTATATTAGAGTGAAATTAACAGACAATTACAAGATTTTTTGTTACATTCACTCCTTTACAATATGAAAGACAACAAACATAGGTAATTTAACTAAAATTTATTTATCTTAGGTTCATGAATAGGAGGATTAGTAAATAAAGTCTTTCTCCTGTGTATATCATTCAATAATCAACTTTCCGCTGTTGATATAAGGATTGGCGACCTAACATAAATATTTCATATGACACTTTGGTCCCAGGTACTGTATAACTGTATGCAGTGTTAAGGAATGTTTTAACCCATAAAATCAAGTTAAAGAACTGTTATAAATTTCTAGTCAAAAATTTGGGGAATTTGACCTCTAATTTAGCCTAAGAGATACCTGAAATTCGATAGTTTAATTATGAATTTAACTCTGTCTAGTTAAGTCCAATACGGAGTAAAGAGGTCAAAAATTTAATGTAGGCTGGGCGGCAAGTATTTTCATTTTCAATATGAAATGTTTTTAGGAATCTATAATGTTTTATTTTGATTTAAGATTATATTACCTTAAAAGAACAGTGCAATACAGATGAAATCACAAAATAATAAAGTTTATGCTAACAGAAACCAAAAAAAATAGCACTTTACTTTCCAACCTTATTTTAAAGCAATAAGACATACAATCCTTAATTTTAAACCATAAAAAAACATCACAGCCAGTAGGCATGTTAACACAAAATGATATCTATTTACATATAGAATAAGGAACATTTTCGATAGCTCATCCTAAATTACATTCGTAATATATTTCATTATCACTGATACTTTCATATCTCGGTATTTCAATAACAATATTAATCTTAAAACGGACACAATTGATGCAGATTTTTTTTATTTGTTTTCATTTTTGTATGCCTAAACTTAAATATGTTAAAAAACCGACCACTTTAAATGTATGAAGACCTTTTATAAACCTATAATTGATGATAAATTTGTTGTGAGCAATAAAATGTTTGTTACTAATAGCAGCATTTAAAGAAATTAAAGTTGCATTAACTCTAGAAGCAAAAAAATTAACTTCTTCATCAACCTTTGGTTGTATGATTATTCTTAGTATTAAACATAGCAAATGACCATGAGACTCATTGAATTTCATTTTTTTTACAACTTTTGCCTATCCTGGACATACAGGGTTACTGGGTAAGTCGACCTAGATCCGTTAAGGGCATGAAGTACCCGTCTTATCTAACTTATTTCACCATGAAACACCCTACCCCTAATCTAACCGTTTTTGAAGGAGAGCACTCTGTACTCGATTCTGATCATAATTATGTAATAAAAGTAGGTACTTAATTTTTCACCAGAAATCCCTATGAATAAATAAAGAGACATTACTACACTTTTCCCGACGCACTGCCTCAGTCAACACGCACACAGCAGTGTTCCCGCCACATGCACACCACCACCCGCTAAGTATCTATTGCATTACGCTTATATATATATATATATTATAACCATGCGTTGCGTAATGAATTCTTTAACTTTCGGTTAAGTTTACTCTGTAAATAATTAATATTTATTTTTTCTCTTCATGTATGATCTCAAACTATCAAGTCCTGAAATTTCGGAAATGACCCACCAGTCACCCTGTAGTCGAGCACAACTCGAGTAAAAATCATCCTCTGAAACCGATCATGTAACCCTATTCATGCAAAAATGGTTGTTTAACATTAAGGCACATAAATGTTTCTATTTTTTTTCTACTTTAGTTTAAGGCCTGTTGTTGGGTCATTATTTTAGAAAAAAGATGAACTTATTACAGAAACGAATTTCTCAACTCAAAGCGAAGACAGTGAGAGAATGTATTCCTGACAGTTCCGTATATCCACTGAATGTTCATTTCCAATTAGGACTAGAAAAGTTATGATTTTGTCAGCTGTCAGAAATGTATTCTGTTACTTTCCATGCTATAATTCAATTTATGAAAGATGCATACCAATATGTCATGGTCTTTCAATACTTTACAACTTAATATTACTTAGAAGATCATGCAAAATACGGCATATTTTTAAAACCAGTATTCAAGTAAAATTCTGTAAGCTGATAAGCACGTTCGCTATATAAAGTAATAATAATGTTCCATCAATATTGTCATTAATACATTTTTGATGTAAGTAAATATTGGAATGTTAAATTACAATTAAAATTACAAAATAGATAAAACCAATGGTTGCAAACATAAACACATGTTTGAAAAAAGAAATAACCGCACAACTTTTTATTATCAGAACACCACTTTTGGTATTTTTTATTAAATTTAAAGTGTCCCATTGAGATGTATTTGCTAAAACTATTTCCTAATACAGATAATTAAGTACCTCCACTTACACTTGGCCCTGTTGTTAGGTATTAAACAGTCAAGTATTTATCTTGTATTATAATTAACCGTTGTTGACTTCATCTCACTAATACATAAAATAACATCAATCTGAAAATTTTTGTCGTCTCTTTTTTTACTATTTCACATTTCATGGACATAATACATGTTATTTAATTTTGGAACGATAAACGCTTAAAGCTCAGATTCTAAATTTAGATACTTTTTATCCGAGAGAAACAACGAACATTTCATTAATCTAATTTTAGTTCATTCACCACTTGTGCCAGCACCAGTGTCGAAATTTTTTTTGTTTTATTATTATGACAGTTAAATTGTGGTCTGCATAAAAAAATGGCAATATGTCTTAAATTAAAAATACCCTTGTAATATTCTTATCATTAGTTTTCTGTGTTACTTTTATTGTTTTTTTGCTTTTCCAAAAGTTGTGCATTGGTCCTAAATAATTATAAACATTATTACACATTTAACTTCACAACTTGCTATAATTCATTTCATTCGTGTCAATGAGATTATTTTAATAACATGATTTAATTAGTTTATAATGAGAAACATGTGCCAAATTAAGAGGTAGGTATTTACAATAAATGAGTATTTGAATTCCTAATAAATATTTCTAACCATTACCATTTAAAACTTAACCTATAAACAAACACTAAACACTATGACTGAATTTGTAGCGGCTCGCCTAACTTTACCTCATTTGTGTCAACATAGACATCTACATTTTTTTTAACACTTAAGTTTTGTATGGTACCTTCGATGTAGTTTTCATTCAACTGTTCAGACTTTGCAAGTTCGTGTTCAAAGTTCTCATCGGTCACATGGAACATATTATGTTTGAACTGTAAGTGCTTAACTAAACTAGATTTTTGCACACATTTGTAAGAACACTGTGGACATTTCACTGATTTTTGACGTGGTTTGTATGGTTTAACTTCACTTGGTGTTTTCTCACTCAAACTTTCACTGATCTCCTTATCAATTCCTTTGGCTTTCTCTCCGATCACTTTTTCATTTAAATGCCTCTGTTTATGCTTTGTTAGGTTAGTTTTCTGTACACATCGGTAACTACACTGATCACAACTAAAAGGTTTTTGGTCTGTGTGCAAGTACATATGCTTGACTAAATTCGGTTTCTGCACAGTTCTGTAATCACAGTATGGGCATGCAAATGGTTTGTACCCAGTATGGGTACGTTCATGAACTACTAGGTTATTCTTTTGAGCACAGCGGTAATCACAGTATTGGCAACGGAAAGGTTTCTCTTTCATATGCACTAGAATGTGTTTAGCTACATTGTTCTTCTGACCAGATTTGTAATCGCAGAAGGAACATGCAAATGGTTTCTCACCAGTATGGGTGCGTTCATGAATTTTCAAAATGGCGGGTGATTGACATCGATACGCACATTGCGAGCAGCTAAACCTTCCAATTTTCTCATCAACCTCTTCGCTTTCAGTACACACTTTGGCATGCTGTTTTAATCCCCGTTTCGAAGGGAATATTTTATGGCATCTGTAACACTCATATTCACCTCTAATATTCATAGTTAAATCCTGGCTTGGAATCTTATTTTGAGCACTCGGATCATTTTCGTTTTTCTCTGCACTGCCCCCAAAGCTACTACTCTCGTATTCTGGATAGTATAACTTATTTTCATCAGAGGGTTTTAAATTTTCATTTGGTTCTTCTGATTTTACCACATTTGCATTATCACAGCCACTTTGACTTATCTTTTTAAATTCCTCTTGTGCGTATGGGCTCGAATTTTGATATTCTCTTTGTACAACCAGGTTTTGTGGATTCTCAGAGATTAAATTGTTTTCTGCATAGTTTTGTGTGAAATTTTGTGTTCTAGAATATATATCTACATTATTTAAAGAAGGGATACTTGGTATTTGATTATTATAAGCCGAATATACTTGATTTTCTGATATGTTTGTGGTTTGCTCAGACGATACAGGAAGGTAACCTGGAATTTAAAAAATATCTAGTTATTTACAAAAATAATTTCGCTGGCTTTAGTCTTCAGTGATTTAAACATGATGAACTAAGAAAAAGACTTCGTAAATAAAGTTTGAGAGACCCTTAAACAAGTTTTCTCCAATTCTGGTGAAGTTATGAATTTAGATATACAAGGTCATCTAAAAATACCACTCCTCTTTGTGTGATGACGAAACTTCTGTTTCCCCTCAATCTCGGTAAGTGTCAATGAGGTCCAATATGAAATGACTCAGTATGGAAAAAAAATCCCCAGACTGGCCTCAAAGTAAGCAAAGCTTGTGTTATGAGATACCAAGTAGCGAACTAGGGGGGAACCTAGAATATAAAATACATTATATAGATAAACACCTAGACCCGGAACATTTTTTTTTTCTTTTCCGTGCGGGAATCGAACCCGCAACCGCTGAAGTCTGAGGCATATAGGTTTACCCCATCACCAAGGTGGTCTCGATCGAAGATATTGGATCGTCTTAAAATAAGTCCATGCTGGACTGGGAGCGAAAGAAAAACATAGAATGTACCAACTCCTTTTCTTCCCGGGCATACTGTAAAAGTCAGTTAAGGGACAGAGGTTTTATTGACGTTTTTGTGGGCGCTGGGCTGACTACTTATATACTATACTTTACTACTACTATACTTTCACTACAATAGTCCATCATTATAATACCTCCAAATTTGTCAAACGTGACATCACATGGTCTTATAACCTGCGGTGTTCAGGCTACACCATTTTTGCACTAAGTACTAACCCACGTTTGAAATTAATTTTAAATGATACAAATTTGTCGATGAGGCCGATAGTGCAGCATAGAAAACTATTACCTGTCACCGTGGAGTCGGTTGTAGCTTTTGCAAACTACCCGCAATTGAAGAATGAAATGCCACGACACGCAAAACGGAGTCGGAAGATTTGGTTAGTTTGAAATCGCGGCAGAAACAATTGCCTATAACCTATCATCTGAAAGGATGTACGTATAGGCGTTCTTCAAAGGATCATACCAAGAAGGGTATGCCACTCGTATTAGTCGCCTACTTCAAAAAACTTATCCAGAAAGGGAAGACTATTTTTGTTGATCCTACACACGACGCAGCCTCTATTACCGATGTGCTGTCGCTCCGAATAACAAGACACGATCAGCGAAGGGCGTGTTTAGTGGGTATGCTCAGTTCAGCTGAGAATCTACCTACACTTTCAGGGAAGTCTATGGCTGCTAACCTTCAGGTTACTAGCCTTTCAGATATGCCCGTGCATTAATAAGCGTAATAGTATTCACCCTCCTTCCAATAGAGCTTCCTCTACTGGATACCTAGACTTTTTGGAGGAAAAAAGACCCTATACAGTTACTATTGCTTAATCTTACTTGACGTACTCCTTTGTGGTGATTAAGATAATGACAATTAGATTTATTGTATAAATAGATGACTTACCATTCACTGTATTAGCATTATTAATTTGTTGATTAACTGCATAGAAATAACTATCATCCTCTTGTTCCATCTTAATATGGAATGGCATGGACGGAATGGGCTCATTTTCAAGACGTCTTTGTGCTTCTTGCACATTTAAACCAGTTGTCTCGAGCCTCTGATCTATCCTTTGATCCAACCGAAGTACCAGATTGGGATCTAATCTTTGGATTAAATTCGGATCCAACCTCTGTATGATATTCTGATCCAACCGTTGTATCAGACTTTGTTCTAGCCGTTGATTTTCTAATTGATTATTCTGTATCAGCGAAGCTCTTCTTTCATCATGGTTATTAATGATCGCTTCCAAATTTTGTCTACTCAACTGTGACAAATCTAATTCATGACCCAACTCGTGATCACTTCTACCGAAATTCGGCGGCAAATTCAATTCATGAACCCTTGACAATGTCTCATTCATTTCCGCATTCAAATTCCGCGATAGTTCTTGCTCGTTCAAACTTTGAACTAAAGATTGAGTTAAACTATTTTGCAATTCCAATTCGGAATTCAAATTTCTGGCTAACGTCATGTCGAGAGTGTTTCTCAGATTCTGGTTCATCAAGTCCTCATGCCGCATATTCTGCTGGATGTCAGTACTCAGATTGTGCACTAAGTTCATTTCCGTTGTGAGATTTCTGGCTAGATGAGCTGGTATGTCGTTGAAATTGAAATTGCGGCTCAACTGGTTGGTTTTGAGCATGAGCGTTGACATCTGCCTAGGTGACAGCGGTAATTGAAGGTTGTGGACGATGCTACTGGAGCTCAAAGTGGACTGCATAGCTTGGTGGAGCTGTTCCATGGATATTGCAGTGTGCTGATAATCTGGTAACTGAAAAAGAAAAATGTTTTTGAAATACGTTTAAATTGAAAATATTTTTCGTCAAATGTCAAATCGTTTCGTCAAATGTGGGTAGTTTACTATCATCTCGTTTTTACGAAAGTAAGTCTTCAATCTGTATGAATTGTATGTAATTTGTTAACGGAGCCAAGTCAAACTTTGAGTATAAATGCATTACGAATTACTATCCCTTTACATGAAGTGACTTCCTAGTAGGAAGGCGCGGTCGCAGGCTGAAATTTTGGGGGGTCACAACTGAATTTTGGGGGAGATCACAAAGAAATTTTAAATCACAAGTATCTTTTTCTAGTTTCTCTTTTAAGAGGTTCATCTTTTCATGATTTTGGGAGGGGTCATGTCCCCTGGTACCGCGCCTGCTAGTAGGAAATTCCTACACATATTTTAGTTTTATAACCTCAGTTAAAATTATTCTCTAACTGTAGAGTTACGATATTACGCACTACGTGATCTATATGGCGAAGTACATTTTTTTATTCCCTGGGCGTTTCTCATCAAAATTCGCCTCTAGGACACCTTATAAACTTAATATATCGGAGCTCAGCTCTAAGATATCCCAGATTAACAACTCGGACCAACGGTGACTCGACGCTAAAAAGGGAAAGGTTGTCGAGGGAGAGAGAGAAAACATAACATCTCAAGGCCAGTCTTATTTAAAGCCTTACCTTTACAACGAGGTAACATAAATACCAAATTAGGCATAAAGATTATATTTTAAACTTCTGATACATTACAAATTTGACCGGCCGCCTTCTTCATGTGTTGGGTTAATTATAACAATAGTATTGAAACACTTTAAATTAATGCAGAAAAGCAAAGTAAAATCTAAATATGTTTTCTTGAGTATCCTCTATCGGCTGACCGGCTTGCATTGCGATGGAAGCTAGCCGCAAATGAGTTTTTTATTTTCGTCGTGCTAATCAAAGACTGTATTTGAGATAAAAAAAAAGCGCAATTACCCAAACCGTCATACAGAAAAAAGAGCAGAAACATAGACTGAACTACTCACACTATTATATTTACTTTTATATCCGGTTAACATTTGAAAATTTTTTGGCACCTCAGAGTTTTGATCCCGGAGCCGTACAAAGGTACATTAATAGAAAAAAATCAATATATATAAAACTGTTCCCTTACTGACTGAGTGACTGAGGTACTGAGTGACTGACAGACAACGTACAGCCGTAACTACTGGGCGTAGAGAGCTGAAATTTGGAACATACATTCTTTAGGGGATGTAGGGGTGCACTAAGGAAGGAATTCCCGAAATTCTCCCGGGAACGGGAAATAAAGGACTTTTTAGTTTGTATGAAAAATCTTAATCCTTGAGTGTACCGATGTGAAACTTGGTGTGAAGGTTTTTTAATGTGTGTCTGGTTGTGTTATGAAAGGAATTCCCGAAATTCCCACGGGAACGGGAAATATATGATGTTTTAGTTTGTATGAAAAAATCCCATCCCTTGAGTGCACGGATGTGATACTTGATATAAAGGTTCCTCAATAAGTATGTGTTTGTACTATGGAAGGAATTCCCCAAATTCCCACGGGAAGGGGTTGGACTTTTTAATTTTTATGAAAAATCTTATTCCTTGAGTGTACGGATGTGATACTTGGCATGAAGGTTCTTCAAAGAGTGACTGGTTGTGCTAGGAAAAAAATTCCCGGAATTCCCACGGGCACGGGAAATATATGATTTTGTATGAAAAAAACTTATTCCTTGAGTGCATGGGTGTGATACTTGGTATAAAGGTTCTTTCAGTAGGTGTCTGGTTGTATAGTTTCTGAAATTTCCACGAGAAGGGTAGTTAAGCGCATACGAAGTTGCGGGATAAAGCTAGTATAGTATATATCTTAAGAGGTTCATCTTTTCATGATTTTGGGAGGGGTCATGTCCCCTGGGACCGCGCCTGCTAGTAGGAAGTTCCTATACATATTTTAGTTTTCTAACCTCAGTTCAAATTATTCTCTAACGGTAGAGTTACGATATTGCGCACCACGTGATCTATATGGCGAAGTAATATTGTCTTAAGTTTTCGCGATTCATACTATTAAATAAAACACTTTTTAACCGGATTTATCGCGTATATTTACATTTTAAATTTTGGCGAAGTACATTTTTTATTCCCTGGGCGTTTCTCATCAAAAATCGCCTCTAGGAAGCCTCATAAACTTAATATATCGGAGCTCAGCTCTAAGATATCCCAGATTTACAACTCGCACCAACGGTGACTCGACGCTAAAAAGGGAAAGGTAGTCAAGGGAGAGAGAGAAAACATAACATCTCAAGGTCAGTCTTATTTAAAGCCTTTCCTTTTCAATGTGAATGTTTACTCCCCAACGAGGAAACATAAATACCAAATAAGGCATAAAGATTCTATTGTAAACTTCCAATACATTACAAATTTATCACCAGAAAAACATCGTGATGCGACAGTTTAGTCATTTGATTAGTGACCGACCGCCTTCTTCATGTGTTGGGTTAATCTATACATATAATAAAATGGTAGGAAAGTCAAAACTGTACATTGAATATTTTTTTAAAAGAATACTTGGGGTATGATCTACAATCGAAACAGAAACAAAAAATATAGTTTTTAGAATTTTTGTCTGTTTGTCTTTCCGGGATAAACTCAATAAGTACTGCATGGATTTACTTCAAATTTGGCATGAAGATAGTTAAGAAGTCGGGTCAACATATAGGCTACATATTATCACGCTAGCAGTGTTATAATCGTAGGTGCGTTTGGTGCTGCATAGCGTTCACGCAGACGACGTCGCGGGCAGCAGCTAGTTATAACAATAGTATTGAAACACTAAAAAATTAAAACAATAGTATTGTAGTTTTTTTTTTGTAATTTTAATTTCTACTATGTTTTCTTAATTGTTGATTATTTTTAACCCAATTTATAAATTAGTATTGTTGAACAAGTTGTTGATTTTTTTAATTTAGAATTACTGCTACGATTCTTTTTTCACTTGTTGATTATTTCTAATTGATGATTTTTAGCTTTCTTGTAGTTATTATTTTTAATTTTGACTTGTTAATTATATAGCTATTATAGGATAATTGTGTAGCTATTATTAAAAAATTTTTTTAATCAGTTGAATGTTTCTACTTAATATTTTTTTGTAGTCATTATTTTTAATTTTGTTTTTAGTTGTTGATACAAGTAAAAAATATTGTTGATTTTTAAAAGTTTACATTGCTATTCATATTTCTTTCCACTAGCTCATTAAAAAAAAATATTTTCACAATTCAATATTTCATGCAGATTTTTATTTCCACTCCTAAAAAAAATATAGTAGACGCCAAAAACTCATAGTAGAACTTTTCTATTTGATTTACCTTCTATTTTTTAATGTAGATCTAAGAGACAGGTACCATAGCGAGACTACTTAATAGAGATATAGTACCATCCTATAGCGAAACTAACCCATCTGAACTATTTGAATGTGAATGTTATATTTTTTTAAATGACTTGCAATCTTGTTGGTGGTTAAAAAAAAATGGCAGGAAATTATTTGTCAATTGTTTTTTATCACACTTTAAAGTGCTATGTACACATTGAAAGTGATGATGTTTTTCTATGATTTTAAAAGTACTTCTCTCCGCAAGACTGTGCCGCTTGAGTTTTTAATATAAAAAAATATTATAGGGGTTTTGTGAATGAAAATATTTGACTGGGTTTCGCATAAATAAATATGTAAACTTTGACACAAGTAACCCAGCCCTCTATGATTTCCATTTGTAAATTTTTCGGAGATGACAATCAAAATTATTTGTAAAATAAATTACTCAAACTAATGCATGCAACCAAGTAAGCAACTTTAATGTGCTAGTGTGTCCACCACAGTTTAAATAAAGGGCTATCTCAATATTCACCTACTTGTATGAAAAAACAATTTGTATTCAAATGATAAGTATCATAATTTCACATAATATTTCCTACTTATGTTTTATTTTATTATTATTTATACACATGTCATAAAAAACAAGCCTTGTATTGTGTTAGAAAAATAAACTGAATATGGTTTTGTTTTCTCTTATAAAACAATAATAAACATAATATTTCAATAACAAGATACAAAAAGATTTTAAAATAAAGAATATGTAGGTAAACACTTGAAACACAAAATTAAATTCTATAGTCTCCATATATTTATGGAATCTTTAAAAAACAATTTGAGTTCAAATGCGTCATTGTCATTGCCTTGTTGTACAAGTTTTTAAACTACCATTTAATTAAACTTACAAAATATCAAGAACTGAAATAAAAAACATGTTTCGAAAGCTAATTTAAAAGGAATCTTAAGTATGATAAAAACTGAGATAAAGGTTGTATCATATTCCTTTCTGAACCCAGCTTTAAGTCACTGACCTGATTTTAATTTAATTTAATAAAATACTAGTTATGCTCGAGCTGCAATTTAATGATAGATTCTTGCCAATAATTCTCATTCATTCCCATTTAAATTTTATAATTATGTGACACAATTAATTGTGCAGAAAGTGTTTCTTTTATAAAACCATTTAGAACCTTTTTTGTAATTCATAACTTTTAGTATACAATACCTAATATATTTATACAATGTGTAACAAAATGGAGAGATAAAACTTAAAGGTTAGCTTCTATACCATACATAGAATATACAGTAAAAGAATTAGCATGATTAGTGCTGCTACAGACTTTCATACAAATTTATTTAATTACTTATTTCACAACAAAATATTTTGACAACCCTAGTCAACCAAGCTAAAACAAGACTTGTGTTGCAGTCATGGACCTTATGACCTTTCCCGCACCGGCTGAACTTTGTAGTATCTGTCTCTGTAACCCATCACTTTATTTTTAAGCCATCTGTTATAAATTGATTTCATCAAAAGCTAACAGCTGTTTTTAGGGTTGACACTTAGATATTTTGATCTAAACTTTGAACTTATTTTTCGGCCGAACCTTAAGGATAACAAATTTATGTTAGTTACTTATAAACCAAACATACAATCCCCTTAAGTATTATCTCTTCAATATTTTACACGTTGTATCCATTTTTTTAAAGTATTCTATGATTTTCTTATCATTGCTTCTTTGAATAATGTTTTGTATAAGATGCAGTGCTCACCTATCTTCTAATCATTAAGATTTCCTCTTAATGTTACAAAGGTTATGTACAAAGGATATTTACACATATTTACTATTTGAATAAATATTTCAGTACATTTGATGCTAAAATATATTCCCTAGTAAGATTACTACTATATGTTAAGCAAGTGCCTATGAAAGTAGTAAAGTATAGTGATCTAGCAACAGAGTAACCATGATGATCTAGAGATAAATTCGAAAAACTCAAGCATAAAGGAAATTATCACTACTGTAAAATTGAATGTAAAAAGATTTAAAAACTTTTGCTACATAATAAGGTTTCATTTTGGCTGTAGAATATATTGGTAAACTAGAAAAGCATGTATGATAGTAAATACTATTCACTGAAAGTTATTATAAAACTACTACCTACCTAGACAATGGATCCAAAACTTATGTTTACTTACGTTATTCATATAAACATCGTAGTTTTCCTCTTCAATATTGTTCTGCTCTTCTGTCTTCACGAAATCCATATTTACGAGTTATTCACGGTTGTTTAAAAGAAAAAAACGTTTTTCAAACTAACTTAACCTATAATATTATTTACATTTATGACTTATGAAATGTACAAGTGGTCAGAGTGTATTAAATCTAATTATTCATTATGTATAGAAAGGGTAGTTAATGACATCATTAACACAATATTGAATATTCTAGTTATACAGAATTTACAGAAAAAGTTCCTTCCTTGCGAAGAAGAAAGGAAGCTAAGCTGTATGAATGAATGAATTTATAATGACATAGACAATATTAAGTGACCGTCAACGAACATCTGTCCGACCACTGACCTCTATATTTACCACTGGACTGGCTGTTCCGTAAGTTTGACAGCTATTTTTTTGTGCCTATTTGAAGCGCCACTAGCGAGTAGCGAGTGTCCGCAGAACAAATTTTGACGTATATTGCAAGTGGCCGCCAGAGAAGTGCTTGCTTATTGTTAAGTGATTTTATATTTTTTAAATATTAATTCGAATTTTATGTTGTTATTGTTATAAGCATTATATAAAAGTTATCAAGAATGAGGACATGTGACATATGTGTAAGCGACTAGTTTTAGTACCACGGACACTCGCTACTGCTCGCTACGTCCGACAGCGCCAAAATGGCGATTATCAAACGGGCACAAAAGCACTTTGACAGCCGCCAGTCCAGTGGTAAATATAGAGGTCAGTGCTGTCCGACTGAACTTTTTTTATTAAGATGTAATGGCGCGGTTACAAGGCCTTTTGGTCAACTGTCTGACTGACTTCTAATGGGCACACTGTCCACGGAGGCTTAGCTTCATAGACGCATCAAAATACGGAAGCAGCACAGTGTACTGATCTATGTCCACCAGGCGTATCGGAAGCGTCAATGTACGCCCCGGCGCGGCGTATGAAATGCAGTCAGTATGACCGACGTCGGCGGTGTCGTGAAGCTTGCATGCAGCGACGCGAGCGCGACGCTGCAGGTCCGTCAACAGAGTATCATAGTTTTGTATGAAAGCTGCAAGCAGGCGTACACCAAGCGTAAAATGACGAATAAGCCTGTATGAAGCTACGCCTCCGTGTATCTAAGTGTAACCGAATGTGTGTACACAGTTATTGAATCGTCTGATCGTCGCAATACCTTATCTATCACCATCATCAAAATCGAGATCTTTAAAAAAAAAACGTGGTTTAAAGGTTTATAAATATCTGTAAGGTGCTAATAAATTCAAATGTTTTGAATAGAAGTAAGTACATATTTTATAGAAACATATTTTTTTTTAAGATAGCTAGCTTACTTGAGTTATTCATGTATTAATATTAAGTATGACTGGTAAAAAAGTAATGCCTAACGTATGAAGTCTGACAACAAGTACTATTTATTTACTAGCTTTCTTGTTTTGGAAAAAATCCAACGATTTTTAAATATCTGAAAAAATGTGCTAAATAAAAACACCCGACCAGAAAGTCAACCTGGGCCCTCTCGTTTGCCGGACGAGTGATCTTCCACTGAGCTACCGGGGCCTGGTGGTACGCCTCGAAATCACTTAGCAGCATTTTAAATGCTATAACTTAAAAGTATTATTAAACATTGCAATGCTTCACTTTGACTGGGATTCACAATTTCTGAAAAGAAATTGGTCTCAGGTTGTTAGAAGGAGCTACGATAGCAATATAACTTAAAAACATTAGCTCAGTGGAAGAGCACTCGTCCAGCAAACGAGAGGGGTTCGAGTCCTGGTCGGGTGATTTTTATTTAGCACATTTTTTTAGTTAGGTATTTAAGAATGATTCAGCAATGCAAAAAATTAAAAATATTATTAGTCCAATGATTTTCAAACAGAAAATTGAATGAGAAAACTAATAAAGAAATTCATCAATTAATGAAACAGTTTTTATTCGGATCTTAAATAAAAAAAAAACACTAAGTACTTTTTATTAAAGATCTGAAAGTATGACCTAACTTCACGCCCATATCTCTTATGGGGTAGGCAGAACACCAGAGGCTATAAAACCATCTGATGTCACGTTTGACAAATTTGGGGGTATTATAATGATGGAGAAATTACTATTGTAATGACAGGGGATCGGTCTATCGCCCGCAAAAACGCCAATTAAACCTCTGTCCCTTAAGTGTTTTTTACAGTATACCCGGGGATAGAAGCAGCTGGTTACATTTTATGTTTTTGTTTTGCTCCTAAAAACATACTGAACGCAAAAAACATAGAAGTGTCACACTACAACTTGAAAATGTTATGGCCCAACTAAATTCAGTTTTAAAGCTATTGCATAGCTTCTATCGCGGGCCTTGAGCGTGGGGACCGAATCTAGAAATTCCGTAACGAAAAAAACCTAACACCCCCCACTCCGACCGGCACAGCGGTGATACTTTGATTTCATAACTTTACACGCGGGCTTTAATAAACAATCAGCGCCATCTACTAGGAACTTATTGAACTTCATATTAGATCAAACATTACTGCATTAATAAAATAAATAAATAATTATAATCGCATAAGTTGATAAAAAATGCTATGCAATAGCTTTACCGCGGCAGTCTCCGAGACGTCTTTTTTATCCGTTAGTCCGGTCCGATAGTTTCGTGTATAGCTCGTGGTCAATAATAAAAATATAAACAATGCCTATTTGCACTATAAAATGGTTTTTAAATACGATCGCACCTGCATAACAAAAATGCAAGATTTACAGTCATCACGTGTAAATAGACCCGTAACTACCAAATTCAGGTATTTATTAGTAAAACTTGGGACAACCACGCGAGAACGCCGTGAACTGTGTCACAGTACACCTATCTACAGTAATTCAACTCGGCCGAATCTTTGAAATAAATGCCTAGGTAGGTAAACCTACAGTTACGCGGTACGTAAACATGCGATAGGGCTGCCCGCCTCCAGCATTTTAGTTTTGTTTGACTACTTTGTGTTTCGATTTAGTTTTGTGATCATTGTAAATAAACTTTTTTTTATACAATTAAATAAAATACTTTGTGATTGGAATAGAAAGTGTTTAATAAAAATGCTGGTTGTTTTTGATGTTTTGATGTATTTAGTCAAAAAACCATTGTTTATGTTTAAAAAATAAATCGGTCTTATAAAGGATAAGATTTTTTCTTCATTTATTTTGGCCCAAATGTGTACCTTGAGGTACATGGGCACCAAATTGTAGGGAATAAACCAAGGAACTGTAAAATATAGGATATGCATACCTTTTTATGATTAAATGCTGTAAAATAAATTCTTTAAAGTTGTGAAAAACTGCCGTTTCGGAACATAACATCATATTTTTTTGACATATGTCAACAAATGTCAATAATGACAGGATGGCACCTCTCCGAGTTACAAAAAAAAGTTATGTGAAACAATGCGCACCCGTTTTACGTAAACACTAGTGAAGTGAATTTTTTATCGACTATCGGTTAATCCTTTTTTTATTAGTGCCAATTATGAGAAAAGTTTATTTACCCTCCATCCTTTGAAGCGAGTTCCCTCCTCCACATCTAATTTAATTAAAATCAATTCTGCAACTATGCTATCACAAATAGGATAAAATTGTGTTTGCATGAGTGGCATTGATGTGCTTTAATCATTTTACTTTGTATATGCAAACAATGGGAAAAAATAACAGTGAAGAGGACTTGTCTAAGCACCTATTGAGAAATTGCACCATTTAAAACATATTTATGGAAATCATTTTCATTGTAAGGATTTCAAAAATAAAAAAGACACAACTTAGAAGAAATCCTGTACCATGTATCGAGATTACGGCTGAACCCCTGACCGATGAAACATAGATAGACTTTCCACTGCATTAACCTAAAACAGCTCTAGAAGACCAACACCTAACCTAAGACCAAGACCGTCACCGATCTTTAATACTGCAATGTTCAAAAGGTTTGTTGCAGTATCTTTTATGTTCGGCATCGAGAACGGCCCAGATGCCTGTCGCTGCCGTCCAGTTTGCAGCCTAATAAAACACTGTATCACTTTTGTAAGCAGATCAACGCGGGCAGACTGAAGTACCAGCATGATGTCGCCGATGTGACCGGTATTCCGTTGCTAAGAACTTTCGGATCATAAAGCTCAATCTAACAATGAGTACCAGCTGTTAGTAGGTGTTCTGGACCCACCGTTTTTCAAGTTTGCAGTTTTTCACAGGTGCAATGTGTTTTTTGACCCCCTCCTGGATACAATTCAACCAAGTCAAAACGTCGGTATATAGTGGTCAAGTGCTAATCTAGTAATCAAAGTAAAAAGATATCGTATCTCGACCCGTTAAAATATTTCTGAATAGACATAGCATAACCCATTCCGCATTTGTTGCAGAACCTTCAGAATCAATACACCCGGTGTCCAAATCTTTCACAGACGGCGGAAGTTGTTAATTTAATTATTGCTTCTTATTTACTATATTGCAATTTTTAAAGTTAGATAAATTAAAAAAAAAAAAAACATTTTTTTATTTAGTTTTTTATTATAGAAAACTAAAAGTATTAACTAGTGTTATCGATCGAGCGACGTGGAGAACCTTGAGGGAAGGCTTTGTCCCACTGTGGGCGTCCCTAGGCTGAGTTGATCATGATGATGACATCACACAAAGGCGATGTTTTCTCTACATTAAAAAGATTCTTGAATCAGTTGATAAAACCCTGGTTTGCTTTTATCTATTATTTGGTTGACATTATTATGTTGATGCCATGTTTCTGCCGAATTTTGCGTTCGTGGTAAATTTAAATTATTCGCAGCTCCAAAATTCTGGAATATATTTTGCAGGTGCGCTTAAATTACCCCCAATTTGTTGACCCCTTAATCGATTCATTGCGGCGGTCATTTTCACATTTTCATTTTCACTTCTGCCTGGTGCGGCCATACATTTTTTTTATAATGGCCCTAAGGGCGTCTTATGCCCCGCGGCCTCCGCCATTTGCAAAAACTTGTGAAAGCTAATGGAATTAAGCCCTAAAATATAAAATTCTAGTTTTTGAAGTCTTCCAAAATAAATAAACAAAAGCCACTCATTTTGCGTTCTACATTTATAAAAGGCCTTCGCGCATGTCGATTGTGGCTTAAATAAAATAAATACGAAAAACTTTGCATAATGCTTATCGATGAGTGTTGAAACGACGGTACTACGTGCACTATACGTTCTCTTAAAAGTAACGAATCAAAAATATAAAACAGTCAAAGTTTAAATAACAAGTTCAGTGTTAAATTGCTTCCGAATATGACGAAATGTGCGGCTTGTGGTAAATTCTTATCGCCGGCAGGTGCCGCTACTTGTACCACATGTCCATGCAAATATCATAAGGCCTGTATAGGAATTAATAACGATGAAACTTCTATTCCTTTCGACTGGGTGTGCCCGGAATGTTCAATAAAAAGAAGCGTACAAGTGACAACAGCAGCACTTCTGTCCGAGGCGTCTGCGCCAGTCAGTCAGAGCGGGCTCCATCAACTGTGGAGGAGACGGAAGTTAGAGCTATGCGCCGCGAGTTCGCCGAGTAGGTATAGGGTCGAATTTAGAGTTTCGTATGGAGATCCGCTCCAGTTTGGCAGGTATGATCGACCGGGTTGATGGGTTAGAACGAAGGCTTATAGGGACGCCGAAGTTACCACTGACAATAACAGGGTGACACAGTTGCAGCAGACGGTGGTCGCTCTTAAGCAGGAGCTCAATGATCTTGATCAGGACATGCTGCTGTCCGACTTAGAAATAGGACATATTCCGGAAGAGAAGGGGGATTACCCCGCTGCGAAGCTGGGCGTCAAACTTGAGAGTAGGGATATAGTGTTCGCGTTCAGTCATGTCTCAGCTAGGTAAAACAAGAAAACTTATTAACAATGATGCCACATTCGCTTGTTTATAGATATGAAACTAAAAACGTTATACATATTACTATTTCAATACTACTTTATGAATTTAAGTACTATTACGATAATAGTGATAGTAACCCTATCGCTAAGTTTTATATGAAGAAACATTACGAGCATATATTTGTGAATTCACTTTTAATAATATTCGGATATAATTAAAATCTCAGAAATCAAAATTCAACGAGTTGAATTACAACGACGCCGCTCGGCTGTTATCCGTACGTAATACATAAAAGAAATTAGTTCCTAAGTATTAATCAAAGGTTTTCGGAGGTTTTATTGACGTTTTCGTGGGCGATAGGCTGACCCCCTATCACTGCAAGTCTCTCTTCATCATCACAATACCTCCAAATTTGTCAAACGTGATATCAGATGGTTTTATAGCGTCTGGTGTTCTGCCTACCCCATTAGGGATACAGGCGTGACGTTATGTATGTGTATGTATGTAATCAAAGGTTGTCAACCCTTGGAATTTCCAAATTCATGATGTATCCTGAAACGTACACTATAAGCATAATTTTCATAAAAAAATATGATAGTCCTGTTAGTAGAAACCTTTAAAATGATGTTTTGAAAGAATATTAATCAATTGAAAATAACGGTTGTGTCTCACGCAATGGAAAATAGAAAACAAAAATGTGGCAAAACGTTTTAAGGATAATGAAATTCGTACTATGAAAATTCGGTATTACCATAGGTAACCAGTATGAATGAATATACTATACCTACTTATTTTTAATTACAAAATTAATTTAAATATACAATAATCCTTGACTTGACGGCTAATATTTGTTCATCACAAAAATATCTACCACGGGTACTCGAACCCAGTATATCTGGTATTGAAGGCAATCTATGTTACCACTATACCAGCCCAAACTAAACTATTTATCTGCTAAATACTTCACTCTTCTTAATAACACTCTGTCGAAGCACTCTGTACAACTCTTTATGCTGTATTTAAATTACCGACAAAAAATCCTTTATATTAGTTGCGGTCTGTGGTTGCGGCACTGACCTCTATATTTACCACTGGACTGGCGGCTGTCAAAGTGCTTTTGTGCCCGTTTGATAATCGCCATTTTGGCGCTGTCGGACGTAGTTTTAGTAGGCGAGTGTCCGTGGTACTAAAACTAGTCGCTTACAATATACACATGTCCTCATTCTTGATAACTTTTATATAATGCTTATAACAATAACAACATAAAATTCGAATTAATATTTGAAAAATATAAAATCACTTAACAATAAGCAAGCATTTCTCTGGCGGCCACTTCCAATATACGTCAAAATTTGTTCTGCGGACACTCGCTACTCGCTAGTGGCGCTTCAAATAGGCACAAAAAAATAGCTGTCAAACTTACGGAACAGCCAGTCCAGTGGTAAATATAGAGGTCAGTGGGTTGCGGTATTCATTCATTCATCAATATTTTGATCATTTTATTTCATAGATCTCTAACACTATCACTGGATATCATCTCGCTGTTTTATTTATTAAGAACTTGTTTATTTTTCTCAATCTCTCTCTTTACCGACAGAATTTTGAATGATATCAAAGTCATTCTATAAACTTTTTAGACAAGTTACAAATATATCAGTGTTTCCACATAAGTTTGCAGATCATTCTCTTAAATATTACAGGTAGATAATAGTTTATTTATTTAGTATCGACTTCTATGACCTTTGCCAATGTTAAAAATAACCTAACCGGCAATTTTTATTAATTCACAATGGTTTTAAAGGTTAATATAATTTGTGGTTCTAATATTGCAGCTGTAGGTACGACATTTTGATGAACCGTCTTTATTTAATTGAGTTGAAGAATAACGTGCCAAAAATGCAACTTAAGTAATTATAAAATATAATTCGTGCTGAATTAACTGAAATATTTATGTCTTTGCAGCATCCAAAAGCGTACAAAAATGTCGAAGTCAGCTCTAGTGATTCTGGCGCAAGGTGCTGAAGAGATGGAGACAGTCATTACTGTAGACATGCTCCGGAGAGGAGGGGTCAGTATCAAATAATAATTCAGACGGCCTGGCTAAAATTAAAACATCCATTACATAGTTTGAAGTTAATTTTATAGTTATATCATATTAAAACCTTTATATGAAAAACTTGAAAGGTTGCAGTAACCATGGCAGGACTGGATGGTAGCTCTCCGATCCTGTGTTCACGACAAGTAACCCTTGTGCCCGACAAGTCTCTGGCTGATGCACTTGCAGAGAATGTGAAGTATGATGCGGTGAGAATAGACTTTATAATATGTTCTTTACATTTATATGTATGTTTCAAGTTTCTACTAATGAATTCTTTTGTTTTAACATATTTATTTATTTATTTTCTTCTTATATAATATTTATGATGAATAATCATTTGTTTGTGCGAAACCTTAGTAAATGTAGTTATGATAAAGACTCGGCCTTTTAAGGCTTTTAATATACGCTAGCCTCCTTTTTGACTCGGTCCTTTAGTCCCCAACTATTAGACATAACACTATCCGTATTAGTCAGAGTCTTTTAACGCAAATCACTTAAATAGCTTGAAGGACTTAAGTAGCTTAAAAGGCGTGTGTTGATGCAGCTGGTACTTTGCTTATAGTACCCTACCGCCTGGAGAATAAAAGTACCCTTATACAATATAATTTTGTATTTTTCATCATTGAGTGTGTTAAAAAAAATATTTGGTGAGTCTTAATAAAAATTTATTTATTATTTATTCATTGCAGCCTAAACACTTTACTCAATCGGAGCTCTCTTGTAAAAGACTTATGCCCGTCTGCACTAAACTTTGATCCTAAGTTGAAACTTAAATCTGTATTATTATGTGCGACGAGAATTGATTGACTTTTATTGTTATTTGACCTGTGAACCGGTTTGATATTCATCTCAGACTCAAACATACTTTATTTCTAGAAAAAAAAACGTTGGCAAGTGTACAATCAATTCTGTTACAGATTCTGACCAAACTAATTTTAGCTTTTGCACAAACAAAATATATATTTCTGTATTACTTTCTATATGAATAATAATGAAAACTGGTACCTATGTCCAAAATTATTTTCACTATACACCCTAACCTATTTTACTTGACTCTAGGTGATTTTGCCCGGAGGATTGGAAGGGTCAGAAAGATTGTCAAAGTCAAGCGTGGTTTGCAATCTACTAAAGGAGCATGAGAAGGCTGGAAAAATCATAGCCGCTATTTGTGCTGGTAAGTTTTTTTGACAAAAGAATAAGTATTAATTAGGATGAAAAAGGTACTTTTTCATAAAGCACCTGGTCGCGCGGTTAAAATGGCAATCCTCCTGCTTTGATCCAGTCTACTCAGGTTACCCATGAAGTGGTTGTATAGTCACTCATCTCCATCCACATTATCTCTATTCTCTCTCACCTCTATCACTACGTCTATCAATGCTTCTATCTTTACCTCTATATCTATGTTTCTGTCTAGTACTTGGTTGCCTAATGTATAAATATAATAGTAAACTCCAGAAGATCACCAACTCGTTCATGGGTCAATGTGTATACTTTATTTTATAATAAAATTCCAAAATATTTAAGATTAACCCTTCGATAGATTTAAGGATAAGTGTTATGTGAAAAGGTTTACTATAAGATATCCGGATGCAAGAAGATGGGATTGCCTGGCTGTAAATTGTTATTGTGTACCTATTATTTTTCTTATTTTTAAAAGATGATTGCTGTTGAGTTTCTTGCCACTTCTTCTCAACAGATCAACTTTCCGAAGTGGTGGTAGATCCAGTTCAATTTGTAAATTGTTCGACTTATTTTGAATGTATTTAAATACTTACGAAATAAAGAATAATTGAGTTTGACGTGCATTAATATTTATACACTTCGCAACTTGTGATAAGGCTCAAAGTCCATTAAAATGTATAACACTTGACTGTACCATCTATCTGGGTTCGCTGAGGTCGTTCTCCTTTTTTGATTATTCTTACTTGACCCTTTGCAGCTATATCCCTCAGGCGGCATGGCTAGTGGTAGCGTCGGATATTGGGTCACCCTCTGCCCTAAAATATGTTTGAAGACGGAGATGGCTGGTGCTTGCATTATACTCGTGTCCGGTTCTGCTAGCGGTGCCAAGGCGTTTTGCTGATGATACTATGACTATTTTATTCCATTGTTTAAATACTCTGTTCCCAGTTTGTCATGTTCGTGTTGTGCATCCATTGCTCAATGCACCTACTCTGTAAGAAATTTGGTTGTGGCATGACATTGGCTCTCACAATTAGCTGTCTTGTGTTTGTTTTTTTTCATGTCATGATCAGTTTGTACTGTATGTACCTATATGTATAATCCTGACTGAAAAACAGTGCCAAGAGTTTTTTTCCGCCGGCTTTTTTTGTCTCTTGGTCTACTGTAATATCTTATTCAATAACTATCAACACCTTGTTAGAGCCGAAGTACAAAATTGTGACGTCATCAAGCGGCCATTGGAGGGTCTTATGATGAATAAAAAAATTTCATTTCATTTCATATCATAAGGAACAATTAAAATTAAGGTTTGGAACAGGAACCCCTGGATAAGGGTTCTTTAAAGGCAAATAGTCCGAGTGACGTCGCTTGGTGGTAGGATTCCTTCTGGGTTTCTGTGGCTACTGATCTCCCTTCATATACTACAAAATCTATGAAAAAAAAGAATTAACTTTATGATTAATAATTACAGCACCAACTGCATTTGCGGCTCACGGAGTGGCGCAGGGCAAACGCGTGACGTCATATCCTTCGACTAAATCCAAGATGGACCAGTCTTCCGGTGACTATAAGTATGTGGAAGGAGAGAGAGTAGTCGTAGACGGTAACGTCGTTACGAGCCGGGTGAGTTTCACATCATTAGTCATTCTTAATTGCATATACTCTGGCAAATAATGCAATGCAGTAAAATGACAGTTCCAGTGTGCCCACTTTAGGGAAGAAAAAAAATAGGGATACGGTTTAAGTGAATGAATGGTCTTCTTTATTAAATAATATCGTCAAGTTGTTTTACGCATGTTGCTTTATCGTGGCTTTTAAAAAGGTGCGAAAAAAAATCTAATTTTACTTATGCTGTGACCATTTTAAGCAGTACACATGTTTGGTAATTGATTATTTTCATTAAAGTTACTGTGAAGATAAAGTACACACCTCAAATTCACGTATTCATTGCGTTAAAATTTTATACTAAACGAATGACTAATTGTAATACCTATCTAATAACTTCCACGCTGGAGTGGGAGCTAAAGAAAAACATAGAATGTGCCAGCTGCTTCTCTTCCCGGGCATACTGTAAAAGTCAGTTAAGGGACAGAGGTTTAATTGACGTTTTTTCGGGCGATAGACTGACCCCCTGTCACTGCAATAGTCTCTCTCCATCATTATAATACCTCGTAAGTCAAACGTGACATCAGATGCTCTTATAACCTCTGGTGTTCTGCCTACCCCATAAGGGATACAGGCGTGAAGCTATGTGTGTATGTATGAACGAATGACAAAGTACCATTCAATTTCAATCATTCTCATTCAGTACTTTACACTACGAAGATTTTAACTGGTATCATTAATTTTTGACATTTCGACCTGTCAGTTTACTGCATTGAATTATTTTCCAAGGTATAGTTTTTAGATAGGTATTACAATTAAATAACTGAAAAAATATGTTAAATAAAATCATCACCCGACCAGGACTCGAACCTGGGACCTTTTAAACTGCGCTATCGGGGTCTAGCGACAAGCCATTTAAATTACTTGGCATACTTTTGTTTTTACGAGATTATTTTATTTAGCATATTTTTTTCAGTTATTTAAGAATAATTGAGCATTATTAAATGCAAAAACTTTAAAATATTACAATTCTGTTAGTTTAGATATTATAAACATGTGAATCAAAGTAAAATAAAAAAATTTTCCAATCTATTTTATAATCACTGTCTAAGTGCTGTAAACTGTAGTTTTAAACTGTACCGTTTTTTGATTCACTTTTCAGCAGAGATTTTAGGGCAAGATTTAGTTTACTGAAACCTATAAAATAAAGAAAATTATGACTGTGTTGAGTCAAATACAGCTCAGTAAGCTTACTTTGGGGAGTTCTTCGATTCATACCAATGGTATGAAACCCCCCTGGTATGAATCAACGAACTCCCCCTGACTTTATTGAGCTGTTGATGTAGTGGTAACATTGCCTTCTGCCAGAGGTCCTGGGTTCGAATCCCGGCGGCG
Organism: Stenoptilia bipunctidactyla; assembly: GCA_944452665.1. Taxonomy (NCBI): domain Eukaryota; kingdom Metazoa; phylum Arthropoda; class Insecta; order Lepidoptera; family Pterophoridae; genus Stenoptilia; species Stenoptilia bipunctidactyla. The sequence continues at coordinate 2,957,846 of OX101750.1, read as the reverse complement.
GCGAATATTTGTGTGATAAATACAGATATTAGTCGCCAAGTCATGGATGTTTATTTAAGTTTATATTCTAATAAAGAAAAGTATTTATTCAATCGGTATGTTTATACACCTATTTCTTAAGTATATCAGCAGGGCTATTAGCGTATCTAAAAACAACAGCGCTGAGCGCGACGACGAGCTCGTCGGCGAAATGTCAAACAGGTCGTTCTTACAATGTCAGTTCTTACTCACGCCGTCATCAGCCGCGAGCGCTGGGGTCGAGTTATGTGAATACCAATTATGTCAGTCGTCGCTGATGCATCGGTGAGCACGACGCTGTTGTTTAGGAGAATAGCCCTGAAGTTATCTAGTATCCATAACGCAAGTTTTGGGGCTAGATAAATAATAATAATAATAAAATCCCCAGACAATCACACCAACTACATGGCCCCAAAGTAAGCATAGCTTGTGTTATGGGATACCATGTAGCGAACTAGGGGGGAACCTAGAATATAAATACACATAGTATAGATAAACACCCAGACACGGAACATTTTTTTCTTGTTCCGGTCGGGAATCGAACCCGCAACCAGTGGCGTCTGAGACAGATAGGTTTACCCCATCGCCAAAGTGGTCGCATAATGTGTGTGTCATAAATATTTTTTCAACACACTTGCTCGTAAAGTGAGCGTTATTCTATTGAGTTTAGAACTATAAACTGGGCTATAAGTCACGCGTGCATAATATATTATACCTTTGTGCAAATAACATGCGAGAAAACTGAGCATATTTTATTGGTCCGGGTTATACACTAAATATTTTCAGAAACAACAAAGAGGTTTTATACCACTTCAAATCCATATACATTTTTAAATGTTTGCGCCTTATATTAGTAAAATAAATTTGTATATTAAACAAATTATTCACAATTTACAATCATTTGTCATAAAATATTAAAATATTTGCATTTACCACTCCAAATTAAATATTTTCACTTAAAAAGGCTGTATATGCTATACAGACATTGACACATTTGACGGAAAAAAAAACCTACGCGCATGCGCGAGGTTCGGCGCCATTTTTCAATCACAATTCACAGCTTTTTTATCAAGTGTGTTTGTTATTTTATGATCACGTATGTCTGTCTTTTACTCACAAGTGTGTTGAAAAACGTCGTATGTAACTCGTGAGCGTTGCTAATTACAGTCGAGGCTGTGATTTGAGCCCGAGCCGCAGGCGAGGGCTTAATAATGAGCCGAGACTGTAATTAGCAACTTCGCTCACTTGTTACATAATATACTATAAAACTTAGTTTTATTAATTTATTGTTAACTTACTATAATATCAATATTGTTTTTATAGGGCCCGGGCACCGCTTACTGGTTTGGTCTGAAACTAATTGAAATGCTGTCTGGGAAAGATAAGGCTGATCAAGTGGAAGATGGTATGCTTATTTCAAAATACTAAATTTGGAGAAAAAATATTAAATGGCAACATTATTCTCATAAAACACTAAGCTTAAATGTGAAAATTGAATGTTAATTTTTATTTTGTATATGGCAACTTAGTCCATGATAAAAAGTCTAGGGTTAAAAAAGTGTATGTAAAAATTAAATAAAACACTTTTTAACCGGATTTATCGCGTATATTTACATTTAAAATTTTTTTTGACTCGACGTTTCGGTGTCGATAATCCGGTAAATGTAAATATAAAATATACGCGATAAATCCGGTTAAAAAGTGTTTTATTTAATAGTATGAATCGCGAAAACTTAAGACAATATTATGTATGTAAAAATGTTTGTTTCTATGTTATGACTATTAATAAAAGTGTTAAAAGAATTTTGTAGTTTTTATTCAGCACAAAATTCAGTCAATCAAACATAAAAATGTCCTTATGTATCAAAAAAATGGGGTAAAACCAGGAAAGATGGACCAGCGGGTGAGATCCCATCCCAATTTCTACCTGACTATTAAATTTATTTGGGCTTTGCCAGTTGACACACACTAGCTGACCTGTTGCCTCCATGATGAAAACGCATCCGTTTTATTTTTGTTTATAAAATTAGTATAATACGAATTTAAAGGTATCGGAGGGTTGATATTTTTGTGTGCAGGTGTTTCGAAAGAAGAATAAATGTTTTGTTGTTACTATGTTCATGAAACGATAAACTTACCTTAAAATATTTTATTTATATTTGTGAAAGTACATCGAAGCGGTCCGCCTCTCCTCACAATTTAGGAGAGATGTACAAATAGTTAGGTAACTATTTAGTTTGTCAATTTTAAGCGTTTTATTATTCTTTTTGTTTTAATTTTTTTAATTTCATTATTTACTCTGTTTCTAAGTACTATGCCTCTTATTTACAAACGTAAAGGCGATGTATGCCGAGTAAAATTGTTTGAGTAGGCATGGAATGATGTGTTTGAGGTTATTTCCAATAGCATGGGTATATCAAGGCGCAAGCACATTTGGCATACCCAAAACGACTATTAAGCGGAGACTTTCCAACTAGTTTAAATGTTCATTAGATTTTTTAAGACATTTAAATGACAATTTTTTGTGAGGTCAATCTCTCCTTTCTTACTGTCCAACTCACCCTTACATATTAATTAAAAAAATAAAAATACATATTAATTATTTACTGAGCAAACTAAACCGAAAGTTAAAGAATGGATTACGAAACGCATGGAACGTGTATTGAATAATCGACTCCTGGCATACCTCGAGACCAACGAGCTCCTTAGCGACAGCCAATATGGTTTCCGCAACGGACGCTCGACCGGCGATCTTCTCGTGTATGCCACTCACTTATGGAGCGAGGCCTTGGAGGGTCATGGTGAAGCAATAGCTGTATCCTTTGACATTTCCAAGGCCTTTGACAGGGTCTGGCATGATCTCTTAAGTAAGCTTCCAGCATATGGCATACCGATTAGGCTCTGCGACTGGATATCTGATTTTCTGAGGGAACGGTCAATTCGAGTAGTCTTAGATGGCTACTCCTCCCAAATGGCAATTAATGCCGGGGTACCTCAGGGATCTGTTCTCTCTGCAACATTATTCTTGCTGCACATTAATTTTTACGTATCCAATGCACGAGCGAGCCCCCGTGAAATCCAGAGTTTAAGAAAGTCAATGATTGAGCGCGTTGATTTGACCTTACGAAAAGTATCCGATTGGGGTGAGTCGAATTTGGTCAAATTTAACGCGTCCAAAACTCAGGCGTGTCTATTCTCCGCAAAAAAGAGCACCTTCACATTTACGCCCACTTTCCAAAATGTATCTGTCCCCATCACTGACCATCTAGGGCTTTTAGGCGTAACTGTAACATCCAGTTTAAACTTCGGTCAACAAATTGTGTCCATGGCTCAAGTAGCTTCGAAAAAGTTGGGAATCATCTCGAAATTACGGCGGTACTTCAGCCCTGCACAGCTTCTTAACTTATACACAGCTCAAGTGCGATCATGCATGGAGTACTGCAGTCATCTTTGGGATGGTTCAGCCAAATATCAACTAGAAGCGCTGGACTCCGTTGACCGAAGAGCCCGTAAACTAATTAATGACGTCGATCTTACAACCAAAAAACTGCAGACCTTAGAGCATCGTCGTAAGGTTGCGTGTCTAACCGTGTACTACAGGATAAATTTTGGTGAGTGCGCCAGTGCTCTGTTTGAACAAATTGAACCCTCACCCTTTTACCATCGGACTACTAGACGCAGACAGAACTTCCATCCGTATGTGGTAGATATTCCTTTTTGATACGGGTCGCCAAGGTTCGGAATGAACTGCCTGCGTCTATTTTCCCTGACCAGTATAGTCCTAGTACTTTTAAGCGTCGAGTGAATAGGTTTCTCGTGGATGGACGTGTACCACCTTAGTCTTCATGTTCACTTAACATCAGGTGGCATGGAAGACAAACGTACCATCCATAATTTATACAATGTGTTAGGGTTCCGACTTTTGATACTTTACCTACGTGATATACATCAAATTTCATCGACAAAAGTCACCTTAGGGGGGGGCGCACCCCTCACCCCTCGTGATGGGGGTGATTTAAAAATTTCGTTTCTCTGGTTTGCTTTAAGTTCGTAAAACCATTTTTTTTTTCATATTTATTGTGTGTATCTTGCTGAATTACATCTCATTTTAAAGCTTATTAAATTTACCAACTTTTGATACCACATTCACTAAAAAGTCATAAGAAGAAAAGAATTAATTTTAATGACTTAGAAAAAAAATCTTACTTTTTTGTAGTATTTTTTTAGTTTTTTGTCATTAAAAAAAAACGAAGCCCTTAACAATGCATTTTTTTCTTCTTAACTAGTACTATTTGAGTTTATCTTTCTAACGATACAGAATACGACAGTTTAACTTCAAAGAAACAGTCCTAACTGCTAAGCTAAAATGACATCAAAATAAAAGACACGAAATTTACAATCTCTTTTTTATTTAGTTTTGCCGATTTTAAGTCAATTTAACAATTGTTCAAAGTGACCACCATTGTTTAATAAACAAGAAGTAGCCCTTAATGCTACTTGTTGTGTAGCTCTTTTAATCATAGCTCTGTCGGCTTTTAATTCATCAGCTGCGGTCATAATTTTTTGCAGCAGCTCTTCTCTTGTTGTAGGCACCTCTGTTGTGCCTGGTGGTTAACCCGCTGTTTCATGGTCCCCCACAGGAAGAAATCTAGAATTGTCAAATCAGGGCTACGAGCCGGCCAGGCAATTGTTCCTCCTCTTCCAATCCAGGGGGTGTAGTGTTCATCCACATATGCTCGTACATTCCGGGCAAAATGGGCAGGAGCTCCATCCATTTGCAAATAAAAAGACCGGCGTTCACGTCTGTACTCCAATGGTAGCTCATGTAGGAAATCCCCTCTTAGAAATTCCAAGAATCTCTCACCATTAAGATTGTCTGGTAAGACGATGGGACCTAGCAGCTCATCATCAATAATGCCTGCCCACACGTTGATTGAGAATTCGTGTTGGAACGAGGCGGGCCTCACAGCATGGGGATTTTCATTAAGCCACAAATGATGGTTTCGGTGGTTGGTTATCCCAGCTCTTGTGAATTTGGCTTCATCAGTCCATAATATTCGCCGTACGAAGTTTGCATCATGTCTCACTTTCCTATTAAGCCACGCACAGAACACAAAGCGAGCAGCATAATCTGGTTCAATTAAATTCTGAACTCGACGAAAATGAAACGGCCGTAATCCTTCCCGACGTAGAACTTGCCACACCGACCAATGCGAAATCCCAAGTCTTCTGGCAATATTTCTAGTGCTAAGTCGCGGGTCACTGGCAATCATTTCAATGATTTCTTCTTCCATGTCTGGTCTCCCCACAACAGCACGTTCATTAGGCGGCTGTCGGATTCCATGAGTGCGCAATCTTGCAAAAACGCTTGCAAAAGTTGGAGCAGAAGGTATGCGCCTTGTAGGGAATCTAATTCGATATTCCCGAACAGCAGCCGCAGCGTTTCCATTGGCGTATCCATAAATAAATACAATGTCGGCCACTTCACTTGGTGAATAATTAACTGCCATAGTATCGAGTAAGTAGTACTTAGCTAAATTCGAAAGTAAAACTTTGTAGCAATCGCAACGAGAAACGAAGGACAACTGATTAGCAAGTAGAAATCCTAACCAGTACCTTAGTATTGTTATCTCATTCACTATTAGACTGAAAGAGATTCATGTTTCGACTCGTACGATGCGCGGGGCGACGTGATTGGTGCACTCTAGCCTTTCGGCACGGGCCTCGCCCTGATCATCCCTCGCCAACGCAGCGAGCGCAGAGGCAGTCAGGCGAAAACCTGAAGCAACCTTCTACCGCTCAAGTAGCTTCGAAAAAGTTGGGAATCATCTCGAAATTACGGCGGTACTTCAGCCCTGCACAGCTTCTTAACTTATACACAGCTCAAGTGCGATCATGCATGGAGTACTGCAGTCATCTTTGGGATGGTTCAGCCAAATATCAACTAGAAGCGCTGGACTCCGTTGACCGAAGAGCCCGTAAACTAATTAATGACGTCGATCTTACAACCAAAAAACTGCAGACCTTAGAGCATCGTCGTAAGGTTGCGTGTCTAACCGTGTACTACAGGATAAATTTTGGTGAGTGCGCCAGTGCTCTGTTTGAACAAATTGAACCCTCACCCTTTTACCATCGGACTACTAGACGCAGACAGAACTTCCATCCGTATGTGGTAGATATTCCTTTTTGATACGGGTCGCCAAGGTTCGGAATGAACTGCCTGCGTCTATTTTCCCTGACCAGTATAGTCCTAGTACTTTTAAGCGTCGAGTGAATAGGTTTCTCGTGGATGGACGTGTACCACCTTAGTCTTCATGTTCACTTAACATCAGGTGGCATGGAAGACAAACGTACCATCCATAATTTATACAATGTGTTAGGGTTCCGACTTTTGATACTTTACCTACGTGATATACATCAAATTTCATCGACAAAAGTCACCTTAGGGGGGGGCGCACCCCTCACCCCTCGTGATGGGGGTGATTTAAAAATTTCGTTTCTCTGGTTTGCTTTAAGTTCGTAAAACCATTTTTTTTTTCATATTTATTGTGTGTATCTTGCTGAATTACATCTCATTTTAAAGCTTATTAAATTTACCAACTTTTGATACCACATTCACTAAAAAGTCATAAGAAGAAAAGAATTAATTTTAATGACTTAGAAAAAAAATCTTACTTTTTTGTAGTATTTTTTTAGTTTTTTGTCATTAAAAAAAAACGAAGCCCTTAACAATGCATTTTTTTCTTCTTAACTAGTACTATTTGAGTTTATCTTTCTAACGATACAGAATACGACAGTTTAACTTCAAAGAAACAGTCCTAACTGCTAAGCTAAAATGACATCAAAATAAAAGACACGAAATTTACAATCTCTTTTTTATTTAGTTTTGCCGATTTTAAGTCAATTTAACAATTGTTCAAAGTGACCACCATTGTTTAATAAACAAGAAGTAGCCCTTAATGCTACTTGTTGTGTAGCTCTTTTAATCATAGCTCTGTCGGCTTTTAATTCATCAGCTGCGGTCATAATTTTTTGCAGCAGCTCTTCTCTTGTTGTAGGCACCTCTGTTGTGCCTGGTGGTTAACCCGCTGTTTCATGGTCCCCCACAGGAAGAAATCTAGAATTGTCAAATCAGGGCTACGAGCCGGCCAGGCAATTGTTCCTCCTCTTCCAATCCAGGGGGTGTAGTGTTCATCCACATATGCTCGTACATTCCGGGCAAAATGGGCAGGAGCTCCATCCATTTGCAAATAAAAAGACCGGCGTTCACGTCTGTACTCCAATGGTAGCTCATGTAGGAAATCCCCTCTTAGAAATTCCAAGAATCTCTCACCATTAAGATTGTCTGGTAAGACGATGGGACCTAGCAGCTCATCATCAATAATGCCTGCCCACACGTTGATTGAGAATTCGTGTTGGAACGAGGCGGGCCTCACAGCATGGGGATTTTCATTAAGCCACAAATGATGGTTTCGGTGGTTGGTTATCCCAGCTCTTGTGAATTTGGCTTCATCAGTCCATAATATTCGCCGTACGAAGTTTGCATCATGTCTCACTTTCCTATTAAGCCACGCACAGAACACAAAGCGAGCAGCATAATCTGGTTCAATTAAATTCTGAACTCGACGAAAATGAAACGGCCGTAATCCTTCCCGACGTAGAACTTGCCACACCGACCAATGCGAAATCCCAAGTCTTCTGGCAATATTTCTAGTGCTAAGTCGCGGGTCACTGGCAATCATTTCAATGATTTCTTCTTCCATGTCTGGTCTCCCCACAACAGCACGTTCATTAGGCGGCTGTCGGATTCCATGAGTGCGCAATCTTGCAAAAACGCTTGCAAAAGTTGGAGCAGAAGGTATGCGCCTTGTAGGGAATCTAATTCGATATTCCCGAACAGCAGCCGCAGCGTTTCCATTGGCGTATCCATAAATAAATACAATGTCGGCCACTTCACTTGGTGAATAATTAACTGCCATAGTATCGAGTAAGTAGTACTTAGCTAAATTCGAAAGTAAAACTTTGTAGCAATCGCAACGAGAAACGAAGGACAACTGATTAGCAAGTAGAAATCCTAACCAGTACCTTAGTATTGTTATCTCATTCACTATTAGACTGAAAGAGATTCATGTTTCGACTCGTACGATGCGCGGGGCGACGTGATTGGTGCACTCTAGCCTTTCGGCACGGGCCTCGCCCTGATCATCCCTCGCCAACGCAGCGAGCGCAGAGGCAGTCAGGCGAAAACCTGAAGCAACCTTCTACCGCATTGCGCGCGCGCTCTAACTCGCGAGTCTTGATAGTTTTTTTTTTTTTTTTTTTTTTTTTTTTTTTTTTTTTTTTTTTTTATATAAAATATGGATAGGACGTTTGTCTTCCATGACACCTGATGTTAAGTGACCATGAAGACTAAGGTGGTACACGTCCATCCACGAGAAACCTATTCACTCGACACTTAAAAGTACTAGGACTATACTGGTCAGGGAAAATAGACGCAGGCAGTTCATTCCAAACCTTGGCGACCCGTATCAAAAAGGAACTGTCAAAGCGCTTAGTTCGACTTTTCGGAATATCAACCACATACGGATGGAAGTTCTGTCTGCGTCTAGTAGTCCGATGGTAAAAGGGTGAGGGTTCAATTTGCTCAAACAGAGCACTCGCGCACTCACCAAAATGTATCCTGTAGTACACGGTTAAACAAGCAACCTTACGACGATGCTCTAGGTTCTGCAGTTTTTTGGTCGTAAGGTCGACGTTGTTAATTAGATTACGGGCTCTTCGGTCAACGGAATCCAGCGCTTCTAGTTGATATTTGGCTGAACCATCCCAAAGATGACTGCAGTACTCCATGCATGATCGCACTTGAGCTGTATATAAGTTAAGAAGCTGTGCAGGGCTGAAGTACCGCCGTACCTTTGAGATGATTCCCAACTTTTTTGAAGCTACTTGAGCCATGGACACAATTTGTTGACCGAAGTTTAAACTGGATGTTATAGTTACGCCTAAAAGCCCTAGATGGTCAGTGATGGGGACAGATACATTTTGGAAAGTGGGCGTAAATGTGAAGGTGCTCTTTTTTGCGGAGAATAGACACGCCTGAGTTTTGGACGCGTTAAATTTTGTAACTAGGACGTATTACCTTAGTAAAATAAACTTTTGATATTTTAATTTCGTGTTTCCTTTTAACTAATTACTGAACCGGGCCTAAATTTTGGCATCGTTAGAAAGATAAACTCAAATAGTACTAGTTAAGAAGAAAAAAATGCATTGTTAAGGGCTTCGTTTTTTTTTTAATGACAAAAAACTAAAAAAATACTACAAAAAAGTAAGATTTTTTTTCTAAGTCATTAAAATTAATTCTTTTCTTCTTATGACTTTTTAGTGAATGTGGTATCAAAAGTTGGTAAATTTAATAAGCTTTAAAATGAGATGTAATTCAACAAGATACACACAATAAATATGAAAAAAAAATGGTTTTACGAACTTAAAGCAAACCAGAGAAACGAAATTTTTAAATCACCCCCATCACGAGGGGTGAGGGGTGCGCCCCCCCCTAAGGTGACTTTTGTCGATGAAATTTGATGTATATCACGTAGGTAAAGTATCAAAAGTCGGAACCCTAACACATTGTATATATAAAAAAAAAACTATCTGTCATTTAATTAGACATGATACTTTCTGGTATCAGGTTTTATTGGCGTTTTTTGCGGGCGATAGGCTGACTCCCTGTCACTGCAATAGTCTCTCACCATCATTATAATACCTCCAAATTTGTCAAACGTGACATCAGATGGTTTGATGACCTCTGGTGTTCTGCCTACCTCATAAGGGATACAGGTGTGAAGTTATGTATGTATGTATATTAATTAGACGTGATACTTTTTAAAAATTTTGTCTTATCTAAAAGGGAAATAAGTAGGTACCTTAACCAATGATACAAAATAAAACTTCATATTACAATGTATAGATATTTATTTACTAAGAGAGGTTACATAATGCAATACATAAAAAACAACTTAATAATAACACTTTGGTTTATACAATAGTAAGAGTATATGTTTGAGATCTTATTATAAACCCTGCGGGGCTAGCATGCTACCGTCGACAACGATAAATCGGGCCTTTTATCGATATTTTCTTAGAATATGGTGCTTAGTGTATGTAATTTATTAAGATTATGACATATTTGGTTCTGTGGTCTTATTCATGGTATCAAATCGAGTAATTTTATCTATTATGGTGCGCGTATTAGCTTACATAATAGGATAAAATGACAAAATAATATTTATCTTGTCGATTCGAGTATTTATCGATGTGAGCATGCTAGCCCCACTGATATCTATAGGCTTACTTTTTATTGGATCTGTCGAGGGGTTATAGAGTAGATCAAAATAAACCACTTTCACTATGGAACCAACCCTCCTAAAATGTAACGTTTTTGAGTTATTTCACTTTTTATGATTTTACTGTAAAAACTAGAGATGAAACGGATACACGACTGGCCGGATATCCGGCAGCCAGATATCCGGCGGGACATAGCCGTTTGGTGCATCGCACACACACACCTGCGTTAGAGCGCTCGAACGATCGGGTGAACTCGGTTCGATTCGGATCTTTTCCGTTCGATTCGGGATGAGCGAAGTTAAGTAACTAATTGTTTTATTCATTCACTGTCGTATTGTGTTGATTGCAGTACAGAGCAGCCACGTGAATAATCGTTTGAGGTTATTATTTACTGTGCTCTTGAGACTTAATAATAAAGCTAATAAATACTCAAAGAAATTGTCCACTTTTATTTTACTACGCCGGATACTATAAAAGCGTAAAAGCGGCTATCCGGTATCCGGCCGGATACTGTTTAAGCCGTCGGATAGTTGCCGGATATCCGTTTCATCTCTAGTAAAGACCCATTTTTCACTAGTTTTTGTAAGAAATAAAAAAAACCTTCGCTATCTCACTGCTTTTTTGACGTTTTCATGTAACTGATTAATGATTTAATGAGATGAAGAAAAAAACTCTTAAATAACGTCAAAGGAGTACATGTTATGGTCTTTCAAGAACTATTCTCTTCTTTTAAACCAAAACATCGCACTTAAAATGCGTCTTCTGTAAAAAAAAGTCCCAGTAATTTACTGTGCAGATTATATCATAATAAAGTACATTGTTTAAGCTATCCACAAGGTATAATACATAGGTGGACTTTTAACAATTTCTATATAAAATAAATTTAAAAGTAATGCAACCACTATGTAAAAAAATTACAGTAGGCACCAAGAGACGAGTCTAGCAAAGAATCAAGTATTTTTTGAAAATACTTGCAAAAAGTATTTTAAAAAAAATACTTGCAAATACGAAGCAAAAAGGAGGGTTATAATTTTAACCTGTACGTATGTATGGATGTTTATCTGTTCCCTCACAACTTCGAAACTAGTTATTATCATTGAACAAATGAGGTGTCGTTGGAAGCGTCTTGATTGCTCGCTGGTTACAAAATACAAGATGTCACGTTAAATTAACTACAGCGCCATCTATATAAAGTAAAGCTCTAGAAGCCCTAGAGGGCGCTGTACTATATTTACCATAACGTCATGTAGCCTATAACCAGCGAACAATCAAGAAGCTTGCGACGACAGCTACAATAAGTAACAAAAAAAAAAAAAAAAGACATTGAAAAGAAACCCTGAATACTAAAGAAAGATTCCTTCTTTGTTTTTTTTTATTTTTATTTTTAAATTTTAGGAAGCCTGTCAATTTTATAGTTTATAATAAATAAAGGACAATAGCACTTTTACAATCATTAAAAAGTCTCCACTGATAGACTATATAAAAACACAAAACTGCCGGACCAATTTTGAAAAAATCGTTCTACAGTATAAAAGTACTATCGAAAAATGTTCCGGTGTTCCACCTTTAAGGCTAAATTCACTTGCACTTTGATAACTGGGCAGTTCGGTTAGCTCCTTTTATTATCATATTATTTTAACTAGGTAAATAAGCCAGTCAGTAATATTATGATAAATTACGCTTATATTATATTGATGATAGATATGAGATCTATATTGTTTCGTTGGCTGCAGAGAAAAGTAGGCGGAGCTTCAATCCAAAAGCCGTTCTAGGGAAAATTTTCTTAACTGGAACACCGGGACGGGAGGCGATTGTACATTGTACAGGATCAACATAAGCTATATTTTATCTACAAATTCCCACTGTATTAAAAGCTATGATGAAACCACAGAATACTTCTAGTCTTATATAAAAAGTCAGGAGATTCTATGATATTTTATTTATGTTAATGACGAAATCAAATCCATAACCTTTTCTTAGCCTATAAAGCTGAATTTTGTCCGTTTGTAAATTTGAACGCGCTTAACTTAGGAACTACTGGCTTTTTTGGATATTTTACAGGGTGACTGGTGGGTCATTCTTGAAACTCCAGGATGTGATAGTTTGAGATCATACATGAAGAGAAAAAATAAATATTAATTATTTACTGAGTAAACTTAACCGAAAGTTGACGAATTCATTACGCAACGAATGGTTACATAAGCGTAATGCAATATATACTTAGCGGGTGGTTGTGTGCGTGTGGCGGGAACACTGCTGTGTGCGTGTTGACTGAGGCAGCGCGTCGGGAAAAGTGTACTAAGATCTCTTTATTTATTTATAGGGATTTCTGGTGAATTAAGAAGAAATTAAGTTTATCAGAATCGAGTTCAGAGTGCTCTCCTCCAGTATCTAAAATTTGTCCCCAGTCACCCTGTATACAGTGGGGTAGGTTATGGGGTCAGTTGAACAAAAGGAAGTTAATTTATTAGGCATACGAACAGTAGTAGGTACATACAAAACGAGTTCATTTTAAGAAAACAAAAATGAAATAGCTTTAAAATTAATCTTTGTGTTATTCTACGTTTTTTTAATTCATAACGAAAATGCACTAATAAGGATAGCCAAAGAATATAACTCTTACTGCACTTAATTACAACTTTTAGGCAACTCAAGGCATGAACTAGAAATAATTTATCAGATTAATTCAATAAAATATTTAAAAAAAAAAAAGTCTACCATCTTCGCGGTATTGCTTTTCGAAAGAAACCGGTTTGGGCAAATTGGTTAGTGGTTTCAAAGCCTATAATAGGTAAAAACATATTTTGTGATTTATATACAACGTGTTAATAAAAGAACGCAGAACCTCAGACATCGCAATTCTTGTTGCATACAAAATGTTTGTAGTAATAAACACAAACTACTCTATAAACAAACAATAGCTACATTAAATAATTACGCACTTAATATTAAATTTTACATTGATAATACTATTTTTTTAGGAATATTAGAAAATTTTATATTATTAATATTAACTAATAGAGATTTTTTCACAGATTCTTCGGTTTCATAGTACGATTGTATATAGCGCAATGTACGAAACGATTTTATTAGTTCTTAAATACGAACAATTAAAAAAAACCGGATACACATTATTCAACAAAAAAATGCAGCTCTATTTAAAATTATTCATACCTCGCAATATAGCTGAAAAAGATTTAACTATTTCTATATTTGATTTGTATAGTGTTAGTGGTAGATATTTCTGTGATCCAGTTCTTTTCATCACACAGTTTAAAAAAGTTTCGTAGTCTTACATGAGTATTCTTAATTTAAATAAAATCAGTCGCTATTTAAGTTAAAACCTTAAATATATTTGCACCAAAAGAAGTAAAACAAAAGCGTCAAACAATTTGGTATATTCTCATTATGAAGCCTACACAAAAAAAAATACAATTTTTTTATTTAAGGTGTAGACAGAAGACGGCGCGACCGATATACAGGGTGTGTGAAACCTTAAAAGGCTAAATGTTTAATGCAAATTAAATATCTTCAATAGCCTCTTTCATAAACCATTTGGCTACTCTGCAGTGCTAGCACGGATCTTTTGTCGATCGTAAGTTTACGAATGCTCGTATAGTATGGAGACGGTTTTGCAAGCAATAATTGAAATCTATCCATTGCCGCTTAATTTTGAATGTTTGTTAACAGGTTCTACTCTTAAATAACTGTAAAATAAAAAATTACATTGTTACTAAAAACTTGCAACTAAAAACTTATGGAGTCGCCATACTATACGAGCATTCGTAAACTTACGATCGACAAAAGATCCGTGCTAGCACTGCTGCCTCGAAACACCCTGTATATCCAAGGTAAGAAAGGTTTTCAGTACTTTTAAGTTCACCATATGAATATAATTTCGATAGTCCCATATCGTTACTATCATATGTGTTACTTAAAGGTTATATTTTTACAGTAAACGTATCGATAGGAAATTATGTGGGTGCAACATGTGAAATTCTTTATAATAAAACAAAAAAAAAACAATTGAACTCGCAAAAGTTAACTAGCTACTTTTAAGTAGCAAATATTCGATAAGTAAGGGCGACTTGCACAACGAGCCTTAAATCAACTCTTGCAGGCTGCCTCTCCACATCAATTTCAACAACATTTGATAAATAACACAAAAATAAACCAAAATAAAAGTGCTTTCTCCTAACTCTACATTTTCTAAGAAGTGCCTATTATTATTATGAAGCGATATTTTACAACGCAAGGTGCGTGGCATACCTACGCTCAGAGTAAATAGAGCCATTAAACGGAGGCTATAAATATTTTTTTCAACACACTTGCTCGTAAAGTGAGCCTTATTCTATTGAATTTAGAACTATAAACAGGGCTATAAGTCACGGTTACATAATATGTTATACCCTAGTGCATAATATAATGAATCCTACAAAGTTGAATTGTATCTTAGTGCAAATTACATGCGAGTAAACAGAGCATATTTTATTGATCCGGGTTATAGATTAAATATTTTCAGAAACAACAAAGAGATTTTATACCACTTCAAATCCATATACATTTTTAAATGTTTGCGCCTTATATTAGTAAAACAAATTTGTATATCAAACAAATAATTCACAATTTACAATAATTTGTCTATGTCGCCGACATACACTCAGGACGAGCTGGCCAGCAGCACTTCAAATAATAATGTAGAATATAAGTTTGTTAACTGTACCTTCAACAACTGCTTCAAATAAATATTATGACCACGTATGTCTGTCTTTTACTCACAAGTGTGTTGAAAAACGTCGTATGTAACTCGTGAGCGTTGCTAATTACAGTCTCGGCTCATTATAAAGACTAGCAACTTAGCTCACTTGTTACATAATATACTATTATATGGGAACACAAAAATGTAAATTTTAAAAAGTTGTAGAACACATGTTGTTGGGATTGATGTGGAGAGGCTGCCTGCAAGAGGTGATGCGCTAATTAAAATCAATAGTGTATAGGTAGGTACAGTCACGTCTAATAATATGTATACATTTTCATTGGAATTTGAACCTTATCACAACCGAATAAGTTGCGACGTGTGTACTTATTAATGCACGTGACTGTACGCCTTAAACGCATTTAGCTCAGAAATCTTGCATAACAAAATTTGAAACATATTTATAGGCTAAATA
Source organism: Stenoptilia bipunctidactyla (assembly GCA_944452665.1). Taxonomy (NCBI): domain Eukaryota; kingdom Metazoa; phylum Arthropoda; class Insecta; order Lepidoptera; family Pterophoridae; genus Stenoptilia; species Stenoptilia bipunctidactyla. The sequence goes on along the minus strand of OX101750.1, from coordinate 2,942,310 downwards.
TAAAATAGTTTAGATATTTAATTAATATTAAACTTTAGGAAATCTAAACGTTTAGCCACTGTGACTTTTAGCTAATTATTTTGCCTTTAAAGTTGAGCAAGCCACCCTAAATTTTATATTCCGACTCCAAATTTATTTCATTAGCTTTCCGCTTCCATACTACAATCATTTATTACATTGACACTCATCAATTCAAGTTAGAGCAAATTGTAATAAATTAAAAAAATGGTGGTTTAAAACATAACCACCATTTTTTACCAGTTGTCTAAAAAGTCGTAACCTGTTTTTGGGAGGGTAGTCGAATCTGTGAGGGTCTCGGTGGATTGGAAGTCTGTGCCTGAAGACGCTTGGCTCGATGATAGGAGCCCACGGTTCTCTTCCGATAAGTCTGTAATGGAGATTATTATGAAATTTATTTGTTTATAAAAAAAGAGACTAAGTAGGTTACAATACATATAAAAAAGAAAGGTCTTTCATTTTGGACGATACCACGACGATCCTTAAGACTCAAGGCTCCTTTAACCAAAAACACATTTAACTCAAAATATTATAGGTGAAGGTAGTGAAGAATTATGAATTATCTGTTGATCAATTTATGACAAAAAGTGATCAGTGATCAAATTTTTCTGACTATTGAAAAATCGATGCTTAATGTATTTCTTAATAGAAATAGTTGGAAAAACGATTTTATTTCTCGCTATTTAATCGTAAATAACAGATTAAACTAAAATGTTCTTAACTTATGAGAATTAAAAAATAACAATTTAACTAACAAAAAAAAAATTTGTGTTCATAAATTGAATCCACTCATCATTCTTAACCTTCTCCTAAAATATTTTGATCTTCATAAAAAAAAAACCGTATACAGGGTCTTCTTTATGAAGATCAATATATTTTAAGAGAAGGTTAAGAATGATGTATGGGTTCAATTTATGAAAAAAATAAAAATATACATATAACTATATTTTTTTTTATTGAAATTTTCAATTCTTTTAAGTGACCGAATTTAAGTTTAATCTGTTATTTACGACAACCTTGCAAGAAATAAAAAAAACCTATCTATTTATTTTAAGAAAATAACTTCACTAAAACAAAGATCTTACGCGGTTAGTACCTACCTATCCACGCGAGCAAAGGATGCGTGACCTACTTAGCTTGATGTATGACGTAACAATCAGCTGTTGTAATATCATACTTATTTCGTATAAAAGTTGATTCTAATTTCCCATCACACTTCAACTATCAATTTTACGTTCAACTAATTGTAAATACCGTTTTAGTAATGTTGACTTCTTTGATAATGTTTAAATTAGAAATAAATTTAAGAAAAACTTTCGTGCTTGAGCTGTTTGTCTTAACGAATAAATGTATTTTACAATCAATTGAATGTTTAAATGGAATCACCTTATTATCAACTATTATTATTTACAGTTTATGTACAAAAATAACTTACATATTGCTTCCTGTCAATGATGTTAGGTACACAGCACACGAATACACATACACAAGCACTTTATAGTAACTGCTGCACATGACTACCTATTTGCGATACACAAAGTCTTGTTCGTTTAATAACATTGGCAGCACACAACATTGGGGCACGTGGAGTAAATGTGTGTGAGTGAGTTTCGCGTAGTATAAGTTATTGTTTGGTTATGTATAACGTATTTCTTAACATAAATAGTTAAATAGAAACACTTTTATATCTTGCTTTAGTCGTAAATAACAGATTAAACTAAAATGTTGTTAAATTATGAGAATTAATTGTAACAAAAAAAAAATTCTTTCATAAATTGAATCCATACATCATTCTTAACCTTCTATTAAAATATATTGATCTTCATAAAGAAGACCCTATATACATGACAAGCGTGTTTTATAATAAACTAGCCACCGCGCGCGGTTTTACCCTCGTAACTTTTGATCCCGTGGGAATTTCGGGATAAAATATAGCCTATAACCTTCCTCAAGAGTTGGGCTATCAAATGCAAAAAGAATTTTTCAAATCCCACTTGTAGTTCCTGAGATTAGCGCGTTCAAACAAACAAAAAAACAAACTCTTCAGATTTATATATTAGTATAGACTAGCTGTATCGCGCGGTTTTACCCGCGCGATTTCGAATCCCGCGGGAATACCGGGATAAACCCGTCAGGGTGCGACTGGCTAGCGGTGTAAAATGTGCCGCCAAATATGACCGCTCCAGCGGTGATATGTTCCGGCAATATTTTATGAAGAGCCAGTTCTTTCCTTAACCCGTGTGCTGTCATCTTCGACCTCATCCTCACTTACCATCAGGTGAGGTTGAGAAACTCATCCCTCGGTTGACCTCAATAGCTCCGGACGGAACGTCTGTCGGACCGGGATATTACGCGATAGATTTTATATGAAAGGTGGTCGCTAGCCAGCCGAATCCCGAGAATTCGTGTCGTTTACGGGTTCCCTACTATACTGCGAAAATTCATTGATCGATAATCCATTCACCACTAACTATTCCTCGAAAACTTCATACTGAGTATGAGACAGTGAGAGTAAGATAAGGAGCGCACTCCAATGATTGTTTTTGTTTTCTTGTTCTTTATTCTTTGTTTATATATTACTACATCCGAATTCACTGTGACTTTAGTATTTTATGAATTTCAAATTATCCTTCCCCCGTATTTTTACAAAGTTGACATTGTTAATTTTACTGTTATTAATAATTTTACCTATTCGTTTCTTTTTTAAGTAGGTACTTTGATTATTTTTAATGACTAATGTTTTAAAAAAATTGTGCTTATGTTTTAAAATCAATTTGTAATTTTATTTAATTTTTAAATCAATATGTAATTTTATTATTATTTCATTGTAACTATTCGCAAAACACTGCATGCTGTCTTCACCTATAAGTGTGGTGGCGCTAGAATTGTATCACAATGCCATATGTTCTTTGTTAAACCTTATTTTGGTGACCACTGCGTTGGTGAACTATATATAAATAAATACTGCGATGCCTTCTTTCTTCGATACCTTATTTCGCCGTGTAACGTTTAGTCGAAAACTTTTCATCGAATTATGTTATATCCAGGCGCGGTCCCAGACTGAAATTTTGGGGGGGGTCACGACAATTTTTTTGTATCAGAAGTATCTTTTTCTTCCTCCTTCTCTTATAAGGGGTTCATCTTTTCATGATTTTGGGGGGGGTCATGTCCCCTGTGACCCCCCCCCCCCCCCGCGCCTGGTTATATCGTTATTACTCATCATTACTCATAGGGGTTACAATATTTAAAAGGTTAGGAAACACTGCGATAGACCTTACAAGTTTGACAGTTTCAAACGAATCTATACTAATATATAAAGCTGAAGAGTTTGTTTTTTTTCTTTGTTTGTTTATTTGAACGCGCTAATCTCAGAAACTGCAAGTGGGATTTGAAAAATTCTTTTTACATTTGATAGCCCAACTCTTGAGGAAGGTTATATTTTATCCCGAAATTCCCACGGGATCAAAAGTTACGCGGGTAAAACCGCGCGCGGTGGCTAGTTATCAGTAAAGTGGTTCATGATTAAGTTGGTTCGATAGTATCTAGGTACACAGTCCATGTGTAGAAACGACTCGAATTCTTGCTCGGGCCGGCAACTTTTCTTAGCGTGTACAAGAAGCCTCAAGGGAGACCCCAAGAAAAAAAGAGCACCTTCACATTAACGCCCACTTTCCAAAATGTATCTGTCCCCATCACTGACCATCTAGGGCTTTTAGGCGTAACTGTAACATCCAAACTTCGGTCAACAAATTGTGTCCATGGCTCAAGTAGCTTCGAAAAAGTTGGGAATCATCTCGAAGGTACGGCGGTACTTCAGCCCTGCACAGCTTCTTAACTTATATACAGCTCAAGTGCGATCATGCATGGAGTACTGCAGTCATCTTTGGGATGGTTCAGCCAAATATCAACTAGAAGCGCTGGACTCCGTTGACCGAAGAGCCCGTAATCTAATTAACAACGTCGACCTTACGACCAAAAAACTGCAGACCCTAGAGCATCGTCGTAAGGTTGCTTGTTTAACCGTGTACTACAGGATACATTTTGGTGAGTGCGCCAGTGCTTTGTTTGAGCAAATTGAACCCTCACCCTTTTACCATCGGACTACTAGACGCAGACAGAACTTCCATCCGTATGTGGTAGATATTCCGAAAAGTCGAACTAAGCGCTTTGACAGTTCCTTTGTGATACGGGTCGCCAAGGTTTGGAATGAACTGCCTGCGTCTATTTTCCCTGACCAGTATAGTCCTAGTACTTTGAAGCGCCGAGTGAATAGGTTGCTCGTAGATGGACGTGTACCATCTTAGTCTTCATGTTCACTTAACATCAGGTGTCATGGAAGACAAACGTCCCATCCATATTTTATATATAAAAAAAAAAAACGAGAAAACATAAAACAATAAGTCACGTGGTGTTGATGTTAAAACATTGCCTTCTGTGCCACATGATAATATTGAATTTAATCTATCTTGGATCATTTATGCTAACCACGTAACGTACGTGCTAACTTATAAAAACAGTGCAGTTGTAATGCAAAGTAGTTAGTTAAATTATGCATTACATTATATTTAAGCTTCCTTTGTCACTAATTGATTGTAGACAACATCGTTTATAGGTGCTCCTTGAAATGTTTTCAAGTGTTAATCCCAACAAACGAGCCAAAGCGAATCAAAAATAAAGATAAGCCCAGTTTTGGTTTGTAACCACTACACATTATGACGATTTAACAAATTGTATTTCCGAAGTGATCCATAGATATTTTTTTAGTAACTGTAAAAAACATATACCTATAGTTAAGGTGATTCCCACACTGATGCATCTAAGTGTGTACTTGCTGCATTGAATTGTATGAAATTAGTCGAAACGCAATGGGCATTTTTCCTTTTTTTTTACCTATTATTTTTATTGTGTTATATTAACCTTTAACCTATTTTGAGAGAATAATTTGAACAGTTTTATTTTTAAGTGTGTCTATAAATTTATATTGATTTTATTAAATTAGTACATACGTACGTAATGACTTCATCAGAGACATTTACTTTATGAACATGTGCCAGTCAGTAAAAAAAACATTAACTGTGCCTGTGTGCTAAAGTCATGTAATGTCACCAAATAGATGGTAAACAAAAACATTTCAAAAATTTATTCAAATCAACATCTCAGTCGATTTGATGCCATCAAGGTTAAATAAAGGTCAAATGTATTTTTTTTAAATCTATAAAACCCCAACGTTTTTAAATGTTTTGAATCGACTACATTTATCAGAAACGTTATTCCACGAAACGGTTTTTCATATGAAGTAAATAAAAATATGAACAATGCCCATTCCGATAGAAAGTACGCGCGTAGGTGCGTCACAGTGCGTCAATAGGTGGGAATCTTTATCTTTGATGAGAGGATTTCTGACAGCTTATTGAAAAAACAAAACGGTACAAAAATGGTAACAAAAATGTACAAAAACGGTAAAAAAACTTCGATAGATGGCGCTTTACAAAAGGCGAAGTCATATAGCCATTTATTCCACACTGCGTTTTTAAAAGTAAAATAAGATGGTAGATACCACTTATCTACATTATAGTATACAGACCTAACGCCTTCGGCTTTTTAAAAGTGCCATCTATAGAGGTTTTTTGAACTAATCTTTATGAGCTGCCAGAAAACTCCTCATTGTGTTCAGATTACTTGTTTCGTCTTGATTGATAAAATTGATTGTTAAAAGCCTGCGCAGACGAGGGATTTTTGTCCGCAGCCTTTTTGTCCGCTAAAATAGATCGCATACAACTGTATCGAGTAACGCAAACGAGGGATTAAAAGTACCGCGTACAAAAAGTTAAATTCAGCCGAAGATTTTATTCGCGGAGCGTACTTTTTACTCCGCCGCGGAGAAAAGTCCGCCATCTGCGCAGGCCATAATTGTTTTGTCTTAGATTGATAAGACATAAAGATTGCTTGCTGAGAGCCAACGCTGCGTCACGAGTACCGTACGTAGGTGCCCACACGTCACACAGTTTCGCTAATAAAATTGCATTAGTGTTCTTGTACAGTCGTGTCAATGGAATACTCAATCTCTTACTATTTGACTAGACTTCGATTCAATGTGAAAAACGATGTTTGCGCGTGTAGTACGTACACGCGGGAGTAGCCACGCCCGGGGCAATGGAGAAGAAAACGAAAAGCTCTAAATAGATGTCGCTTCATACGCTTGACACATAACAAACTATCAAATGAACAAGTTGTAATCGAAATTTCTTGTTCTGTGTTCGATTTTGGGGTAAACCTAAAAAATTGTGTAAGCACATGTATCAAAATATGAAAAATGTGGACCGTAATATGTAGGTACATTTCCAAAAAAGTTTAAATCAAGTAACATCCACAAGTTCCGCATGTGTATATCCTTAGAGAAACTGTGGTATCCATTTTCTATAAAACTTATGACTACGCAATGATGCATTTCTAATTTTTGGATCAAAATCACTATAAAATTAACTTTTACTATGGTATTTGACAGTTGTTATGGGTCAAGCGTAATCAGCGCCTCTAGTGGAATAAGAAGGCAGTTTTCTACCCCATTTTGTATGAACATGGGCGCACACGCGTGACTCAGCGTTGACCCTACAATAAATAAATAAGAAATGAGTCTGTAGGTACTTACCACTACTAGACTTAATCATACTGCCTCTACAATCCTTTTCATACTTATTTTCACAAGGCGGGCTCTTAAAACTTGTTTTGAAGAAGTTATCAGAAGACGCCACAATTTGATTCTGACTCCCATTCGACATAAGCAGCTCCATATCATCCTCTTTACTCTTAAAGTTGCCAATTATCTTCGTTAAGAACCCAGTTGGTGATGTTACATCTCGATTTTCCTTCTCTTTGTAAGTTTTAAGTTTGTCGTGCGATTTTAAAGCGTTCTTTAGTTCCGATACGACTTTGGAATGAGATATTTCGAGTTCCGACATAACAGGGGGGGGAGAAGATGATGTTTTCGATTGGTTCGTTCGTAATTCGCTTAAAACGCATAAGTTCAACTGACTCTTTGTGTGGTATAAAAACGGAGCAGAATGTTCGTCTCTATAGGAGATGTTTTCGTCGTGTATAATTCTCTGTCCGTGATCACGACCAAAGAACGACATGAGGTCATTCTTGCGTACTGGTGGCTCATTGATATCGAAATCCAAATTATCTAATAACGCATACTTGAGTGCTATTTCGGGTTTAATGATCGATTCGTTAATAATTTCGGTCTGGAATGTAAAGTATTGTTTTTAGTTGTATAGTAGGAATTTTTGGTTATCTAGTAATAGGTGTTTTCGCAATTAGTATAGGAATGCAATGGCTCACTGGTGTAGGTACACTTAGATACCCAATGGCTAGAGCAAGAGCAATAGGCAGCCTAATTAGGTAGGTACTGGCTTTAAAAACATGGTGATTTTTTTTCACACAGCGCTGTCTACCCTTAAAGTAAGCACATAGATTGTGTAATAGGTACTAGACAATAGATAAACATATTCATTTTTTTTTCGTAAATACATACATATCATACATAATACACCTAGACCAATGCAAAAAAATACGTTATATGCATTGAAGTATGTGCGTTGTGCAGGAATCGAACCCGCAACCACTGGCGTGTGGGCCAGACAGTGTTACCCCATCGCCAAAGTGGTCGTCGAATTACTTATACCTTGCAAATAGTTCAATGCAGTAAAATGACAGTTCCAGTGTGCCCACTTTAGGAAAGAAGATAAATAGGGATGCGGTTTAAGTGAACCAATGGTCTTTTCAACCGACTTCAAAAAAAGGAGGTTCTCAATTCGTCTATATGTTTTTTTATGTTGATACCTCATAACTTTTGACTGGGTGAATTTTGATGATTCTTGTTTCGTCTGATAGAGGATACTTCCCATTTGATCCCATATAAATTTCACCGAAATCAATGAAGAACTTTTTTTTTTTTAATTTTTCAATAGTTTACTTTGACAACCTTATACTTTATAAAAATCGTTTTTTTTAATACTCTGAATTCGTTGATTATTTATTGAGTCAAGCTAGGAAAAAAATTTCCTATTCTGTAGGGATGCTTTACGCATCTTACTTTTTGTAAAAAGTGCCAAAAAGAGCTAATTTTACTTCTGCTGTGACCATTTTTGAGCATTACACATGTTGGTAATTCACTATTTTCATATATATTTCACTTTACTGCATTGAATTATTTTCCAGGGTATAATATCATGTAACCAATATTTTTTGTTGGCCTCCGTGAAGCATTGGTTGAGTGTTAATATACTGTAAAAGTAAACAAAGGCTTGCGCTGCAGTCAGAGACCTTATGGCCTATATAGGATATCCCCGCCCCAGTTAAGTAGCGAGCGATGCCTCACCCCTTGCCGTGATTAGCATAAGTATTTATAAGGTAAATATAGGAGAAATAAATCTGATTGAGGTAGACCCTGGACAAAACATGGCTGTTAATAGACCATTAGCGAGGACAGGTTAGATACTTTCAAATAATAATAAAAAAACCCCAGCAATCATACCAACTACATGGCCTCAAAGTTGGTAAGCCAAGCAAAAAGATACAATGTAGCGAACTACAGGGAACCTAGAATATAAAGACATATTGTATAGAACCCTTTTCTTTTGTACCGGACTGGAATAGAGTCTCCAACCTCACAATTGCCATAGTAGCATCTAGACCAATGCATCATGAAGAATGTCACAATATTTTGAGATTTTTCCAGCTTCGATTTCCAGTTATGCACATTGACAATATACTTGTGTACACTAGCCCATGATCAGGTATGTCACTATGTGCTCTCTAGCTAAAGACTTTAAAGACTAAATTTGTTTGCTTTAAAGTTATTTAAATTGAACTATTAGATAAGCTAATTACTTAACAAATAACCTAACCTTAATTATTGATTTGTAAAGAAATATCTTTCATTTGCCAATTATCATAATAGGTATATGATACATAAAGGAGGTCATCAAGCAGTTTTAGTATTAAAATACATTTTTATCAATCATTTAACTAATAGTATAAGTTAGTTCTCATTATTATAAATATTTAATTATGATCATATTATAAATGATTTAAGGTGTTGTTATTCAAGTATGTTCTATTAGTAACACAAAAAAATATATATATATATATTAGCAATTACAACTTAAAACAAGAATAACACTTTTTGGTATATCAATTTGTGGTATTTAAAGAAAACTTGAATTATTTTTCGCACAGATACCTACCCTTTAGAAGTTACTATGATACACTATGAATAAAATAAAATAAACTTCTTGTGTTAAGTAAATAACATAAAAGGATTTATAAGTGATTATGTTGATCGAACATATAGATATAATATATCGAGGAGTTAACATCTGAGATCTATTAAGGAGGAAACGTAGACAACTTCACTCAAGTATGTAGATTCTCAAGCATAGTATGTAAACTTTAATCTATAAATTTTCAATTTAATGCACTAAATACAGATGTGTAGTTATGTATGTATGCTCTAAATGCATGCTTTACATACATACATATATTATTAGTAAGTTATTACAAGTAGGTAATGATAACATAAAGAAAAATCGAAATCGTGCTAAGAATCCCATTACAAGAAGTTGTTATTTTACATCATGTTCCAACAATTTCCTGGTTTCCGTTGCAACTGTAAATTGGTATTAGTCACGAAACACATACGTGATTTAATTACCTACATGGCAGGCGCAACTGTGTTTAAACCATTTTATGTTAAACAACAATTATATTTCTCACCTTTTCTTTTTCACTTAGAGTATCCCAAATATTTTCGTAAGCGTTTTTGGCTTCATCGATGTCTTCGTAAATTTTAGCTGCAATCGGGTTCATTGAACGGAAATACTCGTCTGCGATTGCACTTAGAGCCATTTTGATAACTTTAAGAATAATTTATATGACAGACACATGTATTTTAAATTTATTGGCTGTTTTATACCATTTTAGTATAAACTTAGTGATTTACACAATTAATTATATACAATATCACGAGCGTAAATAAACACACACAGCCAGTTCAGCCCAAGGAACACTATACTCAAGAGAAGAAGCGCCACTTCATACAAAAGAAATTACCCCGTCAAAGAAATAGTACCTGCTAAGTAGGGTCAGATAGCGCTGGTGTCGGCTTTTTTGAGCTGGCGGGAAATTTAAAATTCATGCATTTTCTTTATGGCGGGAGATTTAAACTACTACGAGATCGACTAGGTGGGGTTCCACTTTTATTGTGTAATATTATAATTTTATTCTTAATAATTTTACCTCGAGCAACAGTGTAAATATTAAAAATAATCATGAAGCATAAAAACAACAGCTAAATATATTGCTCGAGACAAAATACAACATCTTCAATAAAACAAGGATATTTGAGAATTTTTCAATATTTTTAATTTTTTCAAGAAATGTTTGTTAGCCAACTCACTTAGGATTGTCATTTGAGCCACCGTTGGCTCTTACAAGCAAAACAACCACAGCTATTTTCCAAAGGATCTTTGTTGATACTCCTTACGGCTAGTCTTTCAATTTTATTTCTTTTATTTGGTTATCCCACAGCCGTTCATAACCATTAAATAACTTGAGTCAGCCCAGTTGTGATGGTGGTTTTCTTTTACATCCTATAAACTCAATATTCCTTATAATTGTTTTTCACTGGATGATAAATTCCTAATGTGGACTACCGGCTGTCCAATTAGTTTTAAATACTTGTCCATCTTCCTTGTGGAGGTGAGGTGGAGTTTAGTAAATCGAATAAATTATTGAAATGTAAGAGGAATGTGGCCGCTGCAATGTTTACCGCAGGCATTTAATCTGAAAAAGAAAATGTAACTATGAGCACTCTGTCAAAAATCTCTTTACATATGCTGATCTCTTACACTACTGGTTTCTCATTTGATAAATTGTAAAGAAATGTAAACTGAATATGAAAACAATAAAATCATTATTGGAAATAATACAAAATTTTATAATAAATTACAGCTCAATATATTTTAAAGTATTTTGGCATGATGTTAATATCTATTTTAATATTTATTTGCATTTTATTATTAATATGTACTTTACAAAGAGCAGAACTATAAGATATAGTCATAATTTATTTGAGTTTATTTACTTTTGTTTGTTCAAGCTACTGCTGCATAGGGAGGGTATGATGGATGGGGCTTATTTACTGGGCTGTAATAAGTATATGTATTTACGTTTATGTGTACTGGTACTAAGATAAATATCGTCAGTATAATGGAAGAACTAAATAATTCAGATTTTGGCCAAATTGACCTTTTTCCATTTTTGTGAACCCCAAATTGTGCCGCATCTTTTGGTCTAACAATCATTCCCATATCTTAATCCAATCTAAAAATAAAGCAATTTTTGTGTTTCAATTGTAGGAATGGATATGTTAAAAACAACACTAATTATTAATAGAAAAAATGAATAACTCTATAAATAAATAAACAACTGCGACTTCTGATCACTTGAGTACGAAATGAATTAGCTAAAATGAGTTATTTAGTTCTTCCACGAACCAAAGTATTCTAATGAAACTAGTCAAATTGAAGGAAAACTAAACATCTTGAGTTATTTAATTCAGGTATTTATGCGCGTTCATTCGTTTTTAAATAATTATTTTTATTTATTTCTTCTACGAGAAAATATACATTTATAAGAGATTCCAATCAACTAAATATTAATAAGTGAAATTATTTAATATTTCTTTAAATAGTATACGCACTTTAGCTAAGTTATCGTGCAACTCAAAAGTGCAAATTGGCGCGAAATAATGAGCTATCGGGAAGGTGAAGTGAGGGGCCCGGGAGAGGGTGAACACGTGCCGTGTTGTCTTGCGTGCCGAACTTATTCGTACATCCATTGTTTAGACATTATTTAATGTGAAAGACGATAACTATTTAACATGGATTCAAGGGGTAGATTTTTGGTAAAAATGTGTCACCAGGAAGGTTATTTGTTTGAGGTAAGTGATGTACAATATTATATTATATTGGCGTGTGGCGTCGCCTTAAGAATAGCTCTACCCCATCTCTTCCCGTGGTTGTCATAAGAGTCGACTAAGGGACAAAAAACCAGAGGACGGGCAGCAGCGTCCTTTTGTGTATATTAACACCACACTGCGATCGCCAACCTGCCTGCCAAGCGTGGCGATTACGGTATTTCCCCCCCCTTAAAACTAGAACCACAAACAAAGGCCCCGGCCCCTAGTCCCCGGCGGTCCCGCTGGTCTCGATCAAGGTAGCGGTCGAGGAAACGGCGGGACAGGGGGTGCTAACAATCCCCGGGTTCGACCAGGCTACCGACGACGACCCTTGGCCCTAGCGACATACAATGTTAGGACACTGCGGACAGACGAAAAGATTGTTGAGCTGGAGGAAGTATTCAGTGGATTGCATTGGGATATCCTGGGGTTATCTGAAGTCCATAGACAGGGAAAGGAATCGATAATCCTAAAATCCGGCAATCTTCTCTACTTCCGAGAGGGCGACCAACTGTCCCAAGGTGGTGTCGGGTTTCTCGTCCACAAAACCCTCGTGACCAATATTACAAAATCGATTGCGTGTCGAATATGGTAGCGTACCTGATACTCAGAACTACCAAACGGTATTCGTTGAAGGTCATACAGGTCTATGGCTCGACCTCGACACACTCCGATGATGAGGTGGAGGCTATGTATGAGGACATCTCCAAAGCCATACATAGGTCCAAAACTCATTTCAACGTGGTCATGGGGGATTTTAACGCAAAATTAGGCAAACAAAGCGGCGATGAGCAGAAAGTGGGGCAATGGAGTTGGAGTCCGGAACGTCCGAGGCCAGATGCTGGCCGACTTCTTGGAGAAGGAGGGCCTCTTTATGATGAACTCATTCTTCAAAAACCGGAACACTGCAAATGGACTTGGATAAGCCCCGATGGACACACAAAAAACGAGATAGACTTTGTCATGTCAACGAGAAAACAGATTTTCAATGATGTCTCTGTGATCAATGCCGTGAAAATCGGCAGCGATCACCGCATAGTAAGAGGCACATTGAGTCTGAATCCAAAACTGGAGCGATCTCTACTGATAAAGTCTGTACTTTGTCCTGCACCCATCCGGATCCAAAACCCCGAAAGCTTTCAGCTCGAATTGCAGAACCGCTTTGAATGCCTCGGCGAGTGCGTCGATATGGACGACTTCAATAACAGGTTTGTGGAAACTGCCTCCGCGGCTGGGTTAACCCGCCGTGCAAAAAGAACTGGAAAAATCTCAGACTGTACCCTCAAACTCATGGAAGAAAGACGCACAATGATCCTGCAGTTCCCGGAAGATGCTTCTCAGTATCATCGGCGGCTACATAGACAAATCTCCAAGTCCCTAAAACGCGACCTACGCCGGTTTAATACAGACCGTATTGAAACAGCTATCGAGCAAAACAAGGGCTTTAAGGTCTTCGCGAGAGATTTGTCTATAGGCCAGAACCAACTGACGAAGTTGAAAACGGACGACGGCAGGGTTGTTTCGTCTAAACCCGAACTTTTGAGGAAAGTTGAGAAGTTCTATGGGCAATTATACACGACAACACGGGCACCTGTTCAAGACATGGCAGAAAAACCACGAGCCAAATTAACCCGACACTATACCGAAGATATCCCTGACGTCAGCCTGTATGAGATAAGTATGGCCCTTAAACAGCTTAAAAACAATAAGGCCCCATGTGATGATGGAATTACAGCCGAGCTTCTGAAAGCTGGTGGCAAACCAGTGCTTAAGACCCTTCAGAAGCTGTTCAATTCCATCATCCTCGAGGGCGAAACGCCCAAAGCGTGGCTCCAAGGCATAGTGGTCTTGTTCTACAAAAAGGTGATAAAACCCTTTTGAAGAACTTCAGACCCATTACTTTGTTGAGCCATGTATACAAGCTGTTTTCAAGAACGGACCATCTCGCACGCAGGTTTGACGACTTCCAGCTTCCCGAACAAGCCGGTTTCCGAAAAGGCTTTAGCGCCATAAACCACATCCATACGCTGCGGCAGGTTATAGAAAAGACGGAGGAGTATAACCAGCGACTTTGCTCGGCGTTTGTGGACTCTGAGAAAGCCTTCGATTCGATTCGATTCGAGTGCCACACGTCTTTTTTTTATTTCATGTGAAATCAATTATCAGTGATAAAATTTATTACACAAATTAACTTTTACTAAAAATGCCTGACTTGGGTGTTTAAATATTTCTTTAGGTTCATAACTCAATAAGTGTACTTAGTAGACCCAAATTCCTATATTTATGTCCATCTAATGTGTGGGAAAACTGAATAACTACCATAAAGAATTAGCTAACTACAGTATGTTTGCAATATCTTGGTGTGGCAAAATTGGATAACTTGGTTTTTGATTTTTATTATTTTTTTGGTTCATGAAGGAAATTAGTTTGATTTAGCATACAATCGAGGGCAAATATGCCTAAAACATATAAAATTGTCTACAGTAAAATTGTTCCCCATTTGTTAATGATGTTTAAAAAAGTGCCAAAAAAACAGTAAATCGCGATTATCTCGAAACTTGAAATATCGAGTTATTCAGTTCTTCCATTATACTGACGATATATATAATTGCCAATAGAATGATCAAAGTTTAACTTACTTGTTGATGCTTTTGTATATACTAATGCCTATTGTCAAAATATCTGGGTGGCCAATTTCACTCGCATTTTCTTTTTCATTGGATTTGATATGACGCTTTGATAGGTATGGAGTGAACACAAAGTGTCGATAAACAGAATCAAGTTCAAAGAACTGTTCAATATGCTTCCAAGGATAACCCTCCATACAGGGTATAAACAAGTGCTAACACAGCGTAATACACAACACAACGTATGTAAAACTTCTGCTAAAGTGAATACGTAAATCTAATTGTAAGAAAATAAAACCAAAAGCCGAAAAGGAAATCAATCAACACAAGCAACAAAATCTCACAATGAAAACGTAAATAAATATGGCCGCCGGCCGGTCGGTCGGTAATGGCCGCCGTGATTTGTTGCCATAAAAAAATGTTCAAAAATCTGCCAATATACTAACCTAATATTTAATTTCATGTTAAAATTAATCTTAAGCTCCAATATTTTAATAAAATTAGGTATATTTCTTTATAGCATTGTTAATCAAAGAAGTTTGATAATAATTTCACTGTTTTTAAAAACAAATCACGAACTTATGAAAATATAATGCAGTGATTTGCGCCAACAATAGCAACACTTAATCCAGATCAACTATCATAGATTTGTGTATGTGTGCGTGATGTGTGTACATACACGAAAGTGATCATGCCCTGGTTCAGCCAGCCACACTAAGAGTAATGCACTTCATTGACAATCAAAGCATTTATTCTATTTCAAGAGTTTGGCCATAGCACCATTTTAACGTTTGGTGGCGTCACTTATTACTGCTAATAACAACTTGAAATGAGTGAATTGAGTGAGTGATAGACAATCATTCGCCATTTGATCACAAAACGAAACAAAGGCCTACGCATATCTGTTGTAAACTGCACATATCTGCTGTGTTTATTTAATTTCGTGGAAACTTATATGTAGCGTCAAGTGAACTATAGTTTATCATTTATGTAACTGAATTGTTGTGATACTTGATAGACTTTATGATTCACATATTATGACGAATAACTTTATAACTATCAAACATGCTAGCTAGTGTTGGTTTTTGATTATTTTAGTTAGGTGTTCGTTAGTTAGTTACCATTGTAATTTAAATTAGCACCCTTTCTTTCACATATGGAAAACAATATTTATCAACAATAATAATAAAAAACCACTATAGTGCGTAGTCCACCCAAAAAACCTCAAGCACATAAGCGCCGCCAAGCGGCAAAAAAGCTTGCATTCCAAACTTCCTATAATATTGATGGCCTATCTGTACTTGTACATAATACTTTCTAATCTGTGGAGTAATGCACGCACCACTGACCTCTATATTTACCACTGGACTGGCGGCTGTCAAAGTGCTTTTGTGCCCGTTTGATAATCGCCATTTTGGCGCTGTCGGACGTAGCGAGCAGTAACGAGTGTCCGTGGTACTAAAACTAGTCGCTTACACATATGTCACATGTCCTCATTCTTGATAACTTTTATATAATGCTTATAACAATAACAACATAAAATTCGAATTAATATTTAAAAAATATAAAATCACTTAACAATAAGCTAGTACTTCTCTGGCGGCCACTTGCAATATACGTCAAAATTTGTTCTGCGGACACTCGCTACTCGCTAGTGGCGCTTCAAATAGGCACAAAAAAATAGCTGTCAAACTTACGGAACAGCCAGTCCAGTGGTAAATATAGAGGTCAGTGGCACGCACAGATAGATTACTAAATAGTATGTAAATAGTACTGAAGTACAGATGCGACAGTGACTCACGTAGTTTCAAAATCATTAGTCTGGCGCTGTAGTCGGCCGCCAAGAATGACAGATCCTCACAGGATAGTAATAATAAATAATAAAATCCCCAGACAATCACACCAACTACATGGCCCCAAAGTAAGCATAGCTTGTGTTATAGGGATACCATTTAGTGAACTAGGGGGGAACCTAGAATATAAATATATAAACACCCAGACACGGAACATTTTTCTTTTCTTGTTCCGTGCTGGAATCGAACCCGCAACCACTGGCGTTTGAGGCAGGCAGGTTTACCCCATCGCCAAAGTGGTCGTCATAGTATTTTCCTCAGTCGATTCCAGATATCGATAGTTTAGTGATGTTCCATCTGATCGATTCTTCCTACTTGCGTCGCCTTATTAGGGTATTAACCCTTTACCCACCAGACTCTATATCAGTTATCGTGCTCCCAGCGCCAAGCACAGTAAATCTAAAAATAAATACCTACAACAAATAGGGATGTACAATGGTAGATCGATATACCCGTCCCAGCTTCGCACGCTTCAAATTCAATCTTAATAGTCTCAGCTGTTTAAGCTTGAAGAGGTAACAGACAAATAGATAGAAAGAGTAAGTAACTTTGATATTAAATTTCAAATAGTATGTATTTCTATAACCTAAACGAAATAGAAAACGTTTAAAAGATTTTGAAAGATTTATTGATTTCCGCACAATATATTAGGCCAAAGATGAATATTTTTATGACTGTATACTGTGATGAAGTTTACATTTTTTAACGTATTTAAATCACATTTATCGATGAATCGAAAAGAAAAATAGAAAGTGTATGTATGTGTGAATAAATTGAATAAAATTCTTGTTTAAGATTTTGTAACAAAATTACATACCTCATCATAATTACATCATCATCTTCTGGCTTCTTGCTGCAGTTGTGCTTCGATTCAGCCGAAATTTTACATTTTTGTTATATTACATTATATAGGAAAGAGAATGAATTATATAATTATAATCACCTATAAACAGGCTACAAAAATATTTTTTTTTATTGTAAAAGCTTCACAATCACTAATGCACTAATTATGCATTAACTAATCACTAATTTATGCAAAGATTTAAATCTTTGAATTAATGTATGTACATACAAGTTGTTACAGTAGTTAGGACTGTTTGTGGCTAAAAGGACTCGTTTCCAGGCCCGTTAAATAAAATATTAAAAAAAATAGGACTGTTTGGATATTTATCAATATACTTTAATTTTCATTTCATTTAACATCAGGTAATGTGAAGTCATCGTGGCGCCGTGGTTACTGTGTGTATCTTACGATATCACAGGTCAAGCAACGTTCGGCGCGGTCGGTACTTGGATGGGTGACCGCCGACCATTCGTTTCTCACGGCGTATTCCGTGCTTCGGAGGGCACGTTAACCTGTCGGTCCCGGGTGCTGTATACTTGTATACAGTAGTCGTTACGGTTTGTCAGAAGCCATATCGGCACCCTGAAAATTCTGACATCCACCACCCAGCACTGGGCCAGCTCGGTGGATTATGGCCTAAACCTCCTCGTCACCCAGAGGAGAGACTCATGCCCTGCAGTGGGCCCATTACACGGAGTTGTGATGATGATGATGATGATGAATGTAAAATAAGTAAATTTAATTAGTTAGATTTAAAAAAACACTACTTTATTTAAAACCGCTGTAGTAATAGAAAGTTAGATGTGGTAATACCATAGCTGTCAAATTGCTAATTCTTTTACTGTATATTCTACGTATGGTATAGAAGCTAGCCCTTAAGTTTTATCGCTCCATTTTGTTACACGTTGTATACCTAGTGCCTTATTCGACATTGAATTCTCTTATTTTTGTGTTTCTTAATGCCGTGTTAGAAAGAGAAAAAAATAGTTTTTGTATGAGGATGTCACGATTCACGTCGCAAAATTTGACACTGGAGAGACTTAAAAATAAGAAGATGCAATGTCGAATACGGCCCACTGTCACCCTAGTGAGGATTATAACTTGAACATTGCAAAACTTCAATTTTCTCTATAATGCCTTCGATTGTCAGGTTAAGGTTTGTGCCAAAAAGTACTACTTACTTAGTTTCTTTTACTTACTTTACTTTACGTTACTTTTTAGTTTCCCCACATTTCTATGATGGGCAGTCGCGTACAATACAGCAATAGTTGAAAATACTTGTTACTTCTATTTCACGACTATTTGGAGTTGATATCAAGTCGATAGACTTTACCGTTTGTGTGCAAGAGAGGTGAGGATTAGGTACAGCTTGACGTTCAAACTATAATCCTCACCAACCTATAAATATAACGCCGAAACTGTTATAATATTTCACATACGGCACTATTTACGACTATTTTATCACCTTTAAATTAACTTTAGAAACGGGATATTTACCATGTTTTTTATTTATTTTGAGTTCTCGAATATCGTGAACTCAAAATAAATAAAAAACATGGTAAATATCCCGTTTCTAAAGTTAATTTAAATGTTAATGACCATGCCAGTTTAAAAACTTATATTTTATCACCATTATTTGGCATAGTCAAAATTCGTTTTCAATAAGATTTCAAAAGTGAGGATTACATCTTGTAAAGTTGAAACACGTTAAAATTGGAGCCATGTGTATACGAATTACGGTTTTACTGATCACAACTCTAGCACTTTTCACTCGACCTTAGAGAATGAGTGATTGATTTGACATACTCTTAAAATCGGTAATAAAATCTAGCGAGCGAGCGCCGAGCGGCATAGCATAGCCATTAGATATTAAATAAAAGTTTGATACACTTGAAATATTTATCACAACTTGTGGAAATATCGTTGTTATTCAACTTAAACAATTTTTGTTTGACTTGACTAAAAGTTGCAACTATATAACACTTAAAAATGGTAAGTAAAATGAAATTAATTGTACTATTTTGAAAATGGCGGTAGAGATATAGGTTATGTTTTATTTTTCAGTCTCATACAATTTTACTTGTACAACCTGGCCCCAGACCAGAAACAAGAACTTATTCGGATTATGAAAGTATAAATGACTGTATGGAAGGTGTTTGTAAAATTTACGAAGAGCATCTAAAGAGGAGGAACCCGAACACACCAACTATAACTTACGATATTTCTCAATTATTTGATTTTGTCGATCAGGTAACTATTTTTTGTATATCATTAAGTAACAGTTAGAAATCGAGAAGTGTCTACGTTTAGATTAGCCCATAAAATATGCATGAAACAAATTGTTGTTTTGACTATTCTTGATTGTTATGTTATGCAAACACATTGAGCAAGGTTAGTTCATATTTTATAACTTTAGATAAACTTGTTTTAAATACACTTCCTAGTAAAACTGTGCAGAATCCTATATACCCTCATATTAGTCAGTTATAAGAAGTTTATTTACTAAATTGACTTGCTAGGACTCACACTTTGGAAGGACTTTTTCTTATTTACATAAATGGTTAAATAACAAGTTTTTGCTAATTAACTTATGTTGTTTTTCAGTTAGCAGATTTAAGCTGTTTAGTGTATCAAAAATCAACCAACACTTACGCACCATACAACAAAGACTGGATTAAAGAAAAGATCTATGTATTATTACGCCAAGCAGCAGCCCAGAGTGATTGATATTATTTTAAGTTAAGGACCTAAATGACAAGTGATGTTTTAAAACTAAAATCTTATGGGGTTCTTAAAAAACAACTCTATTATTTTGTTAATAGCATAAATTTGACTGGATTTTTAACATAAAATATTTGAAGTACACTCATCTTAAACTTAGAATCAGTTTTGTTGGAATGATCTTTCTACACTCAAAATTAGCCTGAAAGTTAGTTAATTTCATATAAGCACTAACCATAATTTTATTTATGTTTATTTTATGAGTCCTAAATTGAAGCCTGATTGTACAAAACATTCAAAATGATTAGCATTTCAAAAGACTTATCTATCTGTACAAATACACCCATCTATAATATAACTGACTGCATTCTATTTGTTGATGACAATGTAACACAGTTATAATCTTGTTTATCATATGAGCCTTGAATTTGCCTAAAAAAGAAGGCACAAGCTGTAATGTATCTTTTCAAGCATTAAACTTGACATGGACATTATCATTCAAGTTTTACTTTCTAAAACATAATGGAAGCTTTCTTATCGTAAATATAGGATCAATTAAATTTTTTTATTACTTACTGAATTTTTATTTAAATTTAAACAAAGTCGAATAAATTTAAAATGTTTTTGAGCATTCTTCAAGCTTTAGTTTTATATTAAAAATATACAAAATAAGTCATATTTTGTTTTATTGTCTAAGTGATGAGGCTATTTATGAAACCATCACCTAATATCAACAGCTGCTGTCAGTAAAGAATAATGGATGATTTATGACTCAATGAGAACATTTGAAATTGTTTTTCACCCTAGTAAGATTATATTTTTTTATTTGTAATAGCGGCAAAAACTACTATTTATATCCTAAACTTTTGATTATAAGTTATGTTGATTGTAAGTTTCATTATCACTCCAGCTTTTTAGTTTTAGAACATCATTACTTAAGATTATGTGTATTAAAACTATTACTTTTTAAATAAAAAAATAATTGTTTTCTTTTTTGTAAGTTACTCTTTGGAAGAGTTAAGAGATTTTTGGCAGTGTTAAGTAAGAATTTCATGTGGCATTCGATTGTTTAGTACAAATTTAATCCAAGGGTTATTAATTATAAAACATGAAAACTTTTGTACTTAACAATAAGTTACTTTTGGGTGGTTATTTTTGCTATTTCTTTGTATTAAACCATGATCTGACTAAACATTAATAGACCTGGTTGAAAGTTGCAAATAAATGTATTAAGTTTTTAATATTTTTAGTAAGTTGCAAGTAGAGTAAAGATTATTAAACTTCACGTGTATGAATGCTAAAATATTAAGAACTTGACAGAAATAAAATATGTGGTAAGTATGTTAAGTTGATTGTAAAATGAACGACCTCAAATAAAAATAAAAAATAACCTTTAAGGTTACTCTTTTTTTGTTACACCCTGTATAATAGGTACTATAAATGATAAAAGCAAGTTGAGTAGGCATACTATGGTTTAATTTAAACAATAAAACATTTCTTTAGTTTTTGTAATAGGTAAATTGTCCAGGCTGATTTTATTTGCGCACTATGATATTTTTTTTTGTGAGCTTAAGATTGTACTACAGTAAAATACAAAGTTAAATGAAGGATCTATAATCACCAGATGTAGTACAGACAGCACTAAAAGTGTAAAATTTGTTTGAAATGTTTCATATTTTTCTAAATACACTACTTTTTTTCCAAGGTTTGTATTAATTATTGCAAATACCCTGATAGATTGTAGAAATTTATTTATGTTACTAAGTATTTTACGCTTACACGTTGATTCTTATCAAAATCATAATGAGTAATGGTTTTCTTTTTATCTTTTTTTTTTTACGATATGAGCAGTTACTTCTTTTTGGTGCCATTTTGTATTACCATTGAATTCCATGTGAAAAAAGTTGGATCAAAAAGTGGGATCCAATGAGAAAAATGCTAATGTGCAGTATTAACAAATGTATATTCAAATGAGATAAGTATTACCATCACCCATGAACACCAACAATACCAGTGGAACTTCCATTGCTTTGCTCTACGACATAGGGTGGTCTGATGATAGTAAAGTAAAAAAAGTCTCCAGACAATCACACCAACGACATGGCCTCAAAGTAAGCAAAGCTTGTGTTATGTATGATATACCATGCAGCGGGGGAACCTACAATAAAAATACATACCTATATGTATAGATAAACGCCCAGACACGGAACCTTTTTTTCTCTCTTTCCGTGCAGGAATCGAACCCGCGACCACTGCACCACGGAGACCGTCGTATACAAGGTTGTTTTTAGTCTCCACCGAAGTTTAAATGTTATTTTCTTTGATATGATGATGTGGCGACATCTAGCGACGCTCCATAGAACGATGACGACACGACAGAATTCCTACATCGCGCTATCAAAGTTAATATCGCGACTAGCTATATATACAACGTCGGGCCGTGGGCCGCGGCCTGCCATCCCTTTTCTAGGGAGTAGGAACAAACAACCGTTCCTAATGTGGTGACCCCTAGCTGAACTACCTTCGCAGCCTTCGAAGAAGAGGACCACCAACATCTAGTCGTCGTCATCGTTTCCATCACTCTCCATCGTACCTGCGTATTTATTTAGGTATCGCTCAGTCCAAAAAAAAATAAAGATACTTACATACATTTATACATAACTTGTAGCTGTGGGTAATACCGACTCCACGAAGTGATTCGAATCTTCGAGTCCAGATCCGCCCGCGAATCCGAATCCTCTTATCGATTCCGAGTCCGCTTATCGAATCCGACCCGGTATTAGTGTAATATACCTATACCAATACCTCATAAAGTTTGACGCTGTTATTTTTAAACGAATCCCGGCTATCTATATCCTTGTATATTTTAATTAGCACTTTTAAAATCTATCTCGTTCGTAAGTTTTATTTGTCAATTACGTAGGTAGAAAACTTAGAAATGTACCTACGACTATTTATGTTTGCTTTTATACGAGGGTCATTTGAAAAGTTCCTAGCCTAACGTACTTAATGAAACCACATGATTTTGATTATATTTTTATTTTTCAACATACTCTCCCCCGAGCTCAATACACTTTTTCCATCGACCCGGTAAGGCTTCGATACCCATTTAAAAAAAATCTTCGTCTAACTCCTCAAAATAAGCGTCTACGGCGGCTATGACCTCTTCATTTGTAAAAAAATGTTTACCACCTAAAAATTTTTTCAGCTTTGGGAACAGGTAGAAGTCTGACGGTGCTAAATCCGGTGAATATGGGGGATGAGGTAACAATTCAAAGCCACACCGATGGATTTCTGCCATGGATTGCACAGAAGTGTGAACGCGTGCATTGTCCTGATGAAACAAGACCTTCTTCCTCAATAAACCTGGACGTTTTTCTTTGATTTTTTCTCTCAAAAGCCGCAGCAGGTTGCAGTAGTAATCAAAATTTATTGTTTCACCCTTTTTTAAATAATCCACCAGAATTATACCCTTTGCATCCCAAAAAACTGATGCCATGACTTTGCCAGCCGATAAAACCACTTTTGCCTTCTTTGGGGTGGGTGATCCTGCCCTTTTCCATTGTTTCGACTGTTCTTTTGTCTCAGGTGTATTGTGGTGAACCCAGGTTTCATCCATGGTTATAAATCTTTCAATAAATTCCTGTGGATCAGCTTCATATAACTCTAAACAGTCGCGGGAAGTTGTGAGTCGGTTGCGTTTTTGTTCCACTGAAAGCAGCCGCGGTACCCACCGCGCAGACACCTTAGAGAATCCAAGTTCAGAAGTAATTATATGATGTGTTCGCTCAGAAGAGATGCCTACAGTCTTAGCTATTTCCTCGACTGTCAATCTTCGGTCAGATAAAATTAAATCACAGATTTTTTCTTTGTTTTCATCAGCGGAAGCCGTCGAGGGCCGGCCACTACGGGGCTCATCTTGAATGGACTCACGACCACGTTTAAACTCTGCCACCCAATTTTTAACAGTCGCATACGAAGGAGCGGACTCACCTAAAGTGGCAGACATGTCTTCATGTATAGCTTTTGGAGTTAAACCTTTCAAATACAAGTATTTTATCACTGCACGATGTTCAATTTTATCCATTTTCAAAAATTGCTCTGACTTGACTTACGGTATCACGTGTAAACGAACAATTAATTATTGCAAATAAACTAAACTGTGCATACTTGTTGCTAAATAATGTAGCTATAAAATGAGGGTAGTTATAAAATATACCGACGAGTCTAACAATGTTAGGCTAAGAACTTTTCAAATGACCCTCGTACATATAAACGTTACGCTCGGGCAGGATGGGTCGTCGACGTTTTTAAAACAAATTTTTGTGTGCGTAGTAGGTACCTATTGTAAATGTAAAACTTATGGCCGGTCAAATGAAGAGTTATTTACTGTTTCGGTTAAATATTTGCACATAATACTTATCACTTATTCTCATTTACTTTTATATTACAAAACATAATTCAAAACTTTAAATTAGTAGACTACCTACTAGTCGTGTGGTGGACAGTTAGACCTCGCAAAGAATTTAGTTCTGTGACAAACATTATGGTTTAAATTAGTATGCTATCTGTCGAGACTAGGCAGCGCGCATCATAAAACAAATGCTATAAGATCAGAAGTTCCGACATTGAAATATCAACTTACAGGTGATGTATTAGAGTTCAAAATATTTTAGAGTTCATATACTACGACGACGTAGACGATGAACGCTCGAACGAATCTGTTTATCGCCCAGTGAGTGAATCAAACGGCACCGGACTCGATAAGAGATCCGAACCTGTTAAGAAACAGATGGTACCGATAAGAGATTCGAGTTCATTCTCGGTACCGAGTCATTTGGATCCGCGGATCCGGTTTTACTCACGCCTAATAACTTGACGCCTGTATCCCTCATGGGGTAGGCAGAACACCAGAGGCTATAAAACCAACTGATGTCACGTTTGACTTTAGAAGGTAATATTATGATGGAAAGAGACTATTGCAGTGACGGGGTCAGCCTATCGCCCGCAAAAACGTCAGTAAAACCTCTGTCCCTTAACTGACTTTTTCAGTATGCCCGGGAAGAAAAGCAGATGGCACATTCTATGTTTTTCTTTCGCTTCCAGTCCAGCATGATATGCCACCATAAACCTTTTTACAAATAGTTGCTGTTGATGGACACACAGCTACTACGACGCGGCATTTCATTGTTGGCATTTCATTAATGTACTACGCTGTAGTACTACAAGATGTTTTGTAGTAACGCGTAGTCGTTTTAATTATAATTGTATTCATTCATAATTTTCAGTGAACATGCTTTGCTACATATGTGAGGGAATATACTAAATTCTTGTAAAAAAAACATACCTTTTTGCATAAATCGTTTCTATAAATGATACTTATTGTGTAAAAACCAAAGTCACCGACATAGCCAGAAGCACATAGCTCGCAGAACAGATGGCCGGTGGGGCAGAAAAGTTGTCGAGTGGCGGCTACGTAAGCAGTGGACGTCTACAGGCTGTGGATGATGTGAAAAAAAATTTGGCTGGTGACTAAATAATAACCCTATATAGTCAATAGGTCCACTGTTTATCCATAACACAGCAAAGCAGTTTGGATGTGTAAATAAGCATCATCATACTCGGGTCGGTTTTGCATAGCTTCTGGGTAAGCATGTAAATGGCGACTAATCAGAATGACCCCCGATTGAAAATGAAAACTTTTTATTGACAGTAGGTATGCTTATACACTTTGTGAAGGTCAAACTCTGGATGAGAGCGGCGCGGGTCCGGGCGACATGACGAATCCTGGCGGAGGCCTCCGTCCAGAATCAAATCAATTTATTGCGAAAAGTATGGTAATATTTGATGGTACACATATAGTATGAGCGCATACTTTACTGTATTACAGCATGCAATATTGTTATCTTTTGCATTTATTTACAATGTATTAGAAAATTATTATTACTAGGTATTGTATCAATGTATTATTACTAGGTAGGTATTATAATATTATTATTAAAAAAAAATGTACATATACATCTCATAACACTCCATGTCATAATTATTTACATTCTTATCTACCTATGTGAAATTTAAAGTTTAAAAAAATCATTAATGTCATAAAAACATTCATTAATTAGCCGTTGTCGTAAGACGTACTTATTTAAATTTATTAAGTGGCAGCGTTTTGATAAAATTCTAATGCACATTATTGGGCTATTTCTAACAAAGATTTAAATCTTTGATTTCTAAGACACATTTCAGTTTTGATATTCGGAAGACATAGTCTGTTTGGAAATCTAGTGCGATCTAGGTCTCTATTCGTGGTAGGATCCCATCAAGGTCCGTCTGGTTAGCGACTAACCTTCATATAAAGTTGGTGCCAAATTCACGGGCAATGTATTATATAGAGTTTCTTCCTGAATCCGTATATTAGCTATTGCGTCTTTGTATAGCTGGAACAGTCCCACTCTTTGTTTCTTTATGAGAAGTTTACCAGATTCTTATACCTACATACAGGGTGACTGGTGACTTGAGATACTGAAAGAGAGCACTCTGTACTCGATTCTGATCATAATTACGTAATAAAAGTAGGTAGGTAGGTACTTAATTTTTCACTAGAATTCCCTATAAATACATATTACTATTTACTTTAGGTAGGTACATACAACCGAGTCAATCGCGACCCTTGACCTGGCTCGCGGCACGCTACTGTAACCATGCGTTGCGTAATCAATTTTTTTACTTTCGGTTAAGTTTACTCAGTAAATAATGAATATTTAATTTTTATTATATTTTTCCTCTTCATGTATGATCTCAAAATATCACATCCTTGAATTTCAAAAGTGACCCACTAGTCACCCTATATAAAACATCTTATAGGTACACCTAATGGCTTCCTTTAGGGTACGTAATATAATATTATACCTATGCTGTGTCAGTTTATTTATAAATACCTTTAATGCTACAATTAGATAACTTTCTACACAACAGGCTAGTAAGGGATGTAGTTAAATTTAATTCTTCAACTTTAATTGAAAATACATTTTACATCAAATCATGAGTAAACCAGCTGTCTAGGTACTTGCGTTCTATGTTCCGGTAGTATGTAACTAGCAGCTGTGCCGTTTACCTCATACTTATGGATGAATTTGCCTCTGTCTTAACGCCGCTCGATTTTTATGTCTGGGGACGTGCTAAAGAGTTGCAGGTGTACGAAGTAGAAATAAACACAGAAAAAATTTTTGACGAGAATTGAGGACGCTTTTTCAAAAATTAAAGCGGAAATGACGCCAATAACTAACACAAAAGAAATACTTCGTAGGTGCGAGGCGTGTATTCGTAACAGAG
Organism: Stenoptilia bipunctidactyla; assembly: GCA_944452665.1. Classification (NCBI taxonomy): domain Eukaryota; kingdom Metazoa; phylum Arthropoda; class Insecta; order Lepidoptera; family Pterophoridae; genus Stenoptilia; species Stenoptilia bipunctidactyla. Next base: position 2,914,893 of record OX101750.1, on the reverse strand, counting down.
GAGCTGTGTTCGAGCAAGACTTGAAATAAAAATAATTTTGAATTTATTTCTGTTGTTTGAATTTTCCTTTATACCTCATTTATTTAACAAGCTGGTAAGTATTTTAGCAATTTAGTACCTATGTCATTGTAATAAGTGATAAATAGAGAAGTTTTAAAACGTATATTACCCCCAGTAGTGCTAGTGGTTTTTTTTTAATCATTGTCAAAGATGAATTTTTATGTAAAATTAATTTTGATTATTTCACTCTAAGAGTTATCAATATCAGTTAGTTTGATCTGATTCTATCTAATTTGCTTTACGTGGCTTAAGGATGTATCAGAGACCAAAATAGATTAAAAACATCCAGTCTTAAATAGATAATAAAAAGTTATGGAGGTAAATGTGTACAATTTTGGTGACAACCGAAAAATTAACAAAAAACATAATTAAAAAAAAAATAGAGGGTCAGAGATTTTTTTTGGCCTACTTGTATTCTCGACATGTGTTCCCGAGCACGCTCCCTTAGTTTGCCGGACCCTCTACCAAACACCCTATGTTAATGTTTCCAATATTTACATCACATTATCTAGGTACGTCGTGCGTGCCTCCTTTATATATCAATCGTATCAGGTGGGATTCTCCATTGGTAAAAAACTGGGTTAATCTACATGTTACTGGGAATCAGCCGGGAGCATGCCTTAATTAAATTTGTAAATAATATTATTTTATTTTATACTTATTCAAAATTTAATTTTAATTTCAAATTAATTTGTATCATACCCTCTCATCAAAATTATAATTCATAAATTTAATAAATAACTAGATTACTAACACTAGTCATTAAGGTTAAAATTTGTCATTACCTACTAACACCTATGGATGTAGGATATCTGAAATAAATACCTATGTTTGAATTTGAATTAGCCGGTTAAGCAACGCTGGGCCGGGTCGATACAAAGATGGGTACAGCCCTTCGTGTGGAGTTGCTGGTCTTCCATAGGGCGAGTTCCTGGGTGGCGTTAAGTCCCCCAGATATTGGGGTACCTACCGTTTCGACGGCGCGAAACAAAATCAACTGCGGGCCCTCTAGGTACAGTCACGGCTAATAAGATGTAAATGTATACATTGGAATTTGAACCTTATGACACTAGAATAAGTTGCGAAGTGATAGTGAATACATCTTGATAATGTTTTTAAGTTTCTGCATTTATAATGCTCAATTATTCTTTAATAACCGAAAAAATGTGATTTAAATAAAAATTACCCGGCTAGGACCGGGTAATTTTTACCTGGGACCCCTCGTTTGCCGGACGAGTGCTCTTCCACTGAGCTACCGGGGCCTGGCGGTACGCCTCGAAATTACTTACCACATTTTTATTTTTACGTTATATTCCTAACGTAGCTCCATCTACTGGTTTGGCTTTGCAGCTAAGACCACCCGAGACCAGTTTCTTTTTTAGAAATTGTGAAAAGTTAAAGCGAAGCATTGCAATGTTTAATAATGTTTTTAAGTTTTTGCATTTATAATGCTCAATTATTCTACTCAATTTTTTTTATTTATCACATTTTTTCGGTTATTTATGTAGGTATACATCTTATAACACGTGACTGTACGCCCTTGGGGAGCAATGAGGGAACATGGATCGAACTCACCAGCAGGTTTGGATTGTTTCGACCATCCCGTAGTCCTGGTCAGAAGTAGGACGAGAGCATGCGGTCTGCGAGGAAGAGAACCGTTGTAAAAAATAACGCTATCCTCTGGTGCTGCTGCGGTCTTCACCTGAGAGATGACTGGCTAAGGGGGTTCGCAGCCCCTATCCACAGAGGGGATGTGAAAGATCACTCTTTTGGATCTTCTCCGCCGGCTGGGCTGCATTCTGGTGATTACTCAGTATGTCACTGGATGATAGAGGGTGCCGAATTCTGGTATTCTAACGCGACGCGATTCCACCATATAAAACTTTACGACCACCACCGATCGTTTACCGATCGATCGAAGCTAGCGGCGAAAAAACCTTGACGCTTGGTCGGGATTCGGACACGTACCTACATGCATTTGCGTTATCTATGTAGATTATGTTTGCTGCTACCACCAAGTTGGTGTTTTTTGCATTAGTCACGCGACACGCGAGGAGCGTTAGCGCTAATTTAAGATGACTCTACACTGATTCTAAGTATTCGTACACCAGTAAGGCTAAGGCGTACAGCAACACCAGTGAGGCATAGTTGCACAATACAAATAAATGAAAAAATACCCAAACTAACACACAAAATAAGAGGCCCGAAAGTAACCTTTTTATACAAGGCTGTTTTTCGTTTACCCGCCAATTTTTTTTACACAATAAGTTAGTATTATTTATAGAAACGATTTTTGCAAAAAACGTATGTATTTTTTTACAAGGACATTAATGTAGTTGCTAACATATTAAGCACAGCATGGGCACTCTAAATTATGAATACTAATAAAGTGAAGATTACTACGCGCTACTTCAAAATATCTTGTAGTACTACGTCGTAGTAGGTACTACAAGATGACAATGTAATGCCGCGTCGTAGTAGCTGTGTTCATCAACAGCGACTATTTGTAAAAAAGTGTGTGGAGCCATATCTTTATTTTTTACTAAAATAAATATGCAGATACGTTAATATCGCATCAAAAAAAAAATTCGTTTAAATTTGGCTGGTGACTAAAAGAAAACCCTGTTTAGTAATATTTTATCTTTTTGCATTTAAAATGCTTAATTACTCTTAAATAAATGAAAAAAATGTGTTCAACAAAAATCACCCGTCCAGGACTCGAACCTAACACCTCTCGTTTGCCGGACGAGTGCTCTCCCACTGAGTTACCGGGGCCTGGCGGTTTTTTTATTTAACACATTTTTTCATTTATTAACCAGGGTTTAGGCTTGTGTCACGGGGTATCTGAGTACACACCCAGACTAGAGCCAGTTCAGAAACGTTGGTTTCCAAACCAAGCTAGCACTCGATTCCAGGGCATTTCCCGCCGCCGCAGTGTAACCATTTATAATATGTTCCTGTTACAATTATTTGCCGCGAAATGTGACATACTCGTATTAGGTTGGAACCAGGTAATCGCCGGAATAGGTATTAAAACAATGGACGGAATAAAAATACTTCATACATATAATGTTAGACATTTAATTACGAATGTTTTTAAAATAATTACATTTTACCAGTTACAAGACCTTAATCTACTTTAAAAATCAATAAAATATAACAAATTATATGAAGATCTATGGGCCTAGTACTAATATTTTTTATTATAATTTGTAACTAATTATATCTTGACGTTCGGTTCGAGATCGAACGTACAAGTTATTATGTTCTTTTTAAACAAGTTTTGTTAATAAAAATATATTTATAGATAAATAAAAGAAAAACAGGTTTTATTTAATGTTCCATACAACAGAACAAAAGTTAAAGTAATAAATCAAGAAATGTCTTTAAAAGGTCAAATAAAAAAATACATGCTACAACTGCATTTTTAAAACTCGAATTTGATTTTAACTGCCAGTTAGCCCTTTCGAAAATTTATATAATGTTTAATCATTTTACATGTTAATATTTAATTTTAAGAATTAAAACAATATTTCCACTTTTTTACACTGACTTAATAATGTGGCCTGGTTAAAACCAATAATAATAAAGCTATTCGTTCTCCACTTAATTTCGTTTAAATGATTTGGACATATTTAACAATAGACTAAATAAATCGACAAAAATATCATAATAAAAACAATATTACAAACAAAATTTTACATATCTACTCAATAAACCATGTAGATTTTTTAACCAACTACAATTTAAATATCTTACTAAAAGTTGTTTTATACCTATGGCAATAACTAATTACATACAAAATTTAAAAAAAAAACCGCTTCTGTCAATTGTGACATTTCATTTGAATCCTTGTATTCGAATTCTGCCTTTTATAAAATGAGAAGTTATGCTTAGAAATTAATATATTTCGTTTTAAACCTAACTTTTTATGTAACTATATCAGACACGACGAAATACTTTAATAATATTTTATTTACAAATTTAAACAATACCGCGTTGTAGCTGTGTTTGAAGCATTAAATATTAAGCTTAAAATTAAGAGAAGGTATAAATAAATACTGGGCTCAATTAGATATCACAACCTCTAATTTTAATCCACTCTAATGTCAAAATAGGGCACTATTGCTATAGTGTGGCTAATGAAAGTAGAGACTGTAAAAACGTGGCGAAATAAAAAAAATAGCATCATGGTAACCCCGACAATAGTACGAAATAAATGGATTAAACAAACTTGATACTTGATTATTTTTTTTATGGTACATAGTAACAATATTGGTATTGTCCTACTTTTTGATGAGAAGAATATTATTAAAATGATAGGCAGCTAGTATTAATCAGGTTTAAAAATACAACAACAAAACACAATAATTATTTTTATTCATTGTAATCAAAATCTAAATTCAGCAATTCTATATGGAATGAATCACCTGAGTCACTGGTATCGCTGTTTCCTACATTGTTTAAACTATCAATTTTTTTATGAAATTATAAAAAAAAAAATTCAAATAAGAAAATTCCAAAATCTCAATTATCAAAACTACCAACAACCGTTCGATTGACAACAGTGACACCAGAAAAACGTCTTTGACATTCATGCTAGTACTGCCATATAAAAAGTTTGCAAAACCCCCAGTGTCTACTTCCGTTAGCCAGACTCTAACAAAAACTAATTTTTAAAGCCTCCGACTGACATTAGAGAGACTTAAATTATAGATTGTAATATACGTCCCACTACAATTTATTTAAAATAAACTTTGTTTACAATTCATTGTCAATCATCCACCTACGACGGACGTCAGATGTCTTGTCAATCATATCATATTTAAAAAAAAAGTTTTTGGATGTAATTAAAATAAATTTACACAAACTATAGAATAGTGGAAGGATGTTATATATTTCCATATAAATTAAGATAATTTATACTTTATTTAAATATTATGTTTGTCGGTTTCTGTGGCGTATCGAGCAAACTAATTTTGTATTTTTTTTTTAAATAAGAGACCTCTAGCGTAGCCAATTCCTTCGAGCCTTGAAAATTCCGTTTTGGGGTCATGTGATTTTTTTTTGAGCAAAGTGTTTGTTTCATTAGACTGAGCGTTTTGGATGGATTTCCGATGTAATACTTCAAAAGATTATAATTTTTATAATAGTATTATTTGTGATATCAAAAAATTGGATACCTTGTTCTTATTCATCAATTATATGCCCTTTAAAGAGATTTAACTGATTAGAGTCTGAGAAATGAAAGCTGTCCAAAAAAGGCGGGAATTTAAAAAATTTAAGATCAGGCAACCCTGGTTTTACGCTGCTTCTTCATAATGTTCTTATAAATGGTATAACACGATTCATAATAAGCTTTTTAAAACTCAACAAATTTTTCCCTATTCCCCTAACATGCGTACTAAGTTCATAGACACAGAATGTCGCACAAAGTAGCAATCTAGGTGCCTTTTTTACAGGACTAATCAGTTTCAATTAAGACCAAAAAAAATTTGTGTCAAGATTTTTATAAAAATCGGTTTTTACTGAACAAAAAATTTGTTTACTAAATAAATATATATCATAAGTCAAGTACAGCTTCATAAAGTTCTGTATTTCTTTATTACTAGCTTTAGCACCCGGCTGCACTCGGGTTGTTGTTGCTGTCTATTCTAATCGAAATTTTTATCGACTGCATTGACAAATCGATAACTCAGCTCGTAGGTAGAGTTTGACCAACAGTCCAAGAAAAAAGGCGGGAATTTTTAAATTCAAGCTCATAAAGCCCTAGCTTTAAGCTGCTTCAAAGAAGTTATATAATAAATAAATATTTCTGACACTCACACAACATTATCTAGCCCAAATTAAGTTTCTTAAAGAACTTGTGTTATGGATACTAGATAACTGATATACTTAATAAATATATAAACATACATATTGAATAAATACATCTTTTTTATTAGAACAAATTTAATTAAACATATAAACATCCATGACTTGACGACTAATATCTGTGTGTATCACACAAATATCCGCCGCCGCCGGGATTCGAACCCAGGACCTCTGGCATAGATGGCAATGTATGTTACCGCTACACCAGCCGGTCGTCTTATCGTAATGTGTGTATTAATAGTACCAAGTTGATACTATTAATACACACATTGAATAAATTACGTCCTCCTTTTTTGAAGTCGATAAATAAATAGTATCAACTTCGTGAAACCAGTGTTGCCAGATCTTGAATTTTCCGAAATCCCAAGTTTATTTTTGGACAATTTCGTTGGTAAGACTCTAATGTATCGTGATGTTTAGCTACTAATGAGCCCCGAAAGCTACCTAAACCCTTTCGCGACTGGAATCAATTTTTTTGAGTAGTTCCGAGGCGTATCCCGAATGTATAAACAGACATACGTTCGATTTTATAAAATGTAGAGTTTACAGTCATAATTATCGATACATATAAACGTGTATTATTTACATGCTTTGCCTAGTTCAGGTCCCAGCCTTCACATTTTAACTTATTTTTCCTTTGTATTATTTGCTTTCATGCTGGACTGGGAGCGGAACAAAAACATAGAACGTGCCAGCCGCTTCTCTTCCCGGGCATTCTGTAAAAGTCAGTTAAGGGACAGAGGTATTAAAGGCGTTTTTGTGGGCGATAGGCTGATCCCCTGTCACTACAATAATCTCTCTGCATCTTAATAATACCTTCGAATTTGTCAAACGTGATATCTGATGGTCTTGTAACCTCTGGTGTTCTTCTTTATTAAGTATTGTTGCTTCTTTCATAATTGTTTTCGTTTTATGAGCTACGGACCAACTGTCAGAATTTGTTTATGTCTTACGTTTTTCTATAATAGAGGACCTACTGCTCGTTATAAAAACATTAAAATTAAAAAAGTATACATTATTTAATTTACTGGAAGACCTACAGCTTGTACATTAGTTAAGACTTTAAGGTTGTTAACGTAAACCTAAGGTTACCTTCTTTCTTGCCACTTCTTCTTTACAGCAGGGCTAGCATGCAACCCTCGATAAATGGTCGAATCAACAAGATAAATGTTATTTTGTTATTTTATCCTATTATGTAAGCTAATATGCGCACCATAATAGATAGAATTACTCGATTTGCTACCATGATTAAGACCACAGAACCAAATATGTCATAATTTTTATAAATTACATACACTAAATACCACATTCTAAGAAAATATCGATTAAAAGGCCCGATTTATCGTTGTCGACGGTAGCATGCTAGCCCCGCAGATCGAGCTTGTGAAGAGGCGATTGATTCAATTCAGATAATAAATCGTGTGACTTATTTCAAGTGTATTTAAAAGAAATATTATACTGACTTTTCTAATTTCATTAATTTCTCCACAAAAACTCCGGAGACCTATAGCTTCTATTTGGTGTCAAATATCAAAAGAAATGTATGATATCGTTTCGTCTTCGATATTTAAGCTTATTGCCTGTTATCGCTTATATATGCAATAATGCATTGCTTATACAAGGAGACTGATAAGAATTATGTAATAAAAGTAGGTATTTAATTTTTCACCAGAAATCCCTATGAATAAATAAAGAGACCTTACTACACTTTTCCCGACGCGCTGCCTCAGTCAACACGCACACAGCAGTGTTCCCGCCACACGCACACCACCACCCGCTTAGTATTTATTGTAATACGCTAATGTAACCATGCGTTGCGTTATGAATTCTCTAGTTTTCGGTTAGTTTACTCAGTAAATGATTAATATTTATTTTTTACTTTATTTTTTCTCTTCATGTATGATCTCAAACTATCACGTCCTGGAATTTAGAAAATGACCAACCAGTCACCCTGTACAAGGCCAGGTTTTACGAAAATAATTCCTTATTATAACCATTGATTTGATATAAAATACAAGAGAAAGTTACATATGAGAAAACATATTTTTTTATTCCCAATCATATAGTTTTTAGTAATTTTATTGAACATAAATGAAATGTTCTAACATGCTTTACCTAAAAAAAGTTTAATACTCATGATGATAATAAATTAATTAAAAATTCTTTCGAACTATCGCAGTTATAGATTTTTGAGAATTATTCGATTCATTTCTGAGTTTACCTAAAATTTTAGAACTGTGAAGTTTACCATTAAATAAAAGGGGGTAAAATAAAATCAGATTGTCTTTAGTTAGTTAATGACAACACACGAGACAGCTGTCAAAGTGTAGTTCGTTTTACGTTTTTACCATCGCAATGGGGAGTTTTCTGACAGCTCTTAAAAATTAGTTCAAAAAACCTCTATAGATGGCACTTTTTAAAAGCCGAAGGCGTTAAGTCTGTATACTATAATGTAGGTAAGTGTTATCTACCATCTATGGTTATTTATACGTTCAATTTCTGATACAGACGTCAATTAATTTATTTTACTTTTAAAAACGCAGTGTGGAATAAATTCTTCGCCTTCGCCTTTTGTAAAGCGCCATCTATCGAAGCCTTTTGTACCAATTTTGTACAGTTTTGTTTTTTTAATGAGCTGTCAGAAAACCTCTCATTGGAAAAAAGAGGCCATGACATAACTACGAAAAAAAACGTGCCCGTTTAGTCTGAAACAAAGATGGCGATGATATAGCTATCCCGAGTATAAGTTATAATAAACAAACTATCATTACTATGATATGAATGCAATTAGATTAAATGGAAGATTTATGATTGTATTTATAGTCGAGCGAGACAGTTAAAAATAATAAAAAACATAATTTGAAACAAAAAGGTGCAATTCGTTTTTTAAATGTTTAAAAAGTCTTATTTGAAATTAGAATTTTTAATCTATCTTAATTTAGGCTATATTATAGATGGTTTATATTTATTTATATTACAGAACTTTAATGGTCATGTGCTCTGTATAATTTTTAGCAATACTGATTTAGGATAAAGTTATTTCAGACCCTTTGTTAAAAAAATGGATAAGGAATTTTAAGCTAAAAATATTATCCAAAATATTTTAAAAAGCTCAAGGCGGAAGTTTTATATCTTCAATTCATCTTTAACCCTAGTTTTATTTTTCCTAATTTTTACGAGATATTTACTAAGTAATTGATATAAAATGGTATCAAAGAAGACCTAATACAGTGTGTTAGGTATCGGATTTCCGATACTTCACCGAAATATAGTATGTTAAATTTTATCGACAAAATACTATACAATTGGGGGTCGCACCCCTCACCCCTCCGAATGACAGCTATTTTAAAATCTATAATCTCGTATTTCTAAGAGATATTAACTTTTAGTGGCCTTTCAAAAAAAGGAACCTAAAAAAAAACAACCTAATAGTCGTGTATTTTGTTGTAACTTTGACCAAATTAGCCCAAATTACAATACTAAATTGATGTTTATTTTTTAGCATAGTTTTTGCGAACAAAGTAAATGGAGAAAAAAGATATATTAAGGGGCTTGTTTGTTAGGTAGCGCACATTAACTAAAAAATTAGTAAAAATTTTCCAAGTTTTTCGGCTACACTAAAGGATTTCATGGACTATTTTGCATTACTTCTTAACAAAGATTACTTAAAATGCTAGCAAATATCATAATCTTTCAAAAAGGCCACTTTTGTGTATCGGTGCGACATGAAATGAAAAAAGTGAGTTTCAGTGAACTAGTAGAAATACGAGATATAAAATTTTGAAATGGCTGTCATTCAGAAAGTTGAGGGGTGCGACCCCCAATTGTATAGTATTTTGTTGATAAAATTTAACATACTATACGTGGGTGCAGTATCGGATATCCGATACCTAACACACTGTATAAACGTATTTTTTCAATCTCTTAAAGGCTGCAAACTGGACGGCGCGGGGAATCTGGGCCGTTCTCGACGCCAGCGGGCGTGAGAGCGATTTGTCGCGGTGCAATACAAACTCAATACTTTCTATCGTGGCGCGGAAATAGCTGCCCGCGCCGCTGTCGCTGCCGTCCAGTTTGCAGCCTAAGGCGTTATCTTAGGTGAGAGACCGGACGTGACACAATACGACGTAATGCGACCAATACTTCAGGCAACTTGTGTCAACGTAATAACGTAGGACACCTCAACACCTGCTACACAAAGTTATTTTTTGTTTATGCGAAACCAAAAAAGTGTCTTCAGAATTGGTAAGAGAATCGACTGCAATAGTTTTTATACTATGTTATATTTATAAATATTTCTGACACTCACACAACATTATCTAGCCCAAATTAAGTTTCTTAAAGAACTTGCGTTATGGATACTAGTTAACTGATATACTTAAGAAATATATAAACATACATATTGAATAAATACATATTTTTTATTAGAATAAACTTAAATAAACATATAAACATCCATGACTTGACTAATATCTGTGTTCATCACAAATATCCGCCGTCGGGATTCGAACCCAGGACCTCTGGTATACAAGGCAATGTATGTTACCGCTACACCAGCCGGTCGTCAAACTCAATAAGCTCTACAGAACCTTAGATAATGTACGCACTCGCACGCGCACGCGCATGTATCGTACACGAACCCAGGATGTAAGTAGGTACGTACGTTGCATAAAGCGTGCTCAGTCGCGCGACAAAAAGCCAAACAAAAGCAGCAATATACCACAAGAGGCTTGAAAAGACATGTTTCCGTTACTTTATATCTGGGGTTAGAATGTGAGCACAAGGATGTACAGTGGAATCCATTTATAATGACATCGAAGGGAAATAAAAAGCAAGTCATACTAAACGGACGTCATACAAAGCATAGTATACGACGTCATACTTCCTTAAATAAGTAAATAAATAGGTACTGCAAGAATAAATAAACTGTTTAAGTTAGTATGTGATTTATTTTAATAGAAAGGAATAAAATTGAGATAAATCAAATTAGATATTAATAAGTAGACTCAATATGTAAATCTGCGCTCTGAGGCTCAAATCAAAAAAGCCTTTCACGCGCCGAAAGTCTTTGGGTATAACGTGACTCTCCCGAACACTGCCAAAGGTGTTAAAAATTATACGGTCGGTCACTATAAGCGGACAAAATTTGATAAAAAAGGGTCCCAATAAGCGATATGTCACTATAGGCGAAGTCATTATATCCGACTTAGTTATATAATTTATATGAAAACCAAACTTCACTGTGTAAACACGTCATAATGAGCGGTTGGTCAATATAAGCGGAGTCATAATAAACGGATTCTACTGTATTGAAGAAAAAACGTCTACAAGCAAATAGTAACCACTCCATTTCACATAGACACGGTTAAAAAACACAAGAATTATTAATAATCAACGAATACAGAGCATTAAAAATCCCAACTTCACGTCAAAACTTTGGCCGAGTTATAATGTCATCAACGTAAACATTCTGCGAAATCATACATATTTTTCAAAGTTTTCAATGAAGTACTCAACCGATTTCGATGTAATTTATACAGGACCTACTATGAAGTACCTTCTATCATATAAGAATTTTTAAAATCGATTCATAATGTTCCGAAATATCGTGTAACAAGGACACCAAAAAAAAAACATGCAGACGAATTGAGATCCTCCTCCTTTTTTGGATTTTTGAAAATATCGTCCCCATAGCAAATCCATTCCTTCCAATTTCAAATGACGGCTTTGTACCAAATGAAAAGACAAATGACAGCTTTATCAGTAACCATGCTGGACTGGGAGCGAAAGAAAAACGTAGAATGTGCCAGCTGCTTCTCTTCCCGGGCATACTGTAAAAGTCAGTTAAGGGACAGAGGTTTTCAAACGCGTTTTTGTGGGCGATAGGCTGACCCCTACAATAGTCTCTCTCCATCTTTATAATACCTCCAAATTTGTCAATCGTGACATCAAATGGTCTTGTAACCTATGGTATTCTGCCTACCTCATAAGGGATAGAGGCGTGACGTTATGTATATATATATGTAAAATGGCAAAATGTAAAGCAACCTTGCATGCCAGTTGCCATTTACATTAAACGTTAACGTTTTTGTTAGCCATTAATTAAGCGTTCATTAAATGTTCCAATTTGGCGAGTTTTTAAGATTCTATTATATTTTTTTGTATACCGATTCTTTGATCTATAACTGTCCCGTGTATATCGCATAAACAACATCAACTTGGTTTAGACCCTACATTTGATATTCTCGTATCGCATTGCGTCGCATTTTCGCTTTTGAGGTTCACCTACGACAACGGATCATGAGTTTTTGAAATAATCAGCGGCCTTACTCCCGACGCGACCGAGAATCAAATCAACTCGATGTCAAGGATTTTCGCACTCCCGAAACCGATACTAGCGCCGAATCGAGCGGTGGCTCAAATTGTACCATAGATTTGGTCATTTGTTACAAGCTATAAGCAGTTATATTCGATCCTGATTAGTTACAATTTGAGCCACCACTCGATTCGGCGCTAGAATCGGTTTCGAAATGCTTGAGATCGAGTTGATTTGATTCTCGATCGCGTCGGGAGTAAGGCCCCAGGATTTTTATACAAACTTATTTTAAAATCTAAGAAAAAGCAACCCAATTTATTAATCCATTCATACTTTTTGAGACAACATCAAAATTACCTCATTAAAAAAACTGATTTCTAAATATTCAACTATTTCGAATTAGATTTCCCATCGCATTTGATTTACGATAAACCTTTTTATTATCAACGTACTATCTTGTAAACTAAACTAATTTTTTTTTTCAAGAAAATAGGCTCGACTGTTTTTTTATACGAAAACTACTACCTAAAACAGATAACCGACAATCAGCGAATAATTGTTTTAAGAAATCATATTTTTTATATTTAAAAATAGAATCAATAATCATTTATCTCTCTAAAGACGTATAACATAATTTATATAACACAGTCCAATGAACTAAAACCTACATAAATCTTTAAAAAAAGAATTTTGTTTTTTTTTTCTATGTTTATCCACATGGACAGGCAAGTCCACTGTTTAGCATGCCGCCTCAAAAACGAACGAGTTCCTTTTAAAAAAATTAAGTTTTTTTTTCTATATGTATGGACAGGCAAAGGCATGCATTTCTTTAGTGAGTTCCTGCCATGAATTACGGTTATCTGTCAAATTTGACACATATGTCAAAGTCATATTGGAAAGTTATAAAATTGGATAAAGATTACGTTCAATCGCTGACACTGCCTCGTTTCGCTCTCCTCATCTTCTCCCTTTCTTTGGGATGTACCTTTTCTATGTGTTTCCTTAGGTATTTGGCGGATAGATATCTGAAACAGAAGTTGGTTGGCTTTACAAAGGGGATGGTTTATTTATTTTGAATCGACGATATTTCGGTACTAGTTATGATCGTCGATCAAAATAAATCGAACTCCATTTATATCCCGTTTCTCAAGTTTTTTCTAAATAAATTATTATTTAGAATAAAACCGCTGAGCTACAAGGTTAGTAACTTTAATAACCATATAGCCATGACTTGACGAGTAATATCTGTGTTCATCACACAAATATCCGCCGCTGCCGGGATTCGAACCCAGGACCTCTGGCATAGAAGGCAATGTATGTTACCGCTACACAGCCGGTCGTCAGTAAGTCAGCACGTATCGATGACTCATTGCATTATTTTCTCAAACGAACTATAGAAACAGAACAGTAAATAAATCCATACTAATATATAAAGCTGAAGAGTTTGTTTTTTTGAACGCGCTAATCTCAGAAACTACAAGTGGGATTTGAAAAATTCTTTTTGCATTTGATAGCCCAACTCTTGAGGGAGGTTATAGGCTATTTTATCCCGAAATTCCCACGGGATCAAAAGTTACGCGGGTAAAACCGCGCGCGGTGGCTAGTAAATTATAGAGTATTTAACTTACCGGCATTCACAGAGATGGCAGGCGTGGCTCAATAAGGCGGGGTCGCCGTGCGCGCGCGCCGCGTGTCTGTCTCGAATGCGCTCCGATATGAAGCAGCGGTGGCAAGTGGCGCACTCAAACGGCTTGGCGCCTCCGTGCGACTGTGTACAAAGGGAAAATAAGATGCCACTGTCTGGTATATTATATTGCATTATAAATTGTACCACCTCAATATTAATATCTAATATATAAAATTCTCGTGTCACAGTGTTCGTTGCTATACTCCTCCGAAACGACTTGACCGATTTTGATGGAATTTTTTGTGCTTATCCGGTATCTATGAGAATCGGCCAACATCTATTTTGTTTTTTTATTTATATGGCAAAACAACGTTTGCCGGGTCAGCTAGTAATATATAAAACTGTTCCGTTACTGACTGAGTGAATGAGTGACTGACAGACAACGTACAGCCATAACTACTGTGCGTAGAGAGCTGAAATTTGGAACATAAATTCTTAAGGGCATGTAGAGGTGCACTAAGGAAGGAATTCCCGAAATTCCCAAGGGAACGGGAATTATTGGACGTTTTAGTTTCTATGAAAAATCTTATTCCTTCAGTGCACGGATATGATACTTGGCACAAAAGTTCTTCAAAAAAAGACTGGTTGTGTTATGAAAGGAATTCCCAAAGTCGTTTTCTTATTTATACTGTTACAATATAACTGACTCTCCCCCACAGGGTGACTGGTGACCAATTTTAGATACTGAAGGAAAACAACTCAATTCTGATCATAATTATGTAATAAAAGTAGGTATTTAATTTGCTACCAGAAATCCCTATAAATAAATAAAGACACATTACTACACTTTTCCCGACGCGCTGCCTCAGTCAACACGCACACAGCAGTGTTCCCGCCACACGCACACCACCACCCGCTAAGTATCTGTTGTATTACGCTTATGTAACCATGCGTCGCGTAATGAATTCTTTAACTTTCGGTTAAGTTTTGCTCAGTAAATAATTAATATATATATATACTAGCTGCTGCCCGCGACGTCGTCTGCGTGAACGCTATGCAGCACCAAACGCACCTACGATTATAACACTGCTAGCGTGATAATATGTAGCCTATATGTTGACCCGACTTCTTAACTATCTTCATGCCAAATTTGAAGTAAATCCATGCAGTACTTTTTGAGTTTATCCCGGAAAGACAAACAGACAAACAGACAAAAATTCTAAAAACTATATTTTTTGTTTCTGTTTCGATTGTAGATCATACCCCAAGTATTCTTTTAAAAAAATATTCAATGTACAGTTTTGACTTTCCTACCATTTTATTATATGTATAGATATATATATATATATATATTTTCCCCATGTATGATCTCAAACTACCACGTCCTCGAATTACGAAAATGACCCACCAGTCCTGTTTAATCCGATATAATGCACGAACATTACAGACTACAACTACATTTAGTCTGCTTCGAATGCGCTCCGATATGAAGCAGCGGTGACAAGTGGCGCACTCAAACGGCTTGGCACCTCCGTGCGACGGTTTAGAATTCATTTGTTTATAACAATTTATCGACAAGCTTCAAATAATAGCAGATAAATAGAATCCTTTACATTATTTATTTGAATTTTTGTTGTTTTACCTAATGATTGATAATGGGAGAATATTTAGCTAAAATAAAGCCTGTAATTGAACCTTTGCCTATTGAAAATTTGAATCGGGATTATCTGGCTCGGATGAGCTCCGATATGAGCTTAATAAACAGCATATATTTATTTTGGAGTAAAAACTGATATTTACGTTGTGGTCGGTTCGGGAAATTGGAAAAAATTGTTGCATAAAAAAAGATTGCCAAGTTTCGGTAAAAAACAGCTCTTTAAAATATTGAATACTAGCTAACGTCGAATTCACACTAGGAACTTTCTTATATTACAAAGATACCTGTTGCAAGTACTTAATATTTTGATATTTGACACAAATAATATTGATATTCAAAAACAATTGGAGGTCTAATCGCTAGGATACACAGACTAAATAAAAAAAAACCTTATCCATTATAAAAATTCAAAAAGTTTTATTCATCTTAGGAATTTCACAAAACACTTGATGAAGTCAGTCATCACCACGGAGGAAATATATAGAGGAGCTGCCCTATCCAGTTTTTTTTAGGGACTCAAGTGAAGCCTACGCGCGGAGTGCGGGAGGGGTAAGCGGTGGGTTTTGGCCAATCATAGCCAAACAGGCGATGGCATTAGTCACCTAGTAGCGAGTAGTAAAAACCGGTTGAGACATAAGGTTAAAATATTCACATGATCATCAAAAAAGTTCAGCTATACGTTACTAGGTGACTCTAGTTTTTTAAAGAAATTTCATACGTTCCAAATTGTCAGAAAAAACCGCGAAATAAAAGTATTTCTACTTGACGCTACATAGCGCAACCTTTTTTTGCGGCATAAAAATCACCTAGGCAACAAATAACAATCTGGAGTTTTGGACACAAATAATTGGAAAACAAACAAATTTGTAAAAAATAATTATGAATGAAATTAACTTCGTGGTAAGTTAATTTTATTTGGATTGTCAATGTAATTCCTTTATAAAAGTATAGAAAACTAAATTTTACATCGAGAAACAATGGGGGATTTAATTTTTTTTTAATATCTACGCGTGTACATACTTCACAGAAGTCAGTGACGAACTGACGCCAGTGCCTCTAGCGAGGAATAGCTTGGACTAAAGGCTGTGACGTCAGGACAACCCAAATTGAAGCTGTGCAACTTTGCTTACAGCAGCTCTACTATGTATCTGCTTTGTGGTCATCACATACTTCGGCTTTAACTAGTTGTTGATAGTTGTTAAATAAGATATTACAGTAGACCAAGAGACAAAAAGAGCCGGCGGAAAAAAACTCTTGGCACTCTTTTTCAGTCAGAATTATCAAATGAATACAAATAGGTACAGTACAAATTGACCGTGACATGAAAAAAACAAACACAAGACAGCTAATTGTGAGAGCCAATGTCATGCCACAACCAAATTGCTTACATAGCAGATGCAATTAGCTATGGATGCACAATACGAACATGACAAACTGGGACCGTATTTGAACAAGAATGGAATAAAATAGTCATAGTATCATTAGCAAAACGACCTGGCACCGCTAGCAGCACCCGTTCACGAGTTAACGCAAGCACCAGCCATCACCCTCCTCAACCATATTTTAGGGAAGAGGGTGACCCGATACCCGACGCTACCACTAGCCATGCCGCCTGAGGGAGCATGACGTTCTTGCTGATGTCTTGACAAGAAAATAAGTGAATGGGACAGTCACCAGTATGTCATACATGTACTGCACAGCCAAGCCGTAAACAAAATTATTAAGTAATTAGAAACTTTTAGAAATATCCTGTTGTGCTTAACCCCATGCCTTTTTATCATCTAAGTAATCTTTAGTTTTATAATAAGCTTTTCGAGATGGAGTGTTTTTAATGATTGATTTAAATTTATTGAATGGCAGGGATTGAATTGACTTCGGAATTTTGTTATATATACGTATTGACATTCCAATAAATGATTTGCTGCTTTTAGCCAGCCTTAATTTAGGAAACGCTAACTTATGGTCGTTCCTAGTCCTTACAGAGTAATTTGTATCATGATTATCTTTCCTAGTTTTAAATTTATTACTATTCTTATAAATATACATAATGTTTTCATAAATATATTGTGATGCAAGGGTCAAGATACCAATCTCTTTAAACTATAGATATAAAGATCAGAATTAGATGTTGGCGTTATGTCACGTCACTAGTTACAGTAACTTGTTACGTAACATGTAACTTAATAACTAGTTTCTATATAGTAATTTTTATAAACAAGTTATTTTTATAAAACAAACGATTTTCGTGTCGTTCGTTGGTGATGAATTTCCATAGAACACATATACTAAAGAGAAGAATTACAACTTCATACATTAAAAGTTAAGACTAGACGCCATCTGAAAACGGTCCACATAGCTAATATGGCGGGAATTTCAAACAGTTCAAACGACTTCGAGATTTCAACTTGCTCTGGTCTGAATAAAAATAAGCAAATACTTACAAACTTGTTAGGTGAAATACCATACCATCAGTTCTGTAAGGTTTGCTTATTTTTATTGCGACTGGATAAATATAAGGTTAACTTGATGAACAATAAGTAAAACAATAAATACGTTTTTGATACTTTTATTTTGTTTAAAGTAATACAACAAAAAGTGTGGATAAATTGACACTCTTTCTAAATACAAATTCACACTGACGCGAGTTTCTTCAAGCAATCAGGGGGAGAAAAGTCGATCAAATCACAAGAAAACTTAAAACACAAACACAATTTAAAAATATCGCAAAACCGATATCGCGAAAAAATATTTTCACATTGTGATGTGAAGTAGACGTTAATTTTTGACATTTCTTTTTATGTCTGTGTTGCTATATTCAAATAACATCGATTCGCTAATTCAATCGATTATGTAATACAGTCCCTTTCAATATTTGTTAAATTATTTAAAAATTATGAAGAAGTTTTCGTTTAATGTTATTTCTAATAAAAGCGAAGATTTCTTGAAGAAAAATATGAATGAGTGTAAACTCAAAAAAAATACTGCGATGTATTCGAACAATCGATTGAATATTTTTTTTCATGGGCTACACTGGTATCATTCTTGCTCTTTTCCTCTTATTGTGTTCTGTCTTTTTCACTTTGTCTCCAGTATGTAGTCTGCACCATCTCCATACAATGTCGACGCCCCCTGTGAATTTCGCCCCGGTAACCGCCTGACACGCCATCTAGTTAATAATTGTACTACCAGTGCTACTTTAGTTAAAGTGGCATATTTAGTTAATAAGTTTTTAACAAGTTGGCTCGTTACTTTAATTTCATAGCCAGCCAGCAGCCAAAAGATTGCGGGGATGGAAGAGTTGATAAATAATTTTGAACCCTATTACTTTCTACCTTAACAAGAACTACCAGTTATTTTGAAGCAGTGTTTCGTTTGACAATTTTTGAAACGTAATATAACGAAACGAACGTCGTCACAGGCTTTGAGAAAGAAACTAATTACAAATTCACTTGATTAAAAGAAACGGTGACTTTAACGCTCATATCTTCGGAACTCGTTGCCTACGGAAACGCAAAAATAACACGAAACGAATGTTGTCGTCACAGAAAAAAACTATTTACAAAAAACACTAGTTAGTTACCGAAACTGGTTACGTCCTGCTCATAACCAGTTACGTTTCTTGATGAAAGAAAATCTCATATGACTAATCAGAATAGAATAACACAGTTTATTTCGTTCATCCTACAAATATTATAATACTGTGAAAGTGAGGACGAATAAAGGGAGTCGAAAAAGCTAATATAGTCATTTATAACTCTTCTTGCGCGATTTAATCGACGTACAGCGACATCTATCGAATAAAAGCAAACTAAAATTTTGTATATTATAAATGTGAAAGTTTGGATGGATGAAGGTATGCATGTCTGGATGTTTGTTCCTCTATCACGGCATTACGGCTTAATGGATTTGGATGTTTGGCATAGTGATACACAGTCTGGAATAGTGAATATGCTACTTTTTATCCCGATATTCCCGCTGGATTTGAAATGGCGCGGGTAAAACCACGCGAAACAGCTATTTTATTTATAAAGGTTTCCAACAACAGGTACTCTATTACATATTACATTAAAAAGGTATAAACAATGGCTAAGTGGCCTGTCACTTACAGAAACCCACCGCATGAGTTACTACTATTGAAGTATTCAGTAAATCAAAATACAATACAAATACAAAATACAGTTCACTCACCACTTTCAAATGCCTCGTCAGACTTGAATTGGTTCCGTAGCTCGTGTTGCAGATGTTGCAAACGAAGGGTTTTTCATTTCGATGAGTCCTCTCGTGCACCTACGAAAACATATATACTAATAATTAATTGCCATTAAATAATTGCTTTATGATAATGTAAAAAGAAAAACGAAAAATTATCAAAAATCCACTTATATACAGGGTTAATTTTAAGTAACGCATTCCCTCTTGCGGGCAGCCTCTCCACATCAATCCCAACTACATTTGTTGTACGACCTTGTTCCACCTGTGCTTCCAGGGATGGACTTAGCACATACACAGTAACTAATTCAAATAGCTATATTAATTTATAAAAGTTTATTAATTACACCACCCAGCACTGGGCCAGCTTGGTGGATTACAGCCTATACCTCCTCGTCACCCAGGGGAGAGACTCATAGCCCTGCAGTGGGAGAATTACACGGAGTTGTGACGATGATTATGAATGATATTGAGATTCAAACATAACATGAAAGTCTCTTCTTTACCCTGGCAAATAATTCTATGCAGTAAAATGACAGTTCCAGTGTGCCTACTTTAGGGAAGAAAAAAAATAGTGATGCGGTTTAAGTGAACGAATCATTTTTTTAAATAAATAATTCCGTCGTCAGGAAAAAATATTTAGACCCTCGAAATATTTTATACTTTTATTTCTAATTCCTAGAGTAAAGCTTTTATGCAAATTAATTTTTCGTGACTTAATATCTTTTTTCTTTGCCTGTGACCGTTTTAATGTAATAAACATGTTTGATATTTATAATTTTTCATTAAAATTACTGCAAAGATAAACGCAACGAAAAGTACGCACCTCAAATTCACGTGTTCATACATTGCTTTAAAATTTTATGCTTAACGAATGAAAAAGTACCATTCAATTTCAATCATTCCCATGCAGTACCTTATTTTAAAAATGCGGCCGAGTTGAATTACTGTAGATATCTGTACCGTGGTTAAACGTAGCGATTTGGATGACCATTAGACAAAGGAAGCGAAAACAATTATAAGGAACGAAATATCACACAACGTTTGCATATGTTGCCTGTTTTCAACCGTCTAGGCGTGTTCCAAAAAAGGAGGAGGTTCTCAATTCATCTCTATAAATCGATATTAATTTTTTTGTCTTATGATAGAAGATACTTCATAGTTGGTCTCATATAAATTTCATCGAAATCGGTTAAGTACTACATTAAAAATTTCAAATTTTTGAAAAAAAATATTTATGATTTCGGAGAATGTTTACGTTGATGACATTATAACTCAGCCAAAGTTTTGATGTGAAGTCGGTCTTTTTAAAGCTCTGCATTCGTTGATTATCACGTCCATATGTTAACATAATAAATATCTTCACGCCTATGATAGGCAGAACACCAGAGGTTTTATAATGATAGAGAGAGATTATTGCAGTGACAGGGGGTCAGCCTATCGCCCACAAAAACGCTAATAAAACCTCTGTCCCTTAACTGAATTTTACAGTATGCCCGGGAAGAGAAGAAACACATACTTCTGGTTACGACTTATATTTCGCCATATACAGGGTGACTAGTGACAAATTTTAGAAACTGAAGGAGAGCACTCTGAACTCGATTCTGATCATAATTATAAATGTGAAATACAGCTGCACACAATCAATAATGTGCTTAAAAATTGGACCGATCGTGTAGGCTACTGCATGGCCAGCCGAGGCAGCCATTTGAATGAAATTATTTTCTATTATTAACCGGAAAGATTGTACTTTCAAATAAAAAAAAAAATTGAGAAAATATTCAGTAGTTCTTTTATTTTATAGCATTTTCAAAAAAAAAAGTTATTTGGCGTACCCGTTAGTAAGTAGGTACTTAATTTTTCACTAGAATTCCCTATAAATAAATAGTTACTATTTACTTTACATACAACTGAGTCAATCGCGGCACGTGACCTGGCACGCGGATCGCTGCCAACGCTATCGTAACCATGCGTTGCGTCATCAATTCTTTATCTTTTGATTTAGTTTGCACAGTGAATAATTAACATTTATTCTTTTCTCTTCATGAATGATCTCAAACTATCACATCCTTGAATTTCAAAAGTGACCCACCAGTCACCCTGTGTATCGATATTATCATAGAATATGGCACTTAGAGTACGATTTTTTTAGAATATGGCAGTTTTAGTTCTGTGGGCTCAATCATGGTACCGAATCAAGCAATTCTTTCTATTATGGTGCGCATGTTAGCTAACATGGTAAGATAAAATCATTGGGTAATTACAATAACTAAGTTACCTTGCTAATTCTGATACTTGTACTTGAGTAGTGATACAGGATTCGTGCGTTGGTTCACCGCCCTCCCTCCCTCAAGCAAGAAGCAAGGAATGCAATGAAAACACACTTGTAACACTGTAACTCGAACCACAAGCTCCCACCGACACGTGTTTCGCTTCAACCAGAAGCGTCCTCAGGGTGCAACGACCACCACCGAACGTCTTGCTTGAGGGAGGGAGGGCGGTGAACCAACGCACGAAAATCCTGCATCACTAGTGCAAGTACAAGTCGCGGAATTAGCAAAGTAATTTAGTTATAGTAGTTGTCATGGATTTCCGCAAAGTAACGCCTGATTCAATCATTCGGTAATATTTATCTTGTCGATTCGAGTCTTTTTCGATGGTTGCATGCTAGCCCTGCTGGAGCGGTATTATAATAAAAATAATTCTTTATTGTACAATTTGTACACCAACAGCATTAGTATATAACATTTTACAATACATTTTAAAACATTTGCACAAAGGCGGCCTTATCGCTCAAAGCGATCTCTGCCAGGCAACCCAGTAAGGACAGGACATGAATAGAGGAAATTAAGGTGGGCGGTGGTACAGATTTCATAAAATAGACTGCATACAAATATACATAAAAACTAGCTGACCCGGCAAACGTTGTTTTGCCATATAAATAAAAAAAAATAGATGTTGGCCGATTCTCATAGATACCGGATAAGCACAAAAAATTTCATCAAAATCGGTCAGGCCGTTTCGGAGGAGTAAAACTGTGACACGAGAATTTTATATATTAGATATTATCATACAAATTAATCATAAATATACATAAATATTATTTATATATTATATTATCATGGTTGTCTGGTGGAAATCGCTACTCAGCGATAAGACCGCCAAGTTTTTATGTTTAATGTAAGTGTTCTTTTTTCTTTTACTGTACCTTTATAAACGGAAGTCTAAATAAATAAATATATATATAGACTTACATATTAATAATACATACACATACTTATTAATAAGTTACGATGAGCAGTGTTTCACGAGGTAATAGCGTTTAAGCATCCTTTTGAAAGTGGGAGCTTTGCGGATCTCTAAGGGCAAGTCATTCCAAAGCGACACCGATCGCACAAAAAAGGATTTACTTAAGGATGTATGTGATGGTGTTGCAAGGAGGAGATTTGAGGAAGAGCGCAAGTTACGATCGTTGTTGTTGAATCGATAGTTAAAGCGTTTATTATGACTGTTAGTGTATTGTACAGGCTCTCAGAGACTTGAAAGTATCCAACGAGCATTTACAAGACATCTATGCTATTTTTCATCAGGAATATCTTATAGACAACCATACAAACAAAGACTTAAACATTTTCAAATGCGTTCTCTCCGCAACCGTCGTTTAGTAACTGATATAATGTTTCTACATAGCTTATTAAATAATAGAATTAAAAGTACTCAGATCTTGGAACAAATAAATTTAAATGTGCTGTATAAATTTTCCCGAAGTGTGATTACAAAAATATTGTATGTGCCCCGATGTCGGACAAACCCACAAAGCAGATGCATAGTAGAGCTGCTGTAAGCAAAGTTGCACAGCTTCAATTTGGGTTGTCCTGACGTCACAGCCTTTAATTCAAGCTATTCCTCGCTAGAGGCACTGGCGTCAGTTCGTCGCTGACTTCTGTGAAGTATGTACGTACACGCATAGATATGAAAAAAAATTAAATCCTCCATTGTTTCTTGATGTAAAATTTTGTTTTCTATACTTTTATAAAGGAATTACATTGACAATCCAAATAAAATTAACTTACCACGAAGATAATTTCATTCATAATTATTTTTTCCAAATTGTTTGTTTTCCAATTATTTGTGTCCAAAATTCCAGATTGTTATTTGTTGCCTAGGTGATTTTTATGCCGCGAAAAAAGGTTGCGTTATCTAGCGTCAAGTAGAAATACTTTTATTTCGCGGTTTTTTCTGACAGATTTGGAACGTATGAAATTTCGTTAAAAAACTAGAGCCACCTAGTAAAGTATAGCTGAACTTTTTTGATGATCATTTGAATATTTTAACCTTATGTTTCAACCGGTTTTTACTACTCGCTACTAGGTGACTAATGCCATCACCTGCTTGGCTATGATTGGCCATAACCCACCGCTTACCCCTCCCGCACCCCGCGCGTAGGCTTCACTTGAATCCCTATAATAAACTGGATAGGGTAATATATAAACACATGATCATCAAAAAAGTTCAGCTATACTTTACTAGGTGGCTCTAGTTTTTTAACGAAATTTCATACGTTCCAAATCTGACAGAAAAAACCGCGAAATAAAAGTATTTCTACTTGACGCTAGATAGTGCAACCTTTTTTCGCGGCATAAAAATCACCTAGGCAACAAATAACAATCTGGAATTTTGGACACAAATAATTGGAAAACAATACAATTTGTAAAAAATAATTATGAATGAAATTATCATCGTGGTAAGTTAATTTTATTTGGATTGTCAATGTGATTCCTTTATAAAAGTATAGAAAACTAAATTTTACATCGAGAAACAATGGAGGATTTAATTTTTTTTAAATATCTACGCGTGTACATACTTCACAGAAGTCAGCGACGAACTGACGCCAGTGCCTCTAGCGAGGAATAGCTTGAACTAAAGGCTGTGACGTCAGGACAACCCAAATTGAAGCTGTGCAACTTTGCTTACAGCAGCTCTACTATGTATCTGCTTTGTGGGGCAGCTCCTCTATATATTTCCTCTGTGCATAGTCCTATTAAAACCTCGCTTTGCATAGTCCTATTGCAAGAATCTGTACCACCCACAATGAACTAAACGCTAAGTTTGAATTTGATGTTTTTAATTCTTCGCGTAATTCTTTAAAATTAAAAATTTCTCAGTGGCTTTCCCTCTCTGAGTAGTATTTTGTAAACTTTTATTTTATTTTGATGTGATTTTTATATGTAAGTAAGTGATGTTAAATTATTTCTTTAATTTCAATTAATCTTTTTTTTGTGTGTTTGTGCGTCTCAATATTATTATGTAATGCTGTGTATATCTGTAATAGGTGGACATATAAGTACATCGCAAAGTGTCAAAATTGTTAATTTAATGTTTCTGTATGTACTACTGTTGATATACCTAATAAATTTCGATTATCCAATATACCATTGATTCGACGACCGGCTGGTGTAGCGGTAACATACATTGCCTTCTATGCCAGAGGTCCTGGGTTCGAATCTCGGCGGCGGCCGATATTTGTGTGATGAACACAGATATTAGTCGTCAAGTCATGGATGTTCATTATGTTTGTTTAAGTTTATTTTAATAAAAAAATATGTATTTATTCAATATGTATGTTTATATATTTCTTAAGTATATCAGTTATCTAGTATCCATAATACAAGTTCTTTAAGAAACTTAATTTGGGCTAGATAATGTTGTGTGAGTGTCAGTAATATTTATTTAAAAAAAAAAAAGTTAGACATACCTGCAACGTATAAGCGTTATAATATCCCTTCCCGCAGTATGAACACCGATGTGTCTGCCCTAGCGCCACTCTTTCATGCGTTTTTGCGTGCGTCTTTAGTAGGTACGCCGAACCGAACGCTTTCGGGCATTCAGGGCATTGGTGCGTTTTCTCCTGGAAAGTAGAATCACAAAATATAGTCTAAATTTTAATAATAATAATATTATTTAGATAACAGAGATCCATTATTGTTAGTAACAATTACTTATTATCTATGTTAGTAAAACAGTTAGGTAACCGAACAATTTAATTCTTAATTAAAGTATTTTATAAAATTATTAATGAAATTAAAACTTAAAATAACAATTAATACAAATTATAGTGCCTCTAGTAGTCACTTTCAAATTTAAAATTAATGCAATCAAAACTATAAAATCAATAAAAACAAAATTTAAATCGAGAAGTCAGAAATAAAATGATTAATGATTAATGATTCGTTATATTTATGCGTGCGTATTAATGATTCGTTATGCGGCAAAAAGCTGAGCGGGGACCCATTTGATATTTATTCATGTACTTTCACAAGAATATAAAAATATGTTATTAGTATTAAGTTGTGCATGTAAATATCAAATAAACGTTTTTTCTTTCTTTCTTTCTTTCTTTCTTTCTATATTTTAATAAAGCTTACATTTAAATTCGACCACAGCATGACTTATGAATGGGGTAGAAAACTGCCTTCTTATTTCACTAGAGGCGCTGATTACGCTTGACCCAGAACAACTGTCAAATACCATAGTAAAAGTTAATTTTATAGTGATTTTGATCAAAAAATTAGAAATGCATCATTGCGTAGTCATAAGTTTTAAAGAAAATAGATACCACAGTTTCTTTAAGTATATACACATGCGGAACTTGTGGATGTTACTTGATTTAAACTTTTGTGGAAATGTACATATTACGGTCCACATTTTTCATATTTTGATACATGTGCTTACATTATTTTATAGGTTTACCCCAAAATAGAACACAGAACAAGCAATTTCGATTACAACTTGTTCATTTGATAGTTTGTTATGTGTCAAGCGTATGAAGCGACATCTATTTGGAGCTTTTCGTTTTCTTCTCCATTAAAATACGAATTTGTTGCTAAAACGAAATATCTCTATTTTGCTTTGGCATATATTCTACTAGGTAATTTATTGTCATGACTTAACTTTTCAATAAATAATAAATAAAATCCCTAATCAATATTAATTTCCACGCTCATAAAACACTTATTAACCGGATTTATCGCGTGTGATTTATACATACATACATAACTTCACGCCTGTATCCCTTATGGGGTTGGCAGAACACCAGAGGTTATAAAACCATCTGATGTCACGTTTGACAAATGTGGAGGCATTATAATAGTGGAGAGAGACTATTGCAGTGACAGGGGGTCAGCCTATCGCCCACAAAAAAGTCTCCCATAACGCCTCGGTACCTTAACTGACTTTTACAGTATGCCCGGAAAGAGAAGCAGCTGGCACATTCTATGGTTTTCTTTCGCTCCCAGTCCAGCATGGAAGCAGTATAATTTATATTTAACATTTTAACTCGATGTTTCGGTGTCTTTGAAGATCTCGTGGTCACGAGCAATTCAAAATGTGAAATATAAATTTTACGCGATAAATCCGGTTAAAAAGTATTTTATTTTATTTGTATACATAGTTAAATAAATTTTATCATTAATATCATTTAAAGTTTTTTGTGGCTATTTCGTATTTTTAAGATGTTATTATTCAATCTAAATACATGGTTATTTTATATTCACCAGTTTTTTTATACGATATAAACGTACCTGCATATTTATTTTAGTATCGCTTAGTACAATAAAATAAAAATATGGCAACACACATTCTTTTACAAATAGTCGCTGTTGGTGAATACTAGTAGCTGTATTCATTATTTTATTGTTAACTAGCTGCTGCCCGCGACGTCGTCTGCGTGAACGCTATGCAGCACCAAACGCACCTACGATTATAACACTGCTAGCGTGATAATATGTAGCCTATATTTTGACCCGACTTCTTAACTATCTTCATGCCAAATTTGAAGTAAATCCATGCAGTACTTTTTGAGTTTATCCCGGAAAGACAAACAGACAAACAGACAAAAATTCTAAAAACTATATTTTTTGTTTCTGTTTCGATTGTAGATCATACCCCAAGTATTCTTTTAAAAAAATATTCAATGTACAGTTTTGACTTTCCTACCATTTTATTATATGTATAGATACTACGTCGTAGAACTGCAAGATCTTTTGTAGCAGCGCGTAGTCATCTTTATTTCATAATTTAGACTGACGATGCTTTGGTTAGTATGGCGGCGAATACAGGGTTGATTTGTGGTCACCGGCCAAATCTTTTTTACACAATAAGTATCATTTATAGAAACTGTATACAAAGAAAAAGTTTATTTGCACGGAAATTAATACCTATATCCGCTAACATATTAACCAAGGCATGGACACTCTAAATTTCCGTTAAAATAAAGATGATTACGCGCTACTACAAAGCATCTTGTAGTACTACGTCGTAGTATTATGAAAAAATGCCGCGTCGTAGTAGCTATGTTCAGCAACAGCGACTATTTTTTTAAAAGTTTGTGGTTCCATATAGGGTAAACTACTAGTGATTGGACACTACGAGTCATTGGACAGTAAACAATAATTAACGTATAATTAAGGTTGTTTTAAAAACGAGAACCTCACAGTCGATATTCAATTAAACTCTGTATTATAACAGTACCAAAATGTTTGAAAAAATCCAATAAATCGAAGCATAAGTTTTGATAATATATTTTTGCGGTGCGTTCTTGAAGTTCAGTCGTCTTTCAAGTGAAGGAAGAAATAGGTAAGTTCAACAATAATAGTTAAAAGCAATTTTTTTTTTTAGGTTTATCATATTATGTTTTGTTGTAAACACCATAAAGTGTTGTAGTATTTTGCATAGAATTTAATAGGAATTGGAACCCTATAATATAATTTATATGTTTTAACGGACTGTCCAATAACTAATTTTTATTTTTATTGAAATCTAATTAATGGACAGGTGTTCAGTAACTGTATTTTCGAAGAAAGAAGAACAAGGATGTTAAAGGGTTATTCAGAAGACACCTAGTTTTTGTATACCGTACCAGTGAAGATGTAAATGCATTCGAGTACGTTTGTTTCGCATTAAAAGGCGATCGTTTTCTAAAATTCAAGACTACTGATCATAAAACAACTTGTTACATATTTTCAATGACCCACTTAGGAGTTAAAGTGGTGATGAAAATGGAATTAAATTATGCCTGAAAATTGGTAAAGTTGCAGCTAATAATGATCACGAAATTCATCAAGGTAGCAAAGACTCCAAAACAGTTATGTTCAATTTTTCCCCTGCGTGTCCACCTATGGCTGCCTCCAACTAAAACAGAATACCACTGAAAATTGCAGACGGAATTCCTAGAGAATGAACAATTGGTAGCAGTAGAAATAGATGGATGGCGTCTTTTTCGGATACATAACAAACATACTTCACTCTCATTTACCAAAGGCGCATAATATCCCGTCGTTCATTATAAGATAGTCATAAAACACATCTCACTTATATTGTAAGTAAGTAAGTATTGCAAAGAGCTGGGCATCGAAATAATAGCTTTCTACCAGAATGCTACCAGAATCCTACAACTTGCGTAGCAATCACCTAGAATGACGCTGTAAGGTTGTGATATTTATTAAAAGCAATGGCCAGCTTATTACAAATATTGGATCAGCTCTGAAAGTAACACAAGGAAAGTTTATAAAACCAGGTACTTTAACTTATAAAATGCGTCGCAGCGAGTAGGTAGGTTTTAAAATGAATATTAAAGTCTAATTTTGGTTTATTTTATATGCAATGTATGCTACAAAGTAGGTCAACGACCATCTTTATCTAATCTTTGAAAAGAATAGCTTTTGTGATTGCGGTGGTCAGGAAAAAAATACGATTATTATGGTGGTAAACTTAAAAGAACGAAAAACTTGAAGGGCACTTGAAAGAACAGGATGGTCTGAAAATATTTTAAAATAAATCATCATCAGCCTGTAGACGTCCACAGCTGGACATAGGCCTCCCTTAAGTTTTTCCACGTCATGCGCCGCCCTCATTCAGCGTTTGCTGGCGACTTTGACCAGGTCGTCGAACCTCATCGTCAGAACTCTTCTGCCCCAACGGCCATCTGTTCTGCGAGATATGTGACCTGCCCACAAAGCAGATACATAGTAGAGCTGCTGTAAGCAAAGTTGCACAGCTTCAATTTGTGTTGTCCTGACGTCACAGCCATTAGTACAAGCTATTCCTCGCTAGAGGCACTGGCGTCAGTTCGTCACTGACTTCTGTGAAGTATGTACACGCGTAGATATTTAAAAAAAATTAAATCCTCCATTGTTTCTCGATGTAAAATTTAGTTTTCTATATTTTTATGAAGGAATTACATTGACAATCCAAATAAAATTAACTAACCACGAAGATAATTTCATTCATAATAATTTTTTTACAAATTGTTTGTTTTCGAATTATTTGTGTCCAAAATTCCAGATTGTTATTTGTTGCCTAGGTGATTTTTATGCCGCGAAAAAGGGTTCCGCTATCTAGCGTCAAGGAGAAATACTTTTATTTCGCGGTTTTTTCTGACAGATTTGGAACGTATGAAATTTCGTTAAAAAACTAGTAAAGCATAGCTGAACTTTTTTGAATATGTGAATATTTTAACCTTATGTTTCAACCGGTTTTTACTACTCGCTACTAGGTGACTAATGCCATCGCCTGTTTGGCTATGATAACCCACCGCTTACCCCTCCCGCACCCCGCGCGTAGGCTTCACTTGAGTCCCTAGAGAAAACTGGATAGGGCAGCTCCTCTATATATTTCCTCCGTGGACCTGCCCATTGCCACTTCAGTATTGCAATCCCTATTGTATTGATGTCGGTGACTTTGGTTTGCTTGCGAATCTCCTCATTCCTGATTCAATCCCTCAGGGAAACTCCGAGCAAAGCCCTTTCTAAAATAAATAAACAAATAAAATCCCCAGACAATCACAACAATTACATGGCTACAGAGTGAGCGAAGAAAGAGTTTGTGTTTGTGTTATGACCATGTAGCAAACTAGGGGGAACCTATGATATAATAAATACATATGTAGAAACAACGCCCAGACCCGGATTTATTTTTTCTTGTTCCGTACGGGAACCGAACCCGCGACCTCACGATTGGCGCAGTAGCGTGTGACCACTGCGCCACGGAGATCGTCACGATGATGTGTTGATTGTACAAATGCGACCGATTAATTTTCTGAAAGACACTGAAACTTCAACTTAAAATGTAAAATATAATAAGACGCTTAATCATACAGAAAATCCCAATGTCAAAATATATTCGCTAAGACTGAATAATAGTTGTGACACTAAACTTAAAAAGTAAATTCTAATATATTTTTTTGCATTATCGTATTGACAATTTCCTAATAAAGATACCAAACTATTTATTTAGATCAAAAGGAAATAAATAAAAATATATTAATGTAATTTATTTCCTTTTAAAACATATATAAAATGTTCATTAAAACTGTCCATTAACTAGTATGAGCTGTCCAACCACTGAAATTTTGTCCATTGACTGTATATTTTGCAACTTATTTTTATAACGTTATTTATTCGCGAATTTTTCTGTCGAATATAGTTTTAAAGATTGTAGTTTACAAAAATAGATATTAATCTACAAAAATAATAAGAATTTTAGTTCACAGCTTTTTAATTGTTTTCGTAAACCAATAAATGCTTTCATAAGAACCTTAAGTGTCCAATGACTCGACGTTTACGATACCTACTTTTTTTGCCCTGAGCGACACTAAAATAAATATGCAGGTACGTTTATATCGTATCAAAGAAACTCACATTTAAAAGGGATCGAACATTTTAGTATGGAACCTGGCATACTTAACTTTTTTCGGCAGCCATTGATGAAACTTCCTTATAAAAAATACATACCTTTTTGCAAAAAATCGTTTCTATAAATGATACTCATTGCATAAAAACAAAATTGGCTGTTGTCTTAAAACAACCCTGTATATGCTTGATGTAAATAAAACAAATATCCACCTATCTATCTAAACTCACCAAATGCGTCTGTTTATGCTTAGCCAGCGAATGCGGGTACTTGAACTTTTTCGGGCACTCATCACAGGTATACTCCGATACTGGCAAATGAGTCTTCTTGTGCGCTTGCATAGCCTGCCAGTCGGGGAACTGTTTATTGCAGACCTTCCATTCTCGCAGTTTCTCGTGCACTTTTGGATGAAATCTGAAAGAAAGTAATAAAAAAAATTAAAAACATATTACTGGACTGGGAGCGAAAGAAAAATATAGAATGTACCAGCTGCTCTTCTTCCCGGGCATACTGTAAAAGTTAAGGGACAGAGGTTTTATTAACGTTTTGGTGGGCGATAGGCTGATGGCACTGCAATAGTCTCTCTCCATCATTATCTATACTAATATATAAAGCTGAAGAGTTTGTTTGTTTGTTTGGACGCGCTTATCTCAGAAACTACAAGTGGGATTTGAAAAAATATTTTTGCATTTGATAGCCCAACTCTTGCGGAAGGTTATAGGCTATAGACGACCACTTTGGCGTTGGGGTAAACCTATCTGCCTCAGACGCCAGTGGTTGTGGGTTCGATCCCCGCACGGAACAAGAAAAAAAAAAAGTTCCCTGTCTGGGTGTTTATCTATTTAAGTATTTATATTCTAGGTTCCCCCCTAGTTCGCTATATGGTATCCCATAACACAAGGTATGCTTACTTTGGGGCCATGTAGTTGGTGTGATTGTCTGGGGATTTTATTTATTATTTATATTTTATCCCGAAATTCCCACGGGATCAAAAGTTACGCGGGTAAAACCGCGCGCGGTGGCTAGTACGAATATACGCCTAGTATGATCTGCATAGAGTAGTCCTACCGCCTCTGTATAAGGCCGGGCGTCGCGTCGAGCGGGGCGTTCTGCGTTTTTACTGCATCGCCGCGCCGCCGGCTTGAGTATTAAATAAATAATTAAATAAATATTTCTGACACTCACACAACATTATCTAGCCCAAATTAAGTTTCTTAAAGAACTTGTGTTATGGGTACTAGATAACTGATATACTTACTTAAGAAATATATAAACATACATATTGAATAAATACATATTTTTTATATTAAAATAAACTTAAATAAACATATAAAAATCCATGACTTGACGGCTAATATCTGTGTTCATCACACAGATATCCGCCGCCGCCGGGATTCGAACCCAGGACCTCTGGCATAGAAGGCAATGTATGTTACCGCTACACCAGCCGGTCGACTATGGAACAAGATTAGATAGATTAGTCATCGATGATAAGCCGCGCCTACAACTATATATGAATCAGTCTTACGCTATGTGTGTAAAAATATTCAATGCTTCACCTAGCCGATTTAAATTATTGTCGACAAATAAATTGAAAACCGAATTGTCAAGGTGGTTAAAAGAAAAATGTTTTTACTCACTTAACGAATATTTTCAATGTAAATCGTAAATTTGTAATAACCTTAATTGTAAGGTTTTTTTAAATCTAAAAGAATATTTTTCTAATTTGATTAATTTAATTTATATAATTTAACATTTAAATTTTTTGATTACTTTTTTCCTTTATTAAAATAATATTGCATGCTGATTCCCAGTTTTGTATGTGGGACATTAATTAGAAATTGTAAACAACTATTTTTTACCATACATTGAGCAATAAATGAATTTGAATTTGAAAAACTGTCCGCTGGTTTAGAGGAAAGCCGGCAATGTAACGAAACCGCCTAAACTTAAACTTGCCCTGTGTGCGTGTGGCGGGACTACTGTGTGCGTGTTGACTGAGGCGGCGCGTCGAGAAAAGTGTAGTAAGGTCTCTTTACTTATTCATAGGGAGTTCTAGTGGAAAAAATACCTACTTTTATTTTATTACTAGCTGCTGCCCGCGACGTCGTCTGCGTGAACGCTATGCAGCACCAAACGCACCTACGATTATAACACTGCTAGCGTGATAATATGTAGCCTATATGTTGACCCGACTTCTGAACTATCTTCATGCCAAATTTGAAGTAAATCCATGCAGTACTTTTTGAGTTTATCCCGGAAAGACAAACAGACAAAAATTCTAAAAACTATATTTTTTGTTTCTGTTTCGATTGTAGATCATACCCCAAGTATTCTTTTAAAAAAATATTCAATGTACAGTTTTGACTTTCCTACCATTTTATTATATGTATAGATTATGATCAGAATTGAGTTCAAGTTCCTTCAGTATCTAAAATTTGTCAACAGTACCCTGTATAAAGTCTGCCGGCTGATGTGTACCGGCAAATATTCTATAAAGAGCCAGCTCCTTCATAGACCGTCGACAATGACAACGTGTGTTGTCTAATGGCTAGTTTCAATATTCAACTGACTGGTATGAGTAAACGATACAGGTACAAAACTGGCAAAGAAAAGACAGCGTTTCACAATATCTACTGGTTACGGGCTGTAAGTTTTCAAATTTGGCATGGCATCTTTAGATGATGTTCTTCCAAGAAAATGGGTGTATATGTGATTTATAGAATATCACGCATTCCCAAATTATTTGTATGATATCTGAACTTAATAAATGTATAAACTTATTCAATTTATTCTTGCTATGTTTTGGTATTCGATAAATATGTTATCGAATAGAGCTTTTTGTTAAGAATTGCGTTTAATTTAATTGCTTACGTAAAACGAAAAAATCCTTTGACTTATTTTGCCATTGGTTATATCGTATTTTTATGACGTCAAAGTAAATATTTAAAAGATGAATTATGTCATTCAATGATACTCGTCCTTCTTTTTTTTCAAAGTTAGAAAGAGAAAACTGAATTATTGATATGTTGACAGATACTTAGTTAAATTAATAAATTGTTACGTCGTTGGCTAGATAAAATTACTTATTCTGTAACATATGTAATGAAAACTTGATTCGCTATTGGCCGCAGCAGGCCGCAATGCCACCTTTACCTCATTGGTTTAAATTAACAATTTGTTACGTCGTCGTTGGCTAGATAAAATGACTTATTTTCTAAATGGTCAATTGTAACGACGTTGCCTAGCAACCCGTAACAGTCAAACAGTTCGTTAGCAGTGGTTTAGATGTCAAGATTTTGAATATAGAAAGGCATTTTGGTAGTGAATACTACTGTTCGTAGGCAAAACAAACAGTTTTATGGCGGGTTTCAATATTATGAAAACTGTTCGTTTTGCCTACGAACAATAGAAATCACTACCAAAATGCCTTTCTATATTCAAAATCTTGACATCTAAACCACTGCTTACGAACTGTTTGACTGTAATGGGTTGCTAGGTTACATTTGACCATTTACAAAATAAGTCATTATATCTAGCCAACGACGACGTAACAAGTTATTAATTCAAACCAATGAGGTAAAGGAAGCATGGCAGTCTGCTGCGGCCAATAAGAGTTATTTTTTCATTACGTATGACCAATTAAAGAATAGGTAATTTTATCCAGCCAACGACGTAACAATTAATTCATTTAACGAAATATCCTATCAAATATCTGTCAATATATCAATAATCCAGTTTTCTCTTTCTAACTTATCAACTGTTTTTGAAAAAAGGGACGAATATTATTGAATGACATAATTTTTCTTTTAAATATTTACTTTGACGTCATAAAAATGTGATTCAACCAATGGCAAAATTTGTCGAAGGTTTGGCGTTTCGTTTTACGTAAGCAGTTAAACGCAATTATTAATAAAAAGCTCTTAAAACATACTATAATATATTTATCGAATACTAAAACATAGCAAACATAAATTGAATAAGTTTATATATTTCTTTAGTTCAAATATCATACAAATAATTTGCGAATGCGTGATATTCTATAAATCACATATCACCTATTTTCTTGGAAGAACGTCACGCAAGGAGGGCCCATGCCAAATTTGAGAACTTACAGCCCGTAGCTAGTAGATATTGTGAAACGCTACTTTTTTCCTACCAATTTTGTACCTGTACCGGTTACGCATAGTAGTCAGTTGAATATTGAAACCCGCCATTAATGATATTGAAACCCGCCAATAGTCGACCTCATTTTTTCTGATCAAGTGAGCATCATCATCAATTTTAATACCAAATATATCGAATATAAGGATCACCAATTGCAACCTTGTGTACCTATAGGCATGTTAAGCGTTAGGAGATTTATAGGAGACTAGCTTTATCCCGCAACTTCGTTTGCGCTTAACTACCCTTCTCGTGGAAATTTCAGAAACTATACACCCAGACACCCACTGCAAGAACCTTTATACCAAGTATCACGCCCATGCACTCAAGGAATAAGTTTTTTTCATACAAACTAAAAATCATATATTTCCCGTCCCGTGGGAAAATTCCAACTCCTTCCCGTGGGAATTTCGGGAATTCTTTCCATAATACAAACAGACACTTATTGAGAAACCTTTATATCAAATATCACATCCGTGCACTCAAGGGAT
Source organism: Stenoptilia bipunctidactyla (assembly GCA_944452665.1). Taxonomy (NCBI): domain Eukaryota; kingdom Metazoa; phylum Arthropoda; class Insecta; order Lepidoptera; family Pterophoridae; genus Stenoptilia; species Stenoptilia bipunctidactyla. Next base: position 2,878,807 of record OX101750.1, on the reverse strand, counting down.
GGGATTTTTTCATACAAACTAAAACATCATATATTTCCCGTTCCCATGGGAATTTCGGGAATTCCTTTCATAACACAACCAGACACACATTGAAAAACCTTTGCACCAAGTTTCACATCGGTGCACTCAAGGAATAAGATTTTTCATACAAACTAAAAAGTCCTATATTTCCCGTTCCCGCGGGAATTTCGGGAATTCCTTCCTTAGTGCACCCCTAGATCTCCTAAAGAATGTATGTTCTAAATTTCAGCTTTCACGCCCAGTAGTTACGGCTGTACGTTGTCTGTCAGTCACTCAGTCAGTCAGTACCTCAGTCACTCAGTCAGTAACGGAACAGTTATATATATATTGATTTATACATATTTCGTGAAGGTACAAATGGCGCAAAATCGTTAAAGGGGATCCCAATTGTAAGAATCGATTGTGAAAAGATTGAAGAATCGATTGTGAAAAGATTGAAGAATCGATTGTGAAAAGATTGAAGAATCGATTGTGAAAAGATTGAAGAATCGATTGTTAAAAGATTGAAGAATCGATTGGAATATTGAAAGTGCAGATATTGAGATTTCGCTTTATAAAAGGGTTTTTTATTGGTTTTTATCGCGTAAAATTATATTTTACGAGTTGGATTAACCATAGCCTTCTTTTTTATTCGGCCCTTTTGTACTTAGGACGGGGTCCGTGGTGCAGTGGTCTAAGATGAGGTGCGATTCCCGAACGGAACAAAAAAAATGTTGTGTTTATCTATGTAGTATGTATTTATATTCTGAATCCCCCCCGTTCACTACAAGGTATATCATATTACAAGCTTTGCTTAATTTAAGGCCATGCAGTTGGTGTGATTGTCTGGGGGGGGGGAATTTATATTTATTATTTTTTACGATAAGAATTTATTTTATTACTGTTTAAAAAGCCTCATAATAAATGGAAAAACAAACCTCTTCCTATGGTACTTCATAGCATTTTTAGTTGCAAACTTTTTATCACAGGCCGTACACCGATGCATAACCTGTCCAGTGACAGGATCAGTCGCTTCTTCTTCTTTTAACCTCACCAATTCTTCTTTCTTCTTCAGCTTATTTAATTCCTTTTCTTTCCTTATCTCTTCTCGTTTCATACCGGCTAGCCCGAAGGTATGCCATTTGGTGTGTATAAGGAATCTTTTGGGGTGTTGGATGAGTAGACTACAGAATTGACATTCGTAGTACGTTGACGCGTCTGAACCTGTGGGTAGTTTGTTATTTTAAATGATTATTATCTTAATTGATTGATCAGGCTTGACGTTTAAAAATAAAGGAATGTTTCTTTGGAGTAAAATTTGCTATCTCTATTATTTAGAGTACTTTCCCTCCAGGGGGCATTCAAAAATTCCACCCTGTATAGTCCCCCCCGAACTTGTGAGACGCTTCCTGTAAACACCCGCGCGAAACGCCTTGCAACAACTTCAACTTCTATAAGTTAGTTATAGTAGTTGATAATTCTTATTACAAGTTTCTTTTTATCAAGAAATGTGGTGCAATGCATGTTATAAATATCAACATTTTTAAGAAAAAAAAACAGCCATCTTTGTCTGCTAATTTACATTGGCATTAACTTTGTTCTCGTATTTGTCCGACGAGAAATAAAATAAAACTGGAAGGATGATTATTAAAAATACTTACTTTTTATAATAATTATCCTTCCAGTTTTATTTTTATGAATAGGAAAACTGATAAGTTACCTACTCCGCTACCTTCTAGTATTTAGTTATTTAGTATTTCCGTAGGTACCTAATAAATTTATATTCTTCCTACGCCTAAAGACTGTTTTTATTAGAAAATTAGTTTGAGAACAAAAGTGAAGCTTTAAATACCTTTACATGTTATTTTATCATATTAATTGTTAACATACCTAGATAACTAAACTACCACAAACAAAAAACGTGGTCGCCAACTATGGGCCTTATAAATAAGCTTAGAGTCGCTCAGCGGGCAATGGAAAGGGCTATGCTCGGAGTTTCCCTGCGGGATCGAATCAGGAATGAGGAGATTCGCAGGCGAACCAAAGTCACCGACATAGCCAGAAGGATTGCAAAGCTGAAGTGGCAATGGGCAGGGCACATAGCTCGCAGAACAGATGGCCGGTGGGGCAGAAAAGTTCTCGAGTGGCGGCCACGTACTGGGAGACGCAGCGTGACTGACGACCTGGTCAAAGTCGCCGGTAAACGCTGGATGAGGGCGGCGCGGGACCGAGCGACGTGGAAGAACTTGGGGGAGGCCTATGTCCAGCAGTGGACGTCTACAGGCTGTGTATGATGCTGATGATGAAGAAATATTTGTGGAATCAAAAAGCTGCGACTACTAGACTTATATAATTACTCATACTAAGAGCGGTTACCTATTACATCCGATTCTTATATTTCTTATATTACATCCGATTCTTATATTACATCCGATCATTTCATACAAGATTTCTAGATTCTTATGTTCTTATGGATCGGATGTAGTACGTAACCGCTCTAAAGTTGAAGAGTTTTTTTATTTAAAAACTCAAATCTCGGAATCTTAGCGGAAAAGCTTTAAATAAAATCTTATACGTTTGATAGTCCATCTTTTGGAGAAAAACAAGCTTCTATATTTTATCAAGAAATTTCTTCAAGATCGAACATTATGCTTAAATGAAATGAAATGAATTTTTTTTATTCATCATAAGACCATCGAATGGCCGCTTAATGACGTCACAATTTAGTACTTCGGCTTTAACAAGGTGTTGATAGTTATTGAATAAGATATTACAGTAGACCAACAGACAAAAAATGCCGGCGGAAAAAACTCTTGGCACTCTTTTTCAGTCAGGATTATACGAATTAATACAAATAGGTACATACAGTACAAATTGATCATGATATGAAAAAAAAACACCAGCTAATTGGGAGAGCCAATGTCATGCCACAACCAAATTGCTTACATAGTAGGTGCATTGAGCTATGGGTGCCCAACACGAACATGACAAACTGAATCAGAGTATTTAAACAAGAATGGAATAAAATAGTCATAGTATCATTAGCAAAACGACCTGGCACCGCTAGCAGCACCCGTTCATGAGTATAACGAAAGCACCAGCCATCACCCTCCTCAACCATATTTTAGGGAAGAGGGTGACCCGACACCCGACGCTACCGCTAGCCATGCCGTCTGAGGGAGCAAAACTATGTGCAGCAGCTAATTGTGTTATTATTTTTAAATGTCGAAATGAGCAGACAATGGGAATCTATTATTATTTATTATTATTATTTATTTAACAATTTATGTACACATAAGTTTGGACACAATTTAAAGATACATGGATCAAAAATAAGTACAAAGGTACAGCTTATCTCTAATGAGATCTCTTCCAGCAGACCTAGGACTGGAGAGTTTGTTTAGGATGCAATGATAGTGTGCACAAATCTATAATATCGTATAAACTGCTTAAAATACTTATGAATATAAATACATATATAATCTAATATATAAAATTCTCGTGTCACAGTTTTCGTTGCCATACTCCTCCGAAACGGCTTGACCGATTTTGATGAAATTTTTTGTGCATATTCGGTATCTTTGAGAATCGGCCAACATCTTTTTTTTTAAATGGCAAAACAACGTTTGCCGGGTCAGCTAGTATTATATAAACATAAATACATACATATACAATATATCATAATAATATTGTTTATATTCATATCTACGCAAACAACACTATGATTTTTCTTGCTATGCCAAATGGTTATGAATTATATGGAGTTAAACTGCGGTAAAACACCCATTACCGTAATTATTTGAAGTACGTTAATAAAAAAAAAATGGCCGCGGTTTAAAATAGTCCTACCACCAATGGATAAGAAAGTCGTAAAAGAATCCTAACCCAAGTGACCCTTAACATAAAATCTGTCGCTAAATATCAACGCTCTAGTGAAGATGTGTTCCGGCAATACCTATATTATGTAGAGCCAGTTCCTTCCCCATGTTACGGCGCGGCGCCGCCGCAGTTTGCCGTGTAACGATACGGCCGTCCACGCAAGTCGCATCGCTCATTGTATTGTATTGTCAGCAAAGAACTTACAACCGACTTCCAAAAAGGATGTTGTCAATTCGTCTGTATTGTTTTTTTGGTGTCTCTGTTACACTATATTTCAGACAATTATGAATCGATTTTAAAAATTCTTAATTCATATGATATTTTATAGTTGGTCCCATATAAATTTCATCGAAAGATGTTTCGGTACTTCATTGAAAATTTCAAATTTTTGAAACAATATGTATGATTTCGGAGAACGTTTACGTGGATGACACTCTTAGTCGGCCAAAGTGTTGACGTGAAGTCGGTTTTTAATGCTCTGCATTCGTTGATTGCAGCTGCTGTCTTCAATCTACAATTCGCATCTTCACTTCCTATCGCGTGAAATCGAGGTTAGACGAGGGATTGCTCCGACCAACGAAAGCTGTCTAAGAAAAAGGGCAGGAATTTTAAAAATTCAAGGTCAGACAACCCTGGCTTTACATGGCTTAAGCGAAGTTGATACTATTTATTTATCGACTGCTCTTGGACATCATTAATTGGTCAGTCTCTAGACAATGACAACTATTTTTTAAAGTATAGCTTGGCTTGGCAAAGGTTAGGTCTAACCATTTTTGTACCTATTAAACATAATTCTTTTTGATGAACCACGGGTCTCTTTACTCAGCGATATGTAGATTTGAACTGTAAAACGCTCTAAGCCAACAAAACGGTGGAAGGTAAATGATATACTTAATTATCATTTCTGGCATCTTTTTACTGATTGAGCCATGGTTTTATAACCTATTGTGATGAATTCTATTATAAATATGCAATCTCAATTTTTGTTTATGCGAAACCTAGTACAAGAGTCAAATATTTATATTTAAAATTCAGTATACAAAACATTATAATATTGCAAGTAAGACTAAGACTTGTAAAGCTATATTTTCTGGCAAAAACTAGAATGATTAGAAGCTAAATTAGAAGCTAAAGAAGCTAAAACGACAATGACTCTTCAGAAAATGGATTTTCATCATTAATTGGAATGGAAGAAATGGAAAACATGGAATATTTTTTGTATCTAAATGTGAATAAATTCTAAATTAAATAATATTTTTTTGGCTGACTTGTCACAATATGGCGCTAAGCCTGTCCTATTCTCATTTGAAAAGCATTATATTATATATAGAGCTATCAGAATGGATTTGACTTATGTTTCATGATGTAAAGTGTTGTTTTTTCTACTGGCATACCACCAGCACCATTCATCACATCTCCAAATAATAACTGAAAATAATATACTTACCATTATAAAGACCTTCAGTAGCTTTGCTTAAACTATTAAATCCATCTATAACACTTGCACTGGGAGCTACTTCTCTGACTCCACTTGTGTCCCGTAAAAAAGGGTTCTCCATCAACCCTTCCCATGTCGTCAACTCCTCCACTTTTACAACAATGTCAGGGTCAATATCCATGTTAGACTGCTCCATTTCTACTTCTACTTCATCCAGAGGTTCCGCTTTTACTACAACATTAGTTAAAAGTGGAATGGTAAGAGTTTCAACGGTTGGGGAAGAAACAACCTCTGTTTTTACTACTATAGTTGATTCATTTGTTGCATTATCCGTTTCTTCAGAATTGGAACTATTCTTATTTGAATTTTCTTCTCTGAAGGAGTTATTATTGTCTCTATTGTAATCTGAATCATCGCTTTCTGATATGTCTTTACTTACAGTTTCTACACTATTTGGGACTGAATCATCACTTTCTTGTTGTTCTGGTATTAAATTATTTTTTCTTGTAGTGTTCATCAAAATATTTTCAATAAGTCTCACTGTCTTTTCTAAGCTTTTACGTTTGATTGAATCTATGAAAACCCTTTCCGGGTTTTCATTTCTATTCTTACCTATTGCATCCATACTGTCTTCAGCTGGTTGGTTACTTTTAACCAAATATTTTGGAATATTCAGAACTGGTTTGTTTGAAGAAACATCTGGGTTGTTATAAATATTTGGCGAGAGCTTACCTCTGTCATTATTAGAATGAACATTATCAGTTTTCCAATCATTTGACAAATTTTGAATACCATTCGGAGCTGTAACTCCGTTTTGCCAAGTTGTTAAGGTCGAATTCTGACCACTGTGACACATAAAATTAGACTGGAAATTTACACTACTATACTTTTTATACTGATCTAAGATAGAACTGTTGTTTATTTGTGAGCTATTATATGTTTTAAAATCTTGAAGCCCAACTTGTGGCTGAGATAAATCAACGCATTGTTGCTGTAGATTATTTACATTTTTGAAGCTTTCTGCAATATTTACAACACTGGAACTAGGCGTGACATTCCTTGTACTTTCCATATTCATGGGCGATCCTTGATGACTGAAAATCCCACTGTTAAATAGTTTACCTGTATTGGCTACATTTGGTAACAATCTTTTATAGGCTTTTTAACTAAAACATTATTTACGAACAGAAACAAAAATATTGTAGATAAACGAAAGCCATTTTGACATTTCTAATCAATTTGATCATGGTCGATCAGTAACCGGTATTCAAAAACCGATGTTGAAGATTAAATTGCCATCGGGAACATTTTGAGAGGATAAATACCCTTGAAAAATATACTTATTATTGGTCTGTATTATATGAAGCCATATTTCTTTTATTTGTCGTAATCCTCGCAATATTTTTTTACTTTAGAAGAAAATATATGTAATTCGTGTCCTTCAAGCTGTAATCTCCACTATTGAAATCTCATTGAAAACGAATTTTAACTACTTAGGTATGCCAAATAATAGTGAAGATATAGTCAAAACATATAGTTATGCATGTAAAAATACTCGTATAATTGTTTCGGCGTTAAAGCTAAAGGTTGGTGAGGATTATAGCTTTAATGGACGCCAATCTGTAATACTCACCTCTCGTATGTTCCAAAAAAATAGTCGTGAAATAGTCATAACGAGACATACCAAATCTCATAAATTGTCAGTAAACGACTCCATAAATATTCCCAGATCAAGGAAAGCATAGAATGCGAACGTATAATTACACTTGCTCATGTACAGTGTGTCCCCGCATGTAGCAATAGGACTTTAAGAGCAGTATCTATGCACCATTTAGTCCACGAAAATACCCCATATGGTGGATCAATTCCAAAACCCTGTCATTCTGTAGCAACTTTTATTTTTACTTTCACTTTCGTTAGTTGTGGCTCTTGCAGGGGCTCAATAATCATGTTATTTGAAAGACAAAGTATAAAGACAAAGTGTGTAAAGTAACAAAATAATTTAAAAAAATAGCAAACAACTGAATAATGGGACAATGTTTTATTGTAATATTTTACGAAAACCACATCGTTATAAAGACACACTGTATGTTTTGTTTGAACAAGTCTGGTTCATTATAATGTATTTACTTTGGAATGGACTAAATACCTACAATATTGATTGACTTTAAAATACACCTTTAGCCGTCGTCTTTATTATGTTATAGCTAAAATAATTTTGGGGTTGTATAGCTTCGGTCCATTATAAGTTATTCATTAGGTACCTAGAAGTAGAAAAAAATAATAATATTGTTTTGCTTTGAGTGAGTTGAGTTGAGCGGCGCCTTTTAGCTTTGTTTTTGTTTGAATTTACAATTATAACAAAAGATTTGACTATCTTTTAAATTATTTATAGGACCTTGATTTGTATGTCGTATTCAACCATCAATGACATACAAACAGGATCTATTAATTGCAAGCTAATTAAATAGGCAATGGATGACGAGACTGATCTCAATAATTTTGAGTCCATGTTGAAAGACCGGGTTTCAAAGAAAACCAATAAAATATACGGCGTTGTTCAGGAAAGTCGCTTTAGTAATGATCACAAACCTCAGGAAATAATTGCAGGATTGACTAGACAGTTAAAAGTTATCCATAAGGCAGAAACTATAAGACAAGCAAATAAGGCAAATTTTTCTGTAAAAAAATCACTTCGTGCAGATTTTGTCAACATAAATATGTTATCACAGGAAGAGCAGGTATAAGTAGCAAAAATATTATGTTTAGTATTGTTTAAGTTATGAGAACAAACAATTATGAGATATTTAATATTGAAGGAATTGAATTTCATTGTGTCAGCATCTACTTCATCAAGCCATGAAGTGCTATGTGATATTTAGCATTATTTTAAGGAAACATGTTTAACATAGTAGAAAATTTACATTTAAAGTTTTGCGCTCGGAAGTATAAGTACTTAAATGCTGTGAAAATGAATTTATTATCAAAATTTAGCTGTTACATAAATAAAAGACATATGAGACAAAAAAAAGTCCTTCATTTGATGTTTTTGCCAATATTTACAAAGTCTTTGATTGTATCTCGTTCAATTGCTCAATTAGTTTTGTTTCATGGCATGTGATGATTAATAGTGAGATTCATATCCTCCACTCTAGTCGAGAAAATAAATAAAAGCATATCAAAACAATATATTTCTAAATAATATTTAAAAACATGATCTTCTATTTATCATTTCAGATATCACCAGATTTAAGAGTACCTAATAATAACTTTGAAACACAGTGCTTTTCGGACACGCAACTGATTAATGTTATTGAAAAAGCTGAAGCTATTAATGTAGAAGCTGGGCTTACTCAAGAATTTGATACTTCTTTTCAAGGTCATAAAGATAGCAATGAAAAAGATGTGTATGACATAAATAATACAAAAAACAATGAGCTGGGCAGCTTACACAATCCTATAGAAAAAAATAATGATAGCAACTTAAATGATGAAACACAAGATGCAACAGATATGTCCATGATTCCAAATGTTAGTATGAATAGTGACTGCTTGGAGCAATTGGAAGATATTGATATGCCTTCTAGTCCAGTCCTTCAATGTTCAACAGAAAGACATAGAAATAATAAACCTTTGATATTTAATCTCGAGTCGTTTGAAAAGTTTGAAAGCATAGCAGTTCCGGTTATTGATGAACATTTAAACAAATCAGCAACAAAAAGGATTATTAATTCACATATGGTTGATAGAGAATTGTTTTTAAACATACACATGGAACCATTTTTGTTTGAAAGAGACAAAATTAGAAGCCCTGTAATAAATGTTACTAATAATGAAATTATACTTAAAGATGATACAGATATAAAGCAGAGTGATACTGCAGAACAAAAAGAAAATATTTCTGGTAAGACAAGTGATAGTTTGAAGGATGAAATCTTATTTAGCAGTGATGAAGATGAAGAATATGCACATAAAACAATGGATGAATTGTCTTTCACATGTGCACTGGAAAATCCATATTTAGATGAGCCAGATAATCTAGATCAAACTATGTATGTTGGTTTTCAGACTGCTAGTGATAAAACTATCCAAATATGTACAAATTCTTTCGAAAAAGCTAAAAATATATTTAGTGATTTGGATAAAAATGTAAATGAAAATAATTCTGTTACAGGGCTGGTTGATAAACATGATAGTGTAAATAAAAGCCCTATTTTAAGTGAAGACTCTAGTGTAACAAACAACCTAAATGTAAGTAAAGTTATTTTTAATGAATGTTGTGATAATAATGTTAAATCTTTAGATAAACCTTTAGAAGGGTTTAAGACAGCAAGTAACAAAGTTATTAAACTGTCTGAAAAAACTTTATCAAGATGTCTGAAAGTTTTCAAAGACATTGATTTAGAGGATAAGTTTGATATTGCACAATCAGTTGACAAGGACTCAAAGTATTTGCTAGAAAAACAGGAAGATATATGTTCTGTAGATGAGTTAAATATATCTAAAATTGAAGATGACTGCTTAGTGCAAGAATTTGAAAATGATGATATGTGTCATAGTGATAATAAAGTTCTAATGGATATTAAAATGGAATTTCCTGAGTGTAAAAATAAAATAAATGAAGAAGGTGATTTTAATAGTACTGTACCTGAAAACAATCTAAATAATAATGAAAATTCAATTAATAATCAATTTCCTGGATTAGAAGACAAGCCTATTCTAGATCTACCATTTGAAGGATTCAAAACGGCTGCTAATAAACCGATTCTTGTTTCCGATAAAGCTATAGCAAATAGTAAGAAACTTTTTGAAGATTTATCTGCTATTGAAGATACCGAATTTTTGTTTAAGAAACCTGCTTCTGTAACTGTTGAAAATGCGCCTTTGAAAGGCTTTCAAACCGCAAGCAATAAGCCAGTTAAATTTTCGCAAAAGTCTTTAGAAATAAGTAAAAAAGTATTCGAAGGCTTAGACAAGCTAGTAGAATTTGATCATGTTCAACCTTCCCATAAAATCAAACATGCTACCAGTTTTAAAGGGTTTCAAACAGCTAGCAAAAAACCAGTTATTGTTTCCAAAAAAGCTTTTGAACAAAGCAAAAAAGTTTTTCAAGATGAACTTAATATTTTTTCTATAAATGAAAGTGCCGTGAACAAAGCTGAAACAACCGACTTTAAAGGTTTTCAAACGGCCAATAACAAAAAGATTAATATATCAAAATCAGCATTAGAAAAATCGAAACAGATTTTACAAGATATCAACATGGATATTCAAAATCTAGAACCACCTATGAAAAACTTAAAGAGCTTTACAAAAAACAAGAACGATTTCCAATATTCCAAAGAAAATTCGGAAAAAACTGAAGATCCACAAAATGTGGATCTTCAGTTTGGTCCCACAAGGAAATGTGATGCTATTGAACCTGAACCACAAAAATTTGTTGGATTTCAAACTGCTAGTAATAAAAAAGTTGCAATATCTAAGTCAGCATTAGAAAAAAGCAGGAAAATTTTCCAAGATATCGACAAAGTTGATGCCATTGAAGAAGCAAAATTGGAGAAAGGATACAATAAAGTAGATTGTGAATCGAGTGAAACTGATATTTTTAAAAGTAATTTTATTAGTAATATTCAAACAGGTTCTAAAAAAGCAGAAACTGAGACTTCAAACAGTTATCAAGAGATGTTATTTGATGAAAAATACAAAAAAGATAAACCTTTTCAAGGATTTACAACTGCAAGCAACAAAGTTGTAAAAGTTTCAGAAAAAGCAATATCTGAATCCAGAAAAATATTTAAAGACATATCAATTGACGATAATGTAAACGACAATTATAAAGAGAAGTCTTCCAATGCAAGTGCACATGTAATTAAAGAGAAAAACGATATAAATGCAAAGAAAGACTTTAGAAATCTGTGTTTTCAAACTGCTAATAACAAACAAATTAATATATCTGAAGAAGCATTAAAAAAATCTAAGTGTCTTTTAGCTGGTTTAGAGTTAAACAACGAAAACGAAGAAGGCGATAATAATGCAGGTTTTAAAGGATTCCAAACGGCAAATTATAAAAAAGTAGAGATTTCAGCACAAGCTTTGGCAAAAACGAAGTCTATATTCGACAACATTGATGTTGATCGTGCCAAAATCTCAAAAACTAGTGGGTTTACATTTCAAACTGCTAATAAACAAATTTCTGTAGTTTCTGAAGATAGTTTGAATAAAATTAGAAGTAGTCAAAGAAAAGACATCGCTGGAACTAAGCATAAGTTACATGAACCTTTAAAATCGGAATTAAAAATAAATGTTGGTTTTAAAACTGCTAATAATCGCAATGTTAAAATTTTACAAGAGGCTATTAATAAATCAAGACAACTACTTGATAATCATGATGCTAGTGATAAAAAAATAGCTGAAACTGATACTTCACGGGATTCTAAAGTATTAGACATGGAAAATATTATAGATACACAAGTTTTAAACAACTTTGAAGAATCTTTGAATACTGAAGCTTTCTGTAAGACTCCTGTGTCTAAAAGATCTGGAAGTCCTATTCTTTCATGTCCAAAAGCAAAGCGACGAAAAGCATTTGAAACTCCCTATAACAAAACAGTTAAAAAAGTTAAACCTATTAACGTAGTGAAGCCTACTGTACAAGTTGAATCCAAACTTATATTCGCTGTTGATTATAAGAAACTTATAAGATTTAAACTGACAGATCTAAGTAAATTCGAAATCAATAGTAACAAAACTCCTATTGATCCAGTTCTTCTAAAATTTGAATTTGACAAACTCCACACTTTTGAGTTCATAGATAATCGGAATGATTTGACAGATTCTAAGATACTAACTTCAGATGGTATAGAATGTCTCTTTTTAGATAACGTTGATCGCAAAATCGTTCCAGATGGTTGGTTTAAAAACCATTTGAAGCTCATACTTTGGAAGTTAATTTCTTACGAAGTAAAATTTCCCAATGCTATGGGTAATGTTTGTACTGCACGGAATGTTTTAAATCAATTGAAATATAGGTATGATAAAGAGCTTTATAGAGCAGAGAGGCCTGCTTTAAGAAAGATTTTGGAAAAGGATGATATACCAAGTAAAACAATGGTTTTGTCTGTGGTAGCTGTCTATGTTAACGGAGCTAGTGTTGCCAGGTAATTACTTTACTATTCTATCTATCTACAACATGTAACAAAATGGAGAGATAAAACTTAAGGGTTAGCTTCTATACCATACATAGAATATAGAGTAAAAGAATTAGCATGATCAGTGCTGATATAGACTTTCATTTTTGCTGTAAAATTATTAAATAAGTTTGTAAACTTATTTAATAATTTTACAGCAAAATATTTTGACAACGCTAGTCAACCTAATAAGCTAAAACAAGACTTGTGCTGCAGTCAGTGACCTTATGACCTTTCCCGCACCGGCGGAACTTTGTAGTATCTGTCTTAGTTACCCCATCACTTTATTTTTACGCCATCTGTTATCGAATAGATTTCATCAAAAGCTAACAGCTGTTTTTAGGGTTGACACTTAAATATTTTGATCAAAACTTTGAACTTGTTTCTCGGCCGAACCTAACAAATTTATGTTACTGTTACTTATAAACTACATCACCAAACATACAATCCCCTTAAGTATTATCTCTTCATTATGTTACATGTTGTATACTAATATTTTAAAGGGGAATGCTTTGATTAAATAATAGACTTTTAAAAGCACGTTTTATTAAGTTGTTTTTCATATTGGGAAAGATTATTGTCACAATTCTATCAAGAAATTCTTAATACATCAAAATTAATATGGGCAAAACTGTACTGCCAGTCAAAGATGTTTAATTTTAATTATTTTCATTGCAGAGTCCCACAATCATATACCGCGATAGAGCTGAAATTAACCGACGGCTGGTACACCATAATGGCGACTATAGACAAAATGTTGGCAGACCTGATTGTTGCGAATAAAATCACAGTTGGCTGTAAACTAGCTGTAAATGGTGCTGAGTTGTTGAATTGTGAGCAAGGTGTAGCGCCTTGGGAGGTACGTTTACTATACTAAGGGGGTTCGCACCACGGAACATAAAACACAAGAGGAAGGGACGTGTGGGCGTGGCGCACGTGCCAAAGTTAAGACTAGTGAGACTTAACTCGAGTCAGTCGCTCTCGTGATTACAACGCTTTGTGACGTCTTTTGCCGGTGTGTTCTATTACAAAAAAACCCATAAAATGACTCGATGTTCTGTTCTAGAGTGTAAAAACTATAGTGGTACTAAAACGTTAATTCGATCAGGTGTTTCCTATCATCGGTAAGTCGCTATTTTCGTTTAATTTCATTTTTTATGTTTCGTTAATCGTTCTTGCCAATTAATGCGGAAAAAATATTAGTGTAACTGAAAAATGACATGTATTTCATTGAAATAAAATCTAAAATTGCATAACGCGTTTTTTGATACACATCTATCGTCGAAGAGCATAACTAAGTTGACAGAATCAACTAAAAGCATGCAGATAGAATTCTGACATAAATCACTAAGTGTTATTACTAACTTCTACTCTATTTCAAGTGTACTATAGTTGATATTCTTTTATTCGTAATAGTCCTTATGTCTTCTTGATTTCACCAAATTATGACCGCTCTAATTGGATATATTACAGTTTGCGAAAATGTAAATGTGTTAGTTTGGCGACAGCTATTCCTAATGAATTATTAAGCGATGCCCTTTCCTCTTGTGTTTTATGTTCCGTGGTTCGCACCTTACACCTCTCTGAATGACACCCATTTTTACCCGATTACGGCGAAGCATAAAAGAGGGCTATGATTTTGACCTGTATGTATGTATGTGGGTATGGATGTTCATCTGTTCCCTCAGAACTACTAAAATAGTGATCACAATTGGACAAATGAGATGTTGTTGGAAGCTCCTTCACTGACCGCAGATTATAGGCTACATAAAGTTACGTAAAATTGACTACAGCGCCCTCTAGGGGACAAGAGAAGAAATAAAAAAAAATTACGGTTTCGTGTGGGGTATCAAATGAAAGACCGTTGTTAGCACAGCTCAAATGTGTAAACATTATTACTCAAAAATAAATGAAATAATATTAATAGTAAAGAACTAATAAAAAAAAACTGCAGTGCGATCACAGAACTTTATCGAATCGTAAGTTAACGAATGTTTACGAATGCTCGTATAGTATGGAGTCGGTTGCAAGTTTTGAGTAACATTGTAATTTTTTATTTTACAGATATTTATGAGTACATGTTAACAAACATTCAAAATTAACAAGGCACACATTTATTTAAGCTGGCCGTGCGGCAATGGATAGCTTTCATTTTTTTTCTTAAAAACTGTCTCCATACTATACGAACATTCGTAAGCATTCGTTAACTTACGATTCGATAAAGTTCTGTGATCGCACTGCTGTTTCGTGTGGAGTATCAAATAAAAGAACTTCATTAGCACATTTCAAATATACACTCAAAAATAAGTAAAAAAATGCAGCTTAAAAACTAAAACTCGATTACTAAAAACACGCTCTAAAAAGTAGGAAACTAAAAAATAGTCTCCACTGAAATATTGATGTATTTAGGTCATATTGATAGAGATATGTTCAAAAGATAGCCGTGGTCTAATGTGCTTAATTAAAAAAATATATGAGCTAAATATAAAAAATTCAGTTATTAAAGAATAATTGAACATTATTAAATAAAAAAACTGAATAAATAATATTAAACCAGTTCGGTCTTGTCGCTCGGCGTGTGCGCTTCTGCATATTGTTTGTTGTAAAATTTATTTTATTCTAACTTCAGAGTTATTAACAATTTCGCCTCAAGACTGATAATTACTTTTGCAAAAGTTTGTACCTATCTTATGAGTTTAGCAGATATTTTACTTAAAATGCAGTCAAATGTTGGCACGGATATTCGAGTGAATTTGAAAAAAAAAATGGGTTACATCTCAATTCTTCATTCAATTAATTTGTAATCTTTCAATTATACCAAATCGTCGTTAAAAATATCGAACACCTAATAAAACCGCTACAAGAGCTCGCGCGTCACTGTGGCCACCGCACGCCACAGTCACCGCGCATTCAGTGTGGCCACACACAAAGAGTTATGATGATAATAATGTGTATAATATACAAAAAAAAACTTAAAATTAAATCTATTATAATTTCTTACACAGAACACTTCCGCGATTCGTTTGAAGATTTTCGGCAACTCAACGCGCCGCGCGCGCTGGCACGCCCGGCTCGGTTACCATAGCAATGGCGCCATTTTGTCTCAGCTGTCAGCTGTCAAACCCGAAGGCGGGAAAGTGTCGAGAATAAGAGTGTTTGTGGCCAGGGTTTATCCAGCGCTCTATGTAGAGAAATTCGAAGATGGTAGCACTGGTATGTATGTTTTTTCCGAACTTTTGTTAGATAGGTAATACATATTTTGACGACCGGCTGGTGTAGCGGTAACATATACTGCCTTCTATGCCAGAGGTCCTGGGTTCGAATCCCGGCGGCGGCGGATATTTGTGCGATGACCACAGATATTAGTCGTCAAGTCATGGATGTTTATATGTTTATTTAAGTTTATTGTAATAAAAATATGTATTTATTCAATACGTATGTTTATATATTTCTTAAGTATATCAGTTATCTAGTATTTTTATATGAAATATTTATTTATTTATATTAATAACTGTTTGAAACTATTTATTTATTCTTCATTGTACACATGGAGTAAGAAATAATTTTGATAGCAATGTTTTAGGTACAGAGCATGTAAAGATGATCTCTTCCAGGCAACCTTGAAGACTATCGCGGTTATTTTCATTATTATTTATTGAATGCTCGGGATTTTTACCGTTACTCCGTGATCATGATGCTTTTAAAAGTTATCAATAATATTTCAAAGTTTTTGCATTTAAAATGCTTAATTACTCTTAAATAACTGAAAAAATGTGTTAAATTAAAAAAAATATTTCAGTGGAGACTATTTTTTAGTTTCCAACTTTTTTGAGCGTGTTTTTAGTAGTCGGGTTTTAGTTTTTAGGCTGAATTTTTTATTTAATTTTTTATCAATATTTCGACGCGAGAAATAAATATCAAAAATCGTGGTATTAAATACATAACTTCACGCCCGTATCCCTTATACCGAATAAGAACAGAGGTTATAAGACTATCTGATGTCACGTTTGACGAATTTGGAGGTATTATAATGATGGATAGAGACTATTGCAGTGACAGGGGGTCAGCGTATCGCCCACAAATATGCCAATAAAACCGCTGTCCCTTAATTGTATTTTGACGACCGGCTGGTGTAGGGGTAACGTATATTGCCTTCTATGCCAGAGGTCCTGGGTTCGAATCCCGGCGGCGACGGATATTTGTGTGATGAACACAGATATTAGTCGTCAAGTCATGGATGTTTATATGTTTATTTAAGTTTATTTTCTAATAAAAAATATGTATTTATTCAATATGTATGTTTATATATTTCTTAAGTATATCAGTTATCTAGTGTCCATAACACAAGTTCTTTGAGAAACTTAATTTGGGCTAGATAATGTTGTGTGGGTGTCAGAAATATTTATTTATTTATTTACAATGTGCCCGGGGAGAGCAGCAGCTATTACATTCCTTGTTTCTCTTTCGCTCCCAGTCCAGCATGGAACCTTATTACTTAATCTTTAATTATACCTTATATTAGCAGTTTTAAAGTATGGTGTTGATTTTCACTATATTTTAATGAATTTACGGGATTCTTACCGTTAGTCCGCGATCATGATGCTTGTAACAGGAGCAAACCATCGGACGCGAGAAATAAAAATCTAAGATCGTGGGATTCATCCCGTAATTTAATCTATACTTAATATATAAAGCTGAAGAGTTTGTTTTTTGTTTGTTTGAACGCGCTAATCTCAGAAACTACAAGTGGGATTTGAAAAATTCTTTTTGCATTTGATAGCCCAACTCTGATGAAGGTAGGCTATATTTTATCCCGAAATTCCCACGGGATATAAAGTTACGCGGGTATAATCGCGCGCGGTGGCTAGTTAAATTATAATACCTCTTCCTGTCCAAAAATTGTAATTCAATCTCAACTCTACGCCTTCGATATTAAGTTAAAAATTGTCCGGGAAACTTTGTCAGGTTTGTAACGCTTAATATGCTGCTTTCTGTACATCGCTTTTTAGTGATAAGGCCTCCCGAACAGCTTATTTTATTTGAAATGGCTTCGGCAGCCCAGTGGTCGAGTGTTAGCAACCGCGGCGTGAGAGGGCCTGGATTTGAGTCCCAGCCGGGTCAGTGTAGGGAACGAACTTCTCAAAACTGGCTCGGTTCTGGGTGAAGTTCTAGTTCAGCTGTGTGTGCTGTATAACACAAGCTTATACAGGGTGTCTGGTGACAAATTTCAGATATTAAAGAAGAGCACTCTGTACTCGATTCTGATCATAATTATGTAATAAAAGTAGGTACTTAATTTTTCACTAGAATTCTCTATACATCAATAAAGTGTCTTTTCACGGCACTCACAACTCTGTAAGCTGCCGCATCAAAAGTAGTATGTGCGCTAGTGTAACCATGCGTTTCGTGATGAATCTATATCTTTCAGTTAAGTTTACTAACGTTAAGTTAATTTTTAATATTTGTTTGTTATTTTATTTTGTCTCTTCCTGTATGATCTCAAACTATCACGTCCTCGAATTTCGAAAGTGACCCACCAGTCACCCTGTATAAAATCTCACTTTGACTCCACATTGTCGGAGCATGAGTATGGATAATTTATGTATTTATTTGTAAAAATTTTTTCGCTCTTTTTTGTGTGGTATCGTATAGAGCAGTGAAATTATTGTTGCAGTTACTCGTTCGGAACGATTAGAAAATGTCCACCAAATGAAGTACGAAAACGAAAGACAGACAATGATGGAGAAAGTTTACGAAGAAGTGGAAAAAGAGTTCTCTGATCAGGTAAGAGACTTAATAAAATATTTAAAACGATATCGATATTAGAAGAGATGTTTTTCTGTTCAGCGGGGCTAGCATGCGTTCATCGACAACGATAAATCGATCCTTTTATCGATATTTTTACCCACTTTCCATCAGGTGGCATGGAAGAAAAACGTCCTATCCTTACAATATAAAAAAAAAAACGACGGAACGGAGACGGTATATGCGTTTGGGGTGAGAGGGTGTTTGTGCAAACCAATGTTACCATTTATCTCCAGAACCACTGGTCCGATTTTAATGCGGTTTTCAGTAATCGCTTTGGATTTGATTGGTGCATGTTCTTAGATAGGTGTAACGGTAACAACTCACCAGGGGGCGCTGCAGTAAACATTTGTTTGTAAAAGTCAATGTTACCGTTTATCTGCAAAACCATTGGTCCGATTTAAATGCTGTTTTCAGTGATCGCTTTGGATTTGATTAGCGCATGTTCTGAGATAGGTGTTACGGTAACAACTCACCAGGGGGCTCTGCAGTAAATATTTGTTTGCAAACCATTGGTCCGATTTGAATGCCGTTTTCAATTATCTCTTTGGATTTGATTGGTATAATGTTCTTAAATAGGTTTAACGGTAATACTTCACTATGTATTTAAATAAACTACATGGGCTTTCAAGCGGTGGTGGGGACATAAGAGGGCTGATGAGGAACGAGGTGTTGTGTAATGTAATGTATGGTACCTATATTATGCTCTCTAAAAATTTTGAAATAAAAAACAAAATAAAAATTTTGAAAAACCCACGACGCGACGGTTAAAAGGTAATTGAAAAAGAATAAAATAATTTAAAATCCCCCGACTGAAATGATTTATGTGACGAGAGATAATATACGTGAAAAGCTTTTTTAATAAATTACTTGATCTCACATAGAGTCGGTCATATTATGAACAACATACTATTCGTTTTCATAGCACTTCCCTACGCTTACCTATTCGGTTCTCGAAGATGTAGATGTCGCAATAACATAGGTATTCAACTCCCTATGAACTTTATAAGAAGAGCAAGAAAATCCGTCTGGGGCTGCCATTGAATGAATTCGTTTTGTAGTTTTATATTGAAATTTAAAATATTGATGGCAGCCCTCGACGGATTTTCTTGCTCTTTTTATAAAGTTCATAGGGAGTTGAATACCTATGTTATTGCGACATCTACATCTTCGAGAACCGAATAGGTAAGCGTAGGGAAGTGCTATGAAAACGAATAGTATGTTGTTCATAATATGACCGACTCTGTGTGAGATCAAGTAATTTATTAAAAAAGCTTTTCACGTTAATTATCTCTCGTCACATAAATCATTTCAGTCGGGGGATTTTAAATTATTTTATTCTTTTTCAATTACTTTTTAACCGTCGCGTCGTGGGTTTTTCAAAATTTTTATTTTGTTTTTTATTCTAGAATATAGCATCTTTGGTTCTGTGAGCTTAATCAAAGTATCAAATCGAGTAATATATCTATTATGGTGCGCATGTAAGCTAACAAAATAGGATAGAATAACAAAATAATATTTACACACATAACTTCACGCCTGTATCCCTTATGGGGTAGGCAGAACACCAGAGGTTACAAGACCATCTGATGTCACGTTTGACAAATGTGGAGGTATTATAAATATGGAGAGAGATTATTGTGTCAGCCTATCGCCCACAAAAACGCCTTTAAAAACCTCTGTCCCTTAACTAACTTTAACAGTATGCCCGGGAAGAGAAGCAGCTGGCACATTCTATGTTTTTCTTTCGCTCTCAGGCCAGCATGGAAAATAATATTTATCTTGTCGATTCGAGTATTTATTGGTCGCATGCTAGCCCTGCTGGCCTTTTTCTATGCTTATAAGTACTTTTTTGTGATTAAACCCGCTGAGAACAAACTCACCTGATGGTAAGTAAACATGAGGCTGAAGATAGACAACACACGGGCTATAGAAGTACTGGTTTTTCATTGAACATTGCCGGAACACATCACTGTCTATAGCATATTAACCATTATACAGGGTGACTGGTGACAAATTTTAGATATTGAAGGAGAGCACTCGATTCTGATCATACATACATACATACATAACTTCAAGCCTGTATCTCTTATGGGGTAGGCAGAACACCAGAGGTTATAAGACCATCTGATGTCACGTTTGACAAATGAGGTATTATAATGATGGAGAAAGGCTATTGTAGTGACAGGGGGTCAGCCTATCGCCCACAAAAATGAAATATATCGATTCTGATCATAATTATGTAATAAAAGTAGTTACTTAATTTTTCAGCAGAATTCCATATAAATAAATAAGTAAATAGTTTTCCTAAGTCAAAGACCGTTCGTAAAGGCGTCTATACCTACCGACCTATCCTGTGTTGATAGCGCCGTGCATACGTCCGTACCAGTTGCGTAATGAGTTCTTTAACTTTGGGTTAAATTTACTCAGTAAATAATTAATACATACATAACTTCACGCCTGTATCCCGTATGGGGTAGACAGAACACCAGAGGTTATAAAACCATCTGATGTCACGTTTGACAAATTTGGAGGCATTATAATAGGGGAGAGAGACTATTGCAGTGAAAGGGGTCAGCCTATCGACCACAAAAATCCCTGATAAAACCTCTGTCCCTTAACTGACTTTCACAGTATGCCCGGGACGAGAAGCAGCTGGCACATTCTATGTTTTTCCTTTGCTCCCAGTCCAGCATGAAAGCAATAATTTATATATATTTTTTACTTAATTTTTTCTCATCATGTATGTCTAGCTAGAACTATCACGTCCTCGAATTTCGAAAGAGACCCACCAGTTACCATGTATTTTGTAAACAATAAATTAAATACAAGGTGTTTCGCTTGATTTCCCATAACTGTAGGGTATTAATGGGACCATGTAATAGAATTTAATAACATGTGTATAATATTTCACTATTTTTTGTTTTTATTTTCATACAAAATAATTAAATTAAGTCAAAACATCTTTATGCGAAGTATGACAACGTGGCATTTTCTATCCCTTTTTTATCGCTATGCACAGGTACAGCTTACAACATTTTGCGTTGTACATTGTATAATAATAATAAATATTTTTGACACTCACACAACATTATCTAGCCCAAATTAAGTTTCTTAAAGAACTTGTGTTATGGATACTAGATAACTGATATACTTACTTAAGAAATATATAAACAAACATATTGAATAAATACATATTTTTTATTAAAAAACTTAAATAAACATATAAACATCCATGACTTGACGACTAATATCTGTGTTCACCACACAAATATCCGCCGCCGCCGGGATTCGAACCCAGGACCTCTGGCATAGAAGGCAATGTACGTTACCGCTACACCAGCCGGTCGTCAACGTTCCTCAACGTTTCAAATGTTTTTGTTGTTTATTGTATAACATCAGTGACGCGCGTCTATTGAATGAATATTAAAGAGATTTAACAAGAGCGATAGTTTATGAACTCATTATATTAACATTGATGATATCTTGGAAAGTGTGCACTTTTGAACCACATATTCTTTGGCAAAAAGTATTATTTTTTATTAAGTTTTACCTCAAAGTTATGGGATATCAAAAAGAACACGTTGTATAAATTCTGCCTCCTAATATGACCGCTCTGGCGGTGATGTGTTCCGGCAATATTTTATGAAGAGCCAGTTCTTTTCTAAACCCGTGTGCTGTCATCTTCGACCTCATCTCCACTTACCATCAGGTGAGATTGAGGACAAACGCGGGCTTAGTCTGCGATAAAAAAATAATTTCATCAATTTTGATATAGTCTGGCAAAAGAAAGTAGAGACTGGAAAAACCTGGCGAATTAAAAAAATAATATCATGGTAACCCTGACAATAGTACGAAATATATGGATTAAACAAACTTGATAGGTACTTACCTGATTATTTTTTTTTATAAAAGTATCGTAAATAGTAAACAAAATTGGTACTGTCCTACTTCTTAATGAGATTATTAAAATTATAGGCAAATAGTATTAATCAGGTTTAAAAATAAAAGAACAAAATACAATAATTATTTTTATTCATTGTAATCAAAATCTGAATCCAGTAATTCTATATGGAATGAATCGCCAGAGTCACTGGTATCGCTGTTTCCTACATTGATTATAAAACTATCTAAATTTTAATTTTTTAATTCATTTTCAAATGCGAAAATTCCAAAATCTCAATTACCAAAACCACCAACAACCGTTCAATTGACAACAGTGACACCAGAAAAATTACTTTGATATTCATTCTAGTACTGCAGTATAAAAAGTTCAAAAATCCAGTTCAAAAATCCCCAGTGTCTACTTTGGTTAGCCAGACTCTAGCTTATATTTATTTATTTATTTTATTTAACTTCTATTTTATTAATTTTGCAGACAGAATCTCAAGACTCGGATGTAACAACAGGATCGAACAAAAGAAAGATGGAAACGGGCTCTCAGATAGCTAAGTTTATGAAGAAATGTAACGATCCCGCGGAATTTCGAGTGAGTATTTGTATTTATGGTTTGTGAGGATGGAGGGATAGATGTTTGTTTGTGACTTTTCGGGTGTCAACGGCTTGTTGGTTTCAGAAATCTTTTATTTATTACAATGAATCGTAAAAACTTACGGTAAAGATGTCGTTTTTGTATTAAAAAACTATTTTAACCTAGCATGGGACCGTTTTCGAAATAACACTTTGTAATTTTAAATTTGAGCCTAAAATTGGACAGTTCTTCGTGACTACGGTTCGATGCTTACAGTTTCGGTGTTTACAGAAACTTCGAGTTAAAATGTAAAATATAATTACACATACATACACAATCTCACGCCCGTCTCCCTTTGGGAGAGGCAGAGACAAGGGAACACCAATTGCTTCGATCCAGACATACCTCTTTCGCTTCCTCCACATTCATTAATCTTTTCATACATGATCGCCGGTTACGGGTACTTTTAACTAGGCCCTTTTTAAGAACGTCGCCAATTTGATCGGCATACGTTTGCCTAGAGCGGCCCCTTCCGACAGAACCATCCATTCTTGCTCTGTACTTCTCTTTCGTAAATCTACTTAAAATATGCATATAATATTTATAGTTTTTTGACCGGTAATAACACCGGTCAAAAAACTATTCAGTTATGAACCTTTTCATAGAAATAACGAGAAAACATCACATTTATTACAGAGCCATCTATCGGAGTCCCAATTGAAAATACTTCAAGAGCACACAACAAAACGAAGAGAGAAACGCCTCCAAGATATCCAAACAAGACTTCTGGAGAAGATAAACAGAGACGGAGTAGATGTCAAACGGAACGTGGTCACTCTTGTAAAGATAAGGATCGTCGGGTTAGAGGAGAGAAACGCTGAAGTTTGTGTTAGTAAAGGTAAGGGATAAAAATCTCATACATACATACATAACTTCACGCCTGTATCCCTTATGAGGTAGGCAGAACACCAGAGGCTGTAAAATGATGTCACGTTTGATAAATTGGGAGGTATTATAATGATGGACGGAGACTATTGCAGTGACAGGAGGTCAGTTTATCGCCTGCAAAAACGTCAAGAAAAACTCTGTCTGTTAAGTGACTTTTACAGTATGCCCGGGAAGAGAAGCAGCTGCCACAAGATTTTCTTTCCATAAATTTAAATAATATTTCTTTTTCTTATAAAAATCTCTTAGTGGTATTTTTAAGTTTTTGCATTTCATCATCATCATCACCACAACTCTTTATAATGAGCCCACTGCAGGGCTATGAGTCTCTCCCCTGGGTGACGAGGAGGTTTTAGGCCATAATCCACCAAGCTGGCCCAGTGCTGGGTGGTGGATGTCAGAATTTTCAGGGCGCCGTAATGGCTTCTAACAAACCCTTACGTCTACTGTATACAAGTATACAGCACCCGGGACCGACTGCTTCACGTGCCCTCCGAAGCACGGAAGTCGCCGTGAGAAATGAACGGTCGGCGGTCACCCATCCAAGTACCGACCGCGCCGAACGTTGCTTAACCTGTGATATCGTTTGATAGATAATTTTGCATTTAGTAATGCTAAATTATTCTTAAGCCGGTGGGCCCTCGCGACTCGTCATCGAAATTAAAGTTTCAAGATTTTCATAAGTTTTTTTATTTATTAGCACGACGACCACTTTGGCGATGGGGTAAGCCTGTTTGCCTCAGACGCTAGTGGTTGCGGGTTCGATTCCCGTACGGAACAAGAAAAAAAAAAAATTTTTGTCGGAATCGGGGTGATTCCTCTCTTTTATCGAACATCAGGTATTCTTGGGGATTTCAATCATGATTCTCTAATACAGTCTTTTGTGTGGGCGTCTTTAGGGCGAGTCGGTTTTTCTACTGTCGACAATGCTTGTGGTGCTGAACTGATTGATCTTGGCTGCGGTGCAGTTTCTATTTCACAAGCGTGTCACTACATTGCTGATGATCTCTTGATTATCTTGAATAATTGCTTGAAGGACACTTTTCTCTTGTCCATCTTCTGTATTGTTATTATTCTTTCTGCTAGTGACAAACTCGTGACGTAGACTCTGTCAAATACCAAGAAGGTACTGGCATCCGAAGACAATCGAAATAAACTATAAGGCTCTAGCTAGACACCGCCGACATATTTATATTCTAGGTTCCCCCCTAGTTCGCTACATGGTATCCCATAACACAAGCTAAGCTTACTTTGGGCCCATGTAGTTGGTGTGATTGTCTGGGGATTTTTTTTTTTTTTTTTTTTTTATTTATTATTATTATTTATTAGTTTTTTATTATATTTCTTTGATCTCTTTATGAAGACCGAAATTTTCGTATTTGTTCATCAAGACTAGACATGTTTGCAACGATTTTCTGCCACAAGTCGCTTGTCGCTTTGTCGCTTTGTCGCTTGTCGACTTTCGTCTGATTTCTTCTTCTTGATCTTGATATTTTGTGGCATATGAGTTTTTGTACTGACGTCGCTGCTTTTAATATGCTAGTTGAAATACATTTTGCATATTTTATTTAATTACTAAGTAAATCATATTTTATATAACTATAATATTAAAATGACTTACAAATGTAAGATAAAAATACGCTAATTAATAATGACAAATTGATTTTTTTATGTATATTCCCACTGATTTACACTGACAAGAGATATTAATCAAAGACGGGGTACTATAGGAACAAATTGGTGTCAGTGTTGATAGGTGGGGACGGAGCCCATACATTTTTGCCCATGGTACTTAATAAATAATTAAATTTGAGGTGTTTCTTTAAAGTAACTTTAATAAACATAATTAATTACCAAACATAACCCGTACTTTAAAACAGTTACAGTAGAAGTAAAATCGCTTTGATATCTTCTTGATTTTTAAACTCGTTTTGTCGTTAAAAATGAAATTTCAAGAATACTTTGCTTTTTTGCATTTTTTTATGATGCACTTTGCTAGCGGTATCTTAAAAGAATCCGGATAAACAGTGTTTTAATTAAAACTAGCCACCGCACGCGGTTTTACCTGCGCAACTTTTGATCCCGTGGGAATTTCGGGATAAAATATAGCCTATAACCTTCCTCAAGAGTGTGGCTATCAAATGCAAAAAGAATTTTTCAAATCCCACTTGTAGTTTCTGAGATTAGCGCGTTCAAACAAACAAACAAAAAACAAACTCTTTAGCTTTATATATTAGTTAAGATAACTCTCGTTACTCTTTTTAAAAAGAGCTTAATTTTTTTAGAAGAAATAGTCTTCTCAAGTATTCTTTTCTTCCAGCCATGATGTCCATTTGGAAACCAAACGACGCCATCTTGGATATAGTGACAGAAGGGGCTTGGATCGAAGTTGTCAATGTCGTACCGACATCTGTCAGGTAAATTAACGAGTTAACGAAATTGTAGAGTTACAATTTACAAAAGCCTGTATAGTTAGTTTCTATATAGTTATAGTACTATAAAAGTAACGTTTAATTGATCCTTATATAAAAAAAATAAGACAGAAAAAATTGTTTGTCTTACCTGTATGTTTCAAGATAGATTTCAATAATTCGAAAAACAACTTATCTTTGTTATTTTCAAACCCTAATATCAATTGTTTACAGATATTCCGAAATACAAATATCAGCCGGTCGAAATTCAGTCTTCAAAAAATCAACCAAGAAAGTTCCAGAAAAGTTTCTACCACATATCCAACGACTGCAAAGAACATGTTTTAACATAAAAGATTTACTGCAAAATCCATCGATGAACACAGATTATAACGAAATCGATACAATCGGCATGATCTTTCTAATCGAACCATCGATAAACGAATTCGACCCGTCAAAACAATCTTTTCAAAATGTTTTCTTAACAGACGCCAATAAAAATTTATTATGCGTAAACTTCTGGGGTGGAATCAAAAAGTTTGGGTACGAAAATCTTTTAAACACCGGACGAGTTATTGCATGTTTTAATTTACAAAAAAGAGCTGGCAACTCCAGAAAAAGTATACCGCAGTATAGGGTTACCGAGTTTACGTATTTTACTAAAACTCCTAAAGACAGTAATGCTAGAAAAATGGTCAATGTTTTGGAAAATAAATTCTTGGGTGTTGATATTTGTAAATTTTCCGAAGATTGTGTCGTTTTGAAGAATAATTATGCTGTTATGAAAGCTACTTATACTGATAATAATTCACCTTACAGATTAAATAATAGCGACTATAATTTATCTAAAAATAAAATGTTTATCGATTCGCCCCTAACAACAAAAGTTACTAAGAACGATGATTTCAACCTTACCGGTCTAGATTTTGAGTCGACTTTCAAACAAGAAACACAAGATCTTTCGCCTAATACGTTAATTAGAAAAAAGAAAGTGATGGAGAGAATTGAAAAGCTAAAAAGATACGGTGAACCACCGCCTATCAGTCCAATAACTATAATAAACAAAACCAAAAACGCTACAAGCGCGTATAAAAGTCCGTTGCTGTCAAAATCTGACAGCTTCAGTGTTGCCAGTGAAAACGAAAATCTACCAAGCAATACCCCGAAAACTACCAATACAGAAATAAATAATGAATCTAGTCCTATTTTAAAGATAAACAGAACGTATGTAAAGAATGTGAATCCTGTCAAATTAAATTTTGATAACAGTGTTGCTATGAATGAAAATGATTCGTGTATCGATCATTTCGCAGAAGATTTCGAAACCAGTCCGCCTTTAAGCTTAGATTAACTATGTGGTAAATGTTATTAGTTATTATATGTCTTATTTTATTAAGTTTTAAGTGTTATTTTTTCATAACTTTTAAAGCATACTTTTCTACTCGTATTCGATGTTATACGGGGTTGTTTCTTAGTTACCGTCCAATTTTTTTTACAGAATAAGTATACAACGTGTAACAAAATGGAGAGATAATACTTAAGGGTCAAACTCAAACTCAAATATTCTTTATTTCGTAAGTATTTAAATACATTTGAAATAAATCAAACAATTTACAAATTGAACTGAATCTACCACCACTTCGGAAAGTCGATCTGTTGAGAAGAAGTGGCAAGAAACTCAACAGCAATCATCTTTTAAAAATTAGAGAAAAAAAATACACATCAACAATTTACAGGGAATCTTCTTACATCCGGATATCTTATAGTAAACCTAGGGTTAGCTTCTATACCATACGCAGAAATACAGTAAAAGAGTTAGCATGATCAGTGCTGGTATAGACTTTCATACAAATTTTTTTAATTATTTTACAACAAAATATTTTGACAACCCTAGTCAACCTAATAAGCTAAAACAAGACTTGTGCCGCAGTCAGTGACCTTGTGACTTTTCCCGCGCAGGCGGAACTTTGTAGTATCTGTCTTAGTTACCCCATCACTTTATTCTTACGCCATCTGTTATCGAATAGATTTCATCAAAAGCTAACAGCTGTTCTTAGGGTTTACACTTAGAATTTTGATCTAAACTTTGAACTTGTTTTTCGGCCGAACCATAAGGATAACAAATTTATGTTACTGTTACTTATTAACTACATCACCAAACATACAATCCCCTTAAGTATTATCTCTTCATTATGTTGTACGTTGGAGAAACGCTTTTTGTAAAAATAAGGTATATTTTTTTACAAGGTAATTAATACATTCGCTAACATATTAAGCAAAGCATGGTCACTCTACATTATGAATAACTACCATTAAAATAAAGACGACTACGCGCTACTACAAAACATCTTGTAGTACTACGTCGTAGTATTATCAATGAATTGCCGCGTCGTAGTAGCTGTGTTCATCAAGAACGACTATTTGTAAAAGAGTTTGTGGTGCCATATTTTTATTTCATTGTACTGTGCGTTACTAAAATAAATAGGCAGGTAGGTTTATATCGTATCAAAGATAATTTGGCTGGTGAATAAAAACCACCCTGTATCATCATCATCATCATCATCATCATCATCATCACAACTCTTTGTAATGAGCCCACTGCAGGTCTCTCCCCTAGGTGTAGAGGAGGTATAGGCCATAATCCACCAAGCTGGCCCAGTGCTGGGTGGTGGATGTCAGAATTTTCAGGGTGCCAAGATGGCTTCTGACAAACCCTAACGACTACTGGGGCCTTACTCCCGACGCGATCGAGAATCAAAAACTCGAGAATCAAACTCGATCTCAAGGATTTTCGCACTCCCGAAACCGATACTAGCGCCGAATCGAGCGGTGGCTCAAATCGTACCATAGATTTGGTCATTTGTTACAAGCTATATACAGTTATATTCGATCCTGATTAGTTACAATTTGAGCCACTGTTCGATTCGGCGCTAGTATCGGTTTCAAAATGCTTGAGATCGAGTTGATTTGATTCTCGATCGCGTCGGGAGTAAGGCCCCTGTATACAATTATAAAGCACCCGGACTGACTGTATAACGTGCCCTCCGAAGCACGGAAGTCGTCGTGAGAAATGAATGGTCGGCGGTCACCCATCCAAGTACCGACCGCGCCGAACGTTGCTTAACCTGTGATATCGTATGATACACACAGTAACCACGGCGCCACGACGACTTCGTATATGACCAGTAATCTATGAGGCTTTGTTTTTTTGTTTTGTTACGTAACGAAAATATTGTTTTCCGTTTCTTATTCTTTTAAGTTTTAACCATTTCTGTACCATTTTAACTTTATTTTAAATATTTAAACTAAAATGTTTAATATTTTATGAAAATTTGTACAATGTTAATTCAAAATAAAAAAAAAGAGGGTATGTAATAATGCCTATTGCTGTCCCAGTGTCATAGCATTAACAGGGTATGTACCTGTATGTATTTGATTAAAAGTATTTTAAGATAAATACTCTTTGTACGGGTTTTGAACGTTATGTAATACTATAAGACTTTGTAAGATGTGATAATGCGATATTTCGAGTTTAAAAATCTGCGCTTTCCTATTTAATGTGAATTTCTAGTTTTTGAATAACTTTTCACAGCGCAATATACAGGGTGGAAATAAAAGACATAGCAAAATTTACTCCAAAGAAACATTCCTTTTATTTTGAAAAACGAATAAAACTGCATTCAAAGATTTTCGAAAATTCGCTCGCTTCACCCGAGAATCGAACCGACTAAAATTAGGGTCAATCCCAAAAATGAAATCTTTCTAACATACTAGGTTCATTTAATGAGAGAAAAACCATGAAATCTTCATTTTTAGATTTTAGTCGGTTCGATATCTGGGTGAAGCAAGCAAATTTTCGAAAAATCTTTTAATGCAGTTTTATTTCTTTCTCAAAATAAAGGAATGTTTCTTTGGAGTAAAATTGGCTATCTTTTTTAATTAGAGCACTTTCCCTCCAGGGGGCATTCAAAAATTCCAACCCGTATAGAATTCAGTCACAAGTGACAAGTTGCGAAGTTTTGAGCATAACCGTGTGTCTATTTATCTATGTAAAGTTAATTACAGTAAAGATTTACTCCAAAGTGCCAACGTCATACATTTTAAATTTTATTATCTCGAGTTAATAATACTGAAGTTACTTCCTAAGATCTTTATGGTGCGTACAGATTGCTGTAATGGAACTAGTAACATTCTGCGCACGTTGCGTATTTGGACGTGTAATTCGTAGAATGTTACATTACAGCAATCTGTACGCATCTTTAGGCATCGGGGCCAGAGTAGGCAGATGGCGCGACACCACATAATACATAATAGTGCAAAAAATAGCGACCCTCGCTGGGATATAATAAAGTGTAATTCAGCTTGACTGGAGTGCATCGTTCGCTCCCGCTGTTTTCGAGGGTCGAGGCCGGCAAAATGTTCTGCCGTTATTATATTTAAGCAGGTATAGAAGAAAGTTAACAGTTGTAGCCGTACATAAATATTTTTTGATGTCGTCCGTCGCACGTTTTTTGTAGCCAAACACGAATGTAATTTTCCAGTATACATGTAAATATTTTAAATATAATTAATTAAAATAGTATCTAAGTACTTTTTGTGCACAAACTCGTTAATTTTGCCCATGAGTGTATTTTTATTATGTATACAGAAAGGTGATTCCATTTCTATATTAAAAATGTCTTTATTAATTTGTTATTTTTTTGTAAAGTATGTAAAAATAAGTAATTATTAATGTATAGTGGTAACAAGTGATTCCGAAATAAATGTTATTTTATTCTTTCACTGGGTTTTATTGTTCACTATATATCTCGTTTACTATTAAGGCGACTATTAGGAGTTGGTGAACCAACTTTCAGTCAAAATTGTAGTTAAATCTAAACTGTATGCCGTCGACATTAAGTTAAAAATTAATTGGGGAAAGATAAGTTTAAAAACACTTGATCTGCGGCCTTCTGTAGTAAATAATAAATGAGTTATATGCCAATACCTATATTTGTAGAACAATGTGTAGTCTGCAACAGAATCATGTACACATACAACGCGTATGCATATTGTATATGTGCGGGAGACTGGGTGGTATACATAATTCTGTTGCAGACTGTACCTACATCTATCTCAAAAGCTGTTGTTTCCTATATTGAATAGGATTTTTTAAATCAAAATATCTGTAACTTGATTCTCTAACGCTGCTATATCCACAAATAAGTAAGTCGATAATGGTGACTCAGCGAAGGCACAGTACAGATATATACAGTAATTCAACTCGGGCAAAACTTTGAAATAAATGCCTACAGCGCCGTCGTCCGTTCACATGAGGTATGTCTGGATCGCAGCAATTGGTGTTCCCTTGTCTCTGCCTGTTATTTGACTGTTATTGAATAACATAATAAAGAAATGTTCGTATTACCGAATATATAATTTCTGCCGTATAACTGTTATGTGTAACTAATATGAAAATAGGTTTAGTCACACCTATATAGAATGACGTGAAATATTGCCGCCGGCCGCACTGCACGGCATTTATGAGCAAGAAATGCGTTGCCTGCCAGTGACGGCACAAAATCCGTTCACTGCTGTCATCCTCCATGACTAAAGACGTCAACTCACAATAAAAAAGAAACACTCTTTATTACCTAAATAAAAAATCCGGATAGGTACAGTCGACGCATGCCGTGCCGTGCGTGCGAGCGGTGAGTCCGGCGCTGCCCAGTGAATGCGCACCTGTAAGAGCTGTTGGTAACGATTATCTCTCTCTTGGGTCGATCCCTCATGTCTGAGGATCGTGGTCAGCATCAGGGCTGCATTTGGAGCGGATGATCTGCCGCCATCGGTTTCGGTCCAGCGCGTCTCTTATTAGCGTATGGAATTTAGAGGTCGACGAGTCTTTCAATTGATCGATCCATCTCGAAGGCGTACGATCGCGTGATCTTTTGCCTTCGGTGTTCCCTACCACAATCAATTTTTCCAAATTGTCATCTCCTCTGCGCATTGTGTGGCCGAAGTACGACAGTATGCGTTGTTGCCATATGGTTGACAAGCGAATCTTTATTTGGAGTTGGGTTAGTATAGACGCATTGGTGCGCTTTGCAGTCCAAGATATTCTAAGCATTCGTCTCCAGCACCACATCTCAAATGCATCAATTCTTTGTCTCTCTCGTAACGATTATAGATAACATAAAATGCTGTTGGTAACGATTATGTAATGTGTCGGTGTAGTGGTGATGCCCAAGTACTCTTTTAATTATTTCATCATTTCAAATTCTTTTTTTACTTTATCGTAGCGATTAGGAGGTATGGGTCTTTCTCGGCAGTGGACTGGTGGGCCTTCGGTTTCTATGTATTGTTGAACGTTAATACTGCTACTAAGGTTAATCGGAGTCCGTTACTATATATTACTATATTATATTATATACTACGAACGGTAGGTAGATTTGTAGCCCGAACTGGCGCATTGACTCGTAGGTTGGTTACGTTACAGCCTCAGTCCTTCCATAAAGCTGATTGTGATGGAATGGATGCCATAGTGAGTCGAGCAGAGGTGCTGCGTTGGCCCCTTTTAGTCGGCGTGACTGGCACAACAAAATAGCTCTTCTTGTTTGGCCAGACTGAGGTGCAATGGGCCAGTTCCAAAGTTGCAGGTAAAGACTGTTGATAGCGGTGAACAGGCTATCGAGCTGCTAGGCGCAGGTGTTTGGCGGTAGTGTGGTGTTGCCAGAGACGATTATGGCGGTCACGATCACTGTTTTAGTAGGTACCTACCTACTTTCTTACTTGAATGTCGAAACAGAAATATGGGGATTTAAAGGTGAACTTTTATTTTCAGATTGTCATGCTCAGAATGTTTATTTGTAACACAGAGAACTAAAAATAAAACCTAACTTTGATCTTGTTTAAAAATGCATAATATCGTGCTGTATTGACCTACGTATTAATATTTGCTTTGCATTATCTGATGTTAAATTATTACAGGTAGGTATGTTACCATCCAAGTTAAAATCGCCAACAATTAATTGTTGGTTTATATCGCGTGGAACAGCTAGTAAATAAATAAATAAAATGCATGAACAACTAATTGAAGTGAAATTTGATAGCCGCAAGACGCGTCTTAGTTTCAAATACATCGCAAAAAATCTTTGATTTTTTACTGATTTTACAGCAATTAAACCCGTGATCAGAAAGTCCATGAAAAAAAAAAAGTTTTTAAATACTATCGAGAAATATTGTTTTTGAATGCAGCCAATCTATTGTTTTAAGTTTTACAGAAATCAACCTTATGAAGGGCCGAAACTAAAAATTATATTAGAGCAAAGATAATGTAAAAATAAAAATACTATTATGTCAGTATATACATACTTTTAATTATTGTAATTAAATAATAAAGCTGAACGTAGCTATAAGATATGAGATGCGGGTTCTGTCACTCACATAGATCAATCAGACCTCAACGTCAGATTTGATTGATATGTATTTTCTTGCAGTCTTTTGTGTGCCTTGTTTATTATGTTAATTTTTTTACATTGCAGTAGGCTTATTATTACGCAAGAATTAAGCTAATATCCTGATATTTAATACTATTCGGCTGCGAAACTAACACAATTGTTGTTTTTATAAGTCTGAGTCTGAATTGACGTCTGACATTGACAGGTAGGGGCTATGTATTTATTTTATGAAATAATTTTATTTCTGCATCGAATTCAAAAATATTGATAATAGATTTAGACATTTAATACAATAAACAACCGTTTGAAGCACCAACGAATTCAAGACGGGGTCAATAAAAGAATTTAAGTGACAGGTTTTTTAATGTATGGACGGTGACCAATATTCTTTTGGTTGAGGAAATATTTTTTTTTACGATTCTGTTAGCAAAGGGCCTATCTTCTTGTCTTATTTTTAACGACAAAGGTTTATTTAAAAAATAGTTATCAAGTCGATTTTAATTCAACTGTAATCGTTTTAAAGCACTATGTTTGTTTGTTTATTAATTATTTTTATTAAAGTTTTCTCATTTTCTTTCGCATATGAAAAACAATATTTATCAACAATAATAATAAAAAACCACTATAGTGCGTAGTCCACTCAGAAAACCTTAAGCACATAAACGCCGCCAAGCGGCAAAAATCTTGCATTCCAAACTTCCTATATTATTGATGTGTTCTATTTTGTACTTGTACATAATACTTTCTAATCTGTGTCTTTGACCTAGTGATTATATTCTCTTTGACATAAAATGACGTCGAATAATGATGTGACGCGGTCGATTCTGCAAACGAATAAGAGGAATTTTCTGACAGCTCATAAAGATTATTTCAAAAAACCTCTATAGATGGCACTTTTAAAAAGCCGAAGGCGTTAAGTTTGTATACTATAATGTAGGTAAGTGGTATCTATCATCTATGGTTATTTATAAGTTCAATGAGAGGTTTTTTGACAGCTCATTAAAAAAACAAAACTGTACAAAATTGGTACAAAAGGCTTCAATAGATGGCGCTTTACAAAAGGCGAAGGCGAAGAATTTATTCCACACTGCGTTTTTAAAAGTAAAATAAATTAATTGATGTCTGTACCAGAAATTGAAATTGAACGTATAAATAACCATAGATGGTAGATACCACTTACCTACATTATAGTATACAGACATAACGCCTTCGGCTTTTTGAAAGTGCCATCTATAGAGATTTTTTGAACTAATTTTTATGAGCTGTCAGAAAACTCCCCATTGATTGAATGCATGAACCGTCTTAATTTTTTTTCACAAAGGTACCAAGGATATCGCGCAGGTGTTATTCGCACTACCGTCATGTCTAACTACTGTCGTATAATAATTAGCACGATTTTCTAGAATCGGTATCATCTATGCAGCTAATTTATTGTGCCGAAAGTATTTTTGTACCTTAAGTAATTAATTTTTTCCTTGCGTTAATAAATAAAATGTCATTCGACTTATGTTTTCAAACTATCTGCAACACTTTTATTTTTTTTAGTGAATCCAATAACGTAAAAAGTAAATTAAAAAGAAAATATTTATTTTATTTGCAATTGGTGACTAACTAATATCCCTTTTAAAATTGTCCTTTATGACACACATATAGGTCATACATTCACAGCGTTATCTATAAAATGTTAAACTTTTTTGCATAAGATTCACAACCCTATCTGTCATGCAAAAATGCAATACGCGCGCTCTATACCTAGGTATAATATTATTACTCTGTAAAGTACACACCTCAAATTAAATTATTTATACATCATTGCTTTAAAACGTAAACGCATCCGCTACTTACGTTACGAAGTTTTTAAAATTATTTTTCTATTTGACATTTCGAACTGTCAGTTTACTGCATTGAATTATTTGTCAGGGTAAGATGTTAATTAATTTGATTATTATTTTTGAAATCTCTAAATGAAACCTTCTTAATAAATGACTATTCTTTAATTTTTATTTCAGTAATGAACTGCTTTCAAATAATACGAAGGGCTATAAATACAAGCGAAAATCTGAGGAATAATTTATGCTGTATCAATAAATTTTTAAAAACTTATCTGTCAATGTCACTTCAAGGTGACCTTCACTAGACAAACTTGTTTGACGTTTTATAACCTGCAAAATCTATTTGATTTGAATTTTCCTACCCACATAGACATGTTTTATGCAACTAACTAGTCGTAAATAAATTCGCGACGTTACGTGATAAAAACCCTGTCTCGTGGCGATACAGTGAACTTTTCAGTGAAAAATCTGTGATTTATCAAACCGGTGTAAATCGTGATTTCTGTATAAATAGTAGTTGGTAAGTAGTATTTTATGTTTATTTTTAAATATCTTCGGTAGTTACAGTACTATCTGTTTATTAAAGTTTGTGTCGTGGTTATAAATAGAATAGTTTCACTTCCGTTCACTATTGTAAACACTACGTCGATGAAAACGTCAAAACTCTGATAAAACTGTTTCTTGAAAACTTTCTCTCGATGTAGATAAACACGATATTTCTAAATGAAAAGTTGTGTAAAAGAATGTTCGCATGGTTCTGATTGAATAAATATCTAGTAATGGACATTGTGACTACTATATCGAATGACAAAGTAAAAATAGGCAGACTTAAATCTACGACGCAAAATAATTGTATTTAAAATTTATGCAGAAAACAAGTTAGTTCCAACAAAATATTTCATTTGGTATTTTAGAGTCCTTTTAGTTAAAGAGATAAAAATGTTCGTACAGTTTAAAAAATTCTGGGCTGTTCTACAATTATTATGGAAACTTTATTTAGTTATAGGTCATAGCTATAATATTTAGTACCTAAGTACTCCACCTAAGTAGCGTACCAAATACTTTTTAATTCATATAAATCATTGCGACATTCCCCAGAAATCCAGAAGAAATCCCAGATTGCAATCATTATCTTAAACATAAAAACAACAAGAATACTACCTACAACGAACATCTTTATAAATAAAACTACACTTAACTTTTGAGAGGGTGGGTAAAAACCATATGAAATTGACAACTAGCTTTCTTTTTCTTAAATTTTTTTTGTTTAATTATAGTAGGTACCTTTGTTATGGCATCAAACTTAGTTAACCCCGACCTCAAACCCAAGGTAATTTTGAATAGTTTATACCTAAAATTATACCATCACAGAAGAATTCTATCAGTTCGAAGTTTTGAATTTATTTACACTTAATTGTATGCCATAAAATAGTATGTAAGTAATTTTAATCTTAGTTGTGAATTGCTTGATTTTTAAAAAGTACCAGTTAAAAATTAAAGATTTAAATCTGTTTACATTTGATGTATGACTCCTGAGGTTGGCTATATGCTATATTTTATCAAGAAATTTCCACAGGATCTATACTGAACCTGGTAGAATAAATACAGAGTCACTTTCAACCTTTGTGATGCAATGGGTGAAAAGCCAATGATATTTTAAAGCCACCAACGTTGCCAGATTTTTTTGCCAAGTCGGGATTTTGGAACTTTTTCATTGAAAAAACTTGGATTCCTTTGTTGAGATTGAGATATAGTAAAAAACACATTGGAAGTTTTGAAGCTACTTTTTTATTTGAATTCAAATTATGTTTTGTTTGGCAATGAATAGCAAGATGAGGACTCGCACAATAGATCTTCTAGGTCTCAGTGTGACGAGTGGACAAGACTGCTCACATAGTCCCGTAACTTAATTAGTCATAGAAGATAGAAATAATTGTGTAACATGTCATATACCCATTTGGTAAAACTTCAATCTCACAAATCTCATGGATGCTATTGGAGAAAATATAGCTTTTTATTGTTATTAAGTATTGCAGGAAAATAACTTGTATTACATAGAATATATGGTGCTTGTTTCCTTGCTTTCAGTAATTACCTAATTATTTAAAAAAATTATCAAAACCTTGATCCCAATTGTAGTGAGAGATAAGGCGCACTGTCCCTCCAATACAAATGTACAGAAGCTGTGTAAAAATTATCAATGCTGATGCTTTTTGAATATGAATGAAAATCCAATGTGTCTTATCAATTTTTTTTTGACTTTAATGTTTGTTTGATGGTTAGAAAAAAATGAGTACCTATCAAAAAATTATAGCCAAAGTAAAAATAATCTTCATTTCGTAGCAAAAAGAAATAGATTTATGGAATTAGTTTAAGTAGGACTTTCAAGTCACATTTACAAATTGAATTTTGATAACAGAATATGTGTTTTGAGAAGAAGTGCTAAAAAATTCAATAGTGAAATATAAATGTTTTCCTATTTTTCATTTATCTATCGAAATATATCGTTATTTTTGCACTTCTTTCTGAAAGGCAACGAAGCTATAAAATTCGTAATTTTTTTTAATTAACTAGTATTCAAAGCAATCTCTCAAATTTTTTGGCCATCGCTTCATCCTTGCAGGTTACCCAGAACATCAAACAGGCGAGAGTTTTGATTAGCTCAGTTCTATATTTTATTCTTATGGTAATGTTTTAATTAAACAAAATATATTTTGCCCGTCCAGAAACTTGCTGCCTTAATTGCATCATTGGTGGCCAATGTGAGGTTCTCTATAGTGCAGCTTTTTGGGCACATTGGGTGAATATTTCACAGACGAAAATACGTTTAACGGGCTTATTTGAAAAAAATTAAACTATTTAGTAATTTTGCTTTACACTTCGGTTAAGAGAAGTCCGTTTCATGTTTTCATATAACTTTTGTATGAATCTATTATGGTGTTTCGTAGCAATAATCCGTTTAGAATTGTAAATTAGTGTTATGTTTGTGACTTTTTTTTATCGAGAGAATTTTAATAATTCATATTTCTATTTTTACACAGCGGTTGTTTATAAGGTTAATTTTTGAGAATTTTTTTTCCGACACTTCAGATATCAGTAATGTATAATGAATACAAACGTTAAAAAAAGCGTACAAACGCTGCATCCTCAGCAACTCACCATGCCTTTAGCAACCCTCGGCCGGTCCGGGGTAATGATGGGTGACCGGCGACCATTTATTAAACTAACTATTAACTTCCGTGTTTCGTAGAACCCGTTAAGCAGTCGGTCTACTTACAGTAGTCGTTAGGGTTTGCTAGAAGCCATATCAGCACTCTGAAAATTCTGACATCCACCAACCAGCACTAGGACAGCTTGGTGGATTACGGCCTAAACCTCCTCGTCACTCAGGGGGGAGAAACTAATAGCCCTGCAGTGGGCTCATTACAAAGAGATGTGATGATGATGACAACAAAGTATACTTACTTACAAAGTATACTTACAAATAAACAACTAGTTATTTTACAATTAAAAAAAAATACAATCTACATTACAAATATAAATTATAAAAGATTTAAATTAAATTTATAAATAATTTTAAGTCACAAAAAATAATAATGACGACAAAAATTAATTAAAGGCATTAAATAATTAAAATTTACCAATTATACTTAAAAATATTACCTAACTTCATATAAATTAATACAATTATAAATTAATTGAATTAACACACTAAATCAAATAAATTAAAAATAGAATGATAACTTTATTATTTTAGTAGCGAAGGCAAGAAAACCGATAGGCTTTCTCAGAGTGAGTGACAAGCGACTATGTTTGTAAAGTATATCTTGATAATATCTAGTTAAATCTTATTACCCGATCAAACAACTAAAATCACTTTCATAATTTATAACTTTATCTGCTCTACTGTTTGGCCACAAGCTTGCAGTAGTGCAAAACCCACCCTGTAAAAAGGAGATTCTTTAGAAGAATATGATAATAATAATTCTTTATTGTACAACTATAGATATATAGATAATCTACAGAAAACAAATTTAGGGTTGATACTAGAAGTGGAAAATAAACAGTATTCCATTTATTAATTGTTTAAAACAAATATGCATCCATGCTGGAGTGGGAGCGAAAGAAAAACATAGAATGTGCCAGCTGCTTCTCTTCCCGGGCATACTGTAAAAGTCAGTTAAGGGACAGAGGTCTTAAAGGCGTTTTTGTGGGCGATAGGCTGACCCCCTGTCACTACAATAGTCTCTCTCCATCTTTATCATACCTCCAAATTTGTCAAACGTGACATCAGATGGTCTTGTAACCTCTTGTGTTCTGCCTACCCCATAAGGGATACAGGCGTGACGTTATGTATGTATGTATGTAAAACAAATATTTTTAGAGGTTCTTGCACAAATTATTAAGTAAAGTCTAGCATTAAAGTTTTTTGTTCTGAAAACAGAATTTTGTTCCTATACTTTATTTTTGTTCAACAGAACAGTATTATGTAGTTAAAAATAGAATTATTAGCATCCCTAATTGTAAGTTATTGACCTTCAAAAGCATGCAATCACAATATTCTTTATCGCGTATCACGTCAAGCTATTGCGAAAAAGTCCATTCAAAATTATATCAACTTACAATTCTCTTATCTCAAAGTATTCGTTAGTACGAATATTTATAAGAAACTCGGTCAGAATGTAACTAATTCCTGTTGTGATAAAGTCTAAATTAGTTACGTAAACAAAAATAACATCTGGTATTGAAACTTATCAGAAAAAAACTCGTTTGTTCTTGTGAGGAATTGTAAATTGTTTGACAGGTTAGCCTGTTACTCCGGGTACTCTTAACGATAGTGAAAACGAACAACTGCAGTTCTTTGAAGCAGTTTAACTTTGGAACTACTAGTCGGAATAATAAATATTTATGACTATAAACATAAAGTCACGCCTGTATCCCCAATGGGGTAGGCAGAACAACAGAGGCTATAAAACCATCTGGTGTCACGTTTGATTAATATGGAGGTATTATAATGATGGAGAGAGATTTGCAGTGATAGGGGTATTTTGTCAGTCTATCGCCCACAAAAACGTGAATGAAACCTCCGTCCCTTAACTGACTTTTACAGTATGCCCGGGAAGAGAAGCAGCTGGCACATTCTATGCTTTTCTTTCGCTCCCAGTCCAGCATGGAAGGTATTTACCAAGAAATTACAACGGGATCAATCTTAATATAAAAAACTCTTCCGTTACTGACTGAGTGTCTGACAGCCAACGTACAGCCTTAACTACTGGCCGTAGAAATCTGAAATATGGAACATACAATCCCCAGGGGTTGTGGGGGAGCAGTAAGGAAGGAATTCCTGAAATTCCCACGGGAACGGGAAGTATTGTACTTTTTAGTTTGTATGAAAAATCTTATTCCCTGAGTGCACGGATGTGATACTTAGTATAAAAGTTTTTCAATAGGTGTCTATTTATATAATGGAATGAATTCCCGAAATTCTCACGGGAACGGGAAGTATTGGTCTTTTTAGTTTGTTTGAAAAATGTGATAATTGGCATTCTTCAATTCTTCAAAAGTTCTTCAACGAGTGACTGGTTATGTTAAACATAAACAATGTTGATTTGCGTATGAATTCGCGGGCAAAAGCTAGTTTTTTATTTTTATTTTTTTTATTGACAATCACACCAACTTCATGGCCCCAAGTAAGCATAGCTTGTGTTATGGGATACCATGTAGCGAACTAGGGGGAATCTAGAATGTAAATACATAAATAGATAAACACCCAAACACGGAACATTTTTTTTTCTTGTTCCGTGCGGGAATTGAACCCGCAACCACTGCTAGTTGTTACATATCCGTGTAGGGTTGACTTAGAATAGCACTACTGTCCCTAGAAGCGTGTCGTAGAAGGTGACTTATCCGAGTGGTCCCACTTGGTGGTAGGATCCTGTCAGGGTCCGACTAGCTAACGACCACCCTTCATATAAAATCTGCCGCCAAATGTTACCGCTCCGGCGGTGATGTGTTCCGGCAATATTTTATGAAGAGCAAGTTCGTGTGCATTGTAAATTGAAAAGTCGGGCTAGTAGTTTTTTAGCTTCCATGCTGGACTGGGAGCGAAAGAAAAACATAGAATGTACCAGCTGCTTCTCTTCCCGGGCACACTGTAAAAGTCAGTTAAGGAACAGAGGTTTTATTGGCAATTTTGTGGGCGATAGGCTGACCCCCTGTCACTGCAATAGTCTCTCTCCATCATAATAATACCTCCAAATTTGTCAAACGAGACATCAGATGGTTTTTATAGCCTCTGGTGTTCTGCCTACCCAATTAGGTATACAGGCGTGAAGTTATGTATGTATGTATGTACTAACATACAGATAATCGTAACTTTTCTGTTCATAATCTTAGTAATACGAGCACTACCGGAACATATTATGTAGGTTAATGTGCTAACGTAATGCTCTACTTCAACTAACGCTTGAAAAATCGTCTGAAAAAGACTATAAAACAATAACTTACTTATATTTAAATGCATAATTTATCATACAATCTTATCTCGGTAGTAGTATTTCTTTTATCGGCGACTATACGTTTGACATGCTGTACGGGGAGCGAAAGAAAAACATAGAATGTGCCGGCTGTTTCTCTTCCCGGGCAAACTGTAAAAGTCAGTTAAATGACGGAGGTTTTATTGGCGTTTTTGCGTGCGATAAGCTGACTTTCTGTCACTGAAATAGTCTCTCTCCATCATAACAATGATAAGTCGTCGTGGCGCCATGGTTACACATCATACGATATCACAGGTTAAGCAACTTTCGGCGCGGTCTGTACCTGGATGGGTGCCCGCCGACCATTCATATCTCAAGACGACTTCCGTGTTTCGGAGGGCACGTTAAGCAGTCGGTCCCGGGTAGTCTTGTATACAGTAGTCGTTAGGGTTTGTCAGAAGCCATCTTGGCGCCCTGAAAATTCTGGCATCCACCATGAAACTTTATTTTTGACAAGCTAGTACAAAGTATATATTTATTTCACAATGATGACGTTTTATTTTTCTAAAAGCATAGGTACATACTCTAAAATACGTGTGCAGAAATTCAATCGAAAA
This sequence comes from Stenoptilia bipunctidactyla, assembly GCA_944452665.1. Taxonomy (NCBI): domain Eukaryota; kingdom Metazoa; phylum Arthropoda; class Insecta; order Lepidoptera; family Pterophoridae; genus Stenoptilia; species Stenoptilia bipunctidactyla. The sequence continues at coordinate 2,836,307 of OX101750.1, read as the reverse complement.
TATCAGTAAAACAAAAAAGTTATAGATTTTTGAGACTGAAAACACCGGTTGATCGTTTATTGGCGAGCACTAGTCAATAGTAAGAAGTCATGAAAGGCATTCTTTTAAATAAATGAATTCGTGCCTAATTGTCTTAAATTATCGCAAGAAATAGTAAAAACAAGTTTTTTATGATAACAACTGATAGAAAATAGAACAACAGCAATTTTCGGAAAATAACAAAAAATCCCTTATCTGACATTTTGGCTTCTAGATTAAAATGGCGCAGGAATGGCGCAGGTTTTTTTTATTTCCTCGTATTACTGAATAGTAAAGGAACCTAAAAATATGATTATAAATAAATAAATAAATAAATAAATAAAATAAATTTTATTATTTTTTAATTAAATTTTATTTAATTTAATTTGAACACATTACATTGAAATTAACAGAAAAAAAATACATATGCGTCAAATGGGCATTTTCAGCATGAATGTTGCCGTGAGGCAACGCTGTTTTCCAAAATACCCTTTGCTTGGTGCCTCATTTATTGGATAGTCTATATATTTATACAAAAATAATTTTAATTTAATTTAATTTTCAATATTTGTACAAAAAAAAAAGTTTTCAAAATTATCGGTATATTAAATAATAGCTTGTTAATAATAAGCTTAAAATTATATTAGATGTCAAATTAAGGTAGAAAAAGAAAAAAAATGCTCTATTGACATAAGACAGAGAAAAGTAATACATAAATACATAAATTTTAAATTAATTATCATGATAATATGTCTCAGAGAGGAAAAAAATAATAATAATAATAACAAAAAAATGATGATGATGAACATGGATAATAGAAAATGTCTTGTTAAGGCTGAAACGCTGTGCATACTTAATTGAAAAATTACTTTTGGGCATCTTTATCGTTATCTCAAAACCGGATTAAAAAAACTAAAAAAATATTACATACTTAAGTATAAAAAAAAACAAAAATATTTTATAAATTTTTTTTACTTATATGTAAACTAGAGGTTTTAAGAAAACTCAAAATATATAACATTAGTAGGTATATTACCCCACAAAACATAAAAAAATAACTTAGGTTAAACATTAATGACGCGCTTTTCGTAGTTATGAAAATATCGAAGTTTATCGTAGTAATATCGTTTAATAACTAAAATATTTTTATTCTTTACTATTAAACGTGATAGTTCTTTTATCCAAGAATATAAAACCATGAAAAAAGCTTTAAATTAACGATATTTTTTACAACCATTTATGAGACGGAAAGTAGAGAGCGATTTGTCACGGTTTCATACAAACTCAATACTTTCTATCGTGTCGCGGAAGTCGCTGCCCGCGCCGCTGTCGCTCTCGCTGTCGCTGCCGTCCAGTTTGCAGCCTTAGACTTCAGTATTAATTTCCACCAGGTGACATGGAAGAGAACCGTCTTATCCTTAGCATATAAAATAATGTATGTATTTGCATACAATCGCATAGAACAGCTAAATTTGATAAGATAGAATATTACACAACATGTAGTAGGTAGTAATCTTGAACTTAATTATGAAGGTACGGTCCGCAAAACAATCATTACTCTTACTTTCCGTTATGTATTTTTTGTTTCTTTTTGAGCTTAACTTCACGGTGATTCGAATTAATAAATAATGTATTACCCAAAAGACACTTAAAATATCCAATAGAACAATATTGTATTCTTTATTTTATTTTTATTCTGTTAAGTACGCGAGGAACGAAAGAGCAGTCAGTCTTTATTTTCTATAATCTTTAAATATGATTTATTTATTTAATTATGTACTTCTTTATTCAGATTAAACGAATGGGAATGGTTGATGTTTAAATTTTGGTAATTATTGTTTAATGTTCAAAAAGTTATCGATGTCAATTAATTGTTTTAGCACCCTGTATATTAAAACAAAAAATATCCATATTTCTCAGACACCCCAGCGGTGCGAGCACAGAACTTTATTGACTCGTATGTTTACGAATGTTCGTATAGCATGGAGTCGGTTGCAAGTTTTTAATAACATTGTAATTTTTTATTTTACAGTTATTTGAGAGTACAGCATGTTTACAAGCATTCAAAATTAACAAGGCACACATTTATTAAAGCTGGCCGTGCGGCAATGGATAGACTTCAATTATTGCTTACAAACCGTATCCATACTATACGAACCTTCGTAAACATGCGAGTCGACAAAGTTCTGTGCTCGCACTGCAGGATAGAATTTAAATAAATAAATAAATAATAAATAACATCCCCAGACAATCACATCAACTACATGGCCCCAAAGTAAGCAAAGCTTGTGTCATGGGATACCATGTAGCGAACTAGGGGAGAACCTAGAATATAAATACATAAATAGATAAACACCCAGACACGGAACAATTTTTTTTTTCTTTTTCCGTGCGGGAATCCAACCCGCAGCCACTGGCGTCTGAGGCAGACAGGTTTACCCCATCGCCCAAGTGGTCGTCAAATTTAAACTGTTGCTTTAATTTTAAAATAATGTTTGCTTTTTATGCTAACCGTACATTAGATAACAGACGAGTATTATTGTGTAGTAACCAAGTTTATCAGTTCATAATGTTTTGGACATGATAAATTTGTGAACATCAAGTACGTCACGTGGTTTTGCATGCTTTCGGATATTATAATAGAGTACAGACGAATATGTCGGTTTCTCGATGCTATCAGGACGTTATCATTTCTTTTTTTGGATGGCCGAATTCCGTATTTGACCTCAATGTCACCTAATGCTAAGTAAAGATATGCTCAAGGGTTAGGTTAAGAAACTGGTTCTTCATATAATATTGCCGGAACATAACTTCCATGCTGGACTGGCAGCGAAAGAAAAACATAGAATGTACCAGCTGCTTTTCTTCCCGGGTATACCTACTGTAAAAATCAGTTAAGGGACAGAGGTTTTATTGACGTTTTGCGGACGATAGGCTTAACTGTCACTGCAATAGTCTCTCTCCATCATTTGGAGGTATTATACCTCCAAATTCGTCAAACGTGACATCAGATGGTTTATAGCCTCTCTGTTCTGTCTACCACATTAGGCGTGAAGTTATGTTTGTATGTATTTACGTCAGCGCTGCGGGGGCCATTTATGAAGAGTACATAAATTTCTTGGTTTTTTTCACCGGTGTGCTTTCATCTTCGATCTCATCTACTTTAACGATTAAAACGTGTACCTATAGCAAATCTCATTACAGTATCTATCTCTTCATATCTATTACAGCCCGTTCACACATTATACGTTTTACTGGATACCTTTTTTGTATCGAAAATACGTGTACTGAATACTGTGCCATATGTGAAGTCGCCCATACAACTCCATGCGCCATCGATGAAAAAAAAACGTATCCGGTAAAACGTATCCAGTAAAACGTACCATGTGTGATCGGGGGGTTAGGCTGCAAACCTGACGGCAGCTGGCGCGAGAGCTACAGCGACGCGGGGAATCTGGGCCGTTCTCGACGCCAGCGGGCGTGAGAGCGATTTGTCGCGGTGCAATACAAACTCAATACTTTCTTCTATCGTGTCGCAGAAATCGCTGCCCGCGCCGCTGTCGCTCTCGCTGTCGCTGCCGTCCAGTTTGCAGCTAAAACAGAGAAGAATTAAAAAAAAACTGTTATCGTTTCTTTGCAATATCTAATAGAGCAATAACACAACATTTCATTTAAACTTTATTTGTTTGTACCACTAGCATATAATCTTATCGTATCAAAATATTGATTGTTCCCCCAATAAAATAACATTCATATAAAACTGTAAGAACCGGGGGAATGGAAAATAAACTATGTAGGTTAACGTTTTTCTTATCTTTCTTTATTTTTAACTTTCATAGTCAAATATTTTAGCTGTGTTCCGAATAGAAGGGCAGTATAGGCAATCTTTCTTAATATATAAAACTGTTCCGTTACTAACTGAGTGACTGACAGACAACGAGCAGCCATAACTACTGGGCGTAGAGAGCTCAAATTTGGAACACACTTTTCTTAGGGAGTGTAGAGGAGTACTAAGGAAGGAACTCCCGAAATTCCTGCGGGAATGGGAAATATTGTACTTTTTAGTTTGTATTAAAAATCTTATTCCCTGAGTGCACGGATGTGAAACTTGGTATAAAGATTATTCAATGAGTGTCTGTTTGTATTATGGAAGGAATTCCCAAAATTTCCACGGGAACGGGAAATATAGGGCTTTTTAGTTTGTTTGAAAAATATTTTTCTTTAAGAGCACGGATGTGAAACTTGATATAAAAGTTCTTTCAATGGGTGTCTGGTTGTATTATGAAAGGAATTCCCGAAATTCCCAAGGGAAGTAGTTAGACTTTTTTAGTTTGTATGAAGAATCTTATTCCTTGAGTGCACAAATGTGGTACTTAGTATAAAGGTTCCTCAGTGAGTTACTGTAAATTATGTTGTGAAAGAAATTCCCGTCGTTCCCACGGGAACACGAAGTATTGGACTTTTTAGTTAATATGAAAAATCTTATTCATTGAGTGCACGGATAATATAATACTTGGTATAAAGGTTCTTCAATGAGTGACTGGTTGTGTTAAATATAAACAATGTTTATGCGCGTACGAAGTCGCGGGCAAAAGCTAGTGTGTCATAAAAGGCAAATAAGGGTGCTTACATTGAGAAACAGGTTTCCAGTACGGATAAATTAAATGCTAATCAATTTTGGACCGTATACGTGCTCACATAAGAGTGCTTTCATAAAGGAACCGGACCCACACAGGTTTGTCTGTACCGATAATCTGTTCCATTATGAAAGCACTCTTATGTGAGCACGTATTCGGTCCAAAATTGATGGAACCTGTTTCTTAATGTGAGCACCCTAAGCCGAGTGACACCCGTTTGATGATGGGAGGCTTTCAAGGTTCGCTTAGAAGCGGTGATATCTGGCGACAGACTTTTATGTAGGATGGTCTCTAGTAAGTAAGGCGAGCCTTGAATGGGTCACCTCGCTAGGGTCGCTAAAACAGACTCGTCAAATAACATGTACACGTTTTCTTTTGGAATTTGAACCTTAGAACCGAATAAGTTGCGAAGTGTATACAGTGGAATCCGTTTATAATGAATGACATCGAAGGGAAATAAGAAACAAGTCATTTTTTTATGCCTATGCTTTCTATTAGTGTATTTCTCTTTTGGCCTTATTTTTAAAATTAATATAAGTTGAATTTAACTTTGTACATAAACGCTGTAGAAATCATCATCATCATCATCATCACAACTCTTTGTAATGAGCCCACTGCAGGGCTATGAGTCTCTCCCCTGGGTGACGAGGAGGTGTAGGCCATAATCCACCAAGCTGGCCCAGTGCAGGGTAGTGGATGTCAGAATTTTCAGGGCGCCAAAGTGGTTTCTGACAAACCCTAACGACTACTGTATACAAGTATACAGCACCCGGGACCGACTGCTTAACGTGCCCTCCGAAGCACGGAAGTCGTCGTGAGAAATGAATGGTCGGCGGTCACCCATCCAAGCACCGACCGCACCAAACGTTGCTTAATCTGTGATATCGTATGATACACACAGTAACCACGGCGCCACGACGACTTCCTGTAGAAATACCTTGAAATAAATAAATAAATACTAAACGGACGTCATATAAAGCATAGGTACCTACTGCAAGAATAAATAAACTGTTTAAGTTAGTATGTGATTTATTTTAATAGAAAGGAATAAAATAGAGATAAATCAAAGTAGATATTAATAAGTAGACTCAATAAGTAAATCTACGCTCTGAGGCTCAAATCAAAAAAGCCTTTGACGCGCCGAAAGTCTTTGGATATAACGTGACTCTCCCGAACACTGCCAAAGGTGTTAGAAATCATACAGTCGGTCACTATAAGCGGACAAAATTTGATAAAAAAGGGTCACAATAAGCGATATGTCAGTATAGGAGAATTCATAATATCCGACTTAGTTATATAATTTTTATGAAAACCAAACTTCACTGTGTAAACACGTAGCGACATGCGAAATCAGCATATTTTGTAAAACCTAAGAGGGCCGCCAGACTGTTGAAAACACGTTGAAAACCAATGCTTCCAACCAAGGTTAAGGAAGGTTAACTTGTTGACAACCAATTCCGAGTCATCCACACTGTTACAAACGGTGGTTGCCAACAAGGAGACAAACAAGAACACAAGCCAAGGTCACGCCAGGCCACGCCCCTTAATCGTCAGTGTGCTCTTATCTCTCGCGTTGACAACATCTTCGCGATGGCAGTTTTGTATGCAATTGAGGATACAAAGAAGGAAAGGTTGAAACGCAGGATAAAAAGCTACAAAACTAGAGTCATTTATAGTTATAGTTACATAGTAAAATATACAATAACAAGCGTACACACTGTCCTAAACACAGACATACATCTACATAGATAACGCAAATGCATGTCCTTTGCGTGTCCGAACCCCGACCAAGCGTCAAGGTTGGTCGCCTCTAGATTTAATATGTATTGTAATATGCGTGTTTGTATGTCTGTTAGAAAATCGAGTCAACAATATCAATATCGGTCTTAATAATCGATTTCATCGGCGGTATCGGTGTCTCTGAATCTTTTTGTATTTTCCAGTAATAAATATCAGCTGTGACGTCACAATAGGTCTTAAAAAGTCGGCACGCTTGGTTCGAATACAAATCGTGGCACTTGCGTTGTCTATGTAGATGTATGTCTGTGATTCTAAACACCGCCGTTTCCAACCCGCCAAGGTCATGTAATTTGGTTGTCAACAGCCATCTTCACTGTTGGAAACACGTTGTAAACTAGCAAGGTCACCTTGGTTTGGTGTTTTGTTTCCAACAGTCTATTTGGACCTTAACTTAAGCGTCTACAGTGGGCAGTCGTGTCGCTCACCCGCTCTGTAACGCTAGTCTTTTATAGTTTTAATACAGTGAATATTATATTTAATTTATTTTAATTTCACGCACCCAGTCTACATATTAGCAACCTTCTGATGAACTAGAGTTATACCTATGATCGAGTGAATTAGTGACTATCAGTAAACACATACCGTATTACATAATAAGATACATAATAAGCGGTTGGTCAATATAAGCGGAGTCATAATAAACGGATTCTACTGTACATCTTGTTCAAGCATAATACCTCTTTATAATTCAATTAAACATGTTGAAAATAAATATTATATAAGTAATAAACCAAATACGTATTAATATATTCCTTCTATAAAAATAAATATAATTTATAGTAGGTACTAAATATTATAAATAACTATATTATGCTCCTTTTGTTCCCTTAAGAGTAAAGCTCGATATTTTACTTTGAAGGTGTGACAATTGTCTATATTTCGTAAGGGGGGTGGCAAGTCGTTCCAAATCTTTGCAGCTGCATACTTGAAGCAACCCTTAAACCCACTACTGTGGTGCTTTGGTATAGTCAGTTTATTTTGAAACTTAGATCTGGTATTTACATTACTTGCGTCTTTTTTCCATTCTAGTTTCGTAAATAAATATAGCGGCTTATGAGTTTTTATTATTTTGAAAGTAGCGGTTCCTAAGTGAAGTTTTCTTCTGTTCTTCATATTTAATAGGTTTTTACTTATTAAATATGGTGTTATGTGCTCGCGCTTGGGAATTTCATAACGGAAACCTTTATCCTTTATGTATTCTAGGTATTCTAGGTTTTTTTTTTTATATTGTAAGGATAGGACGTTTGCCATCCATGCCACCTGATGGAAAGTGCGCATGAAGACTATGGTGTTACACGTCCATCCACGAGAAACCTATTCACTCGACACTTAAAAAAGGTTCCCCCTAGTTCGCTACATGGTATCTCATAAGTTAACACAAGCTATGCTTACTTTGAGGCCTTGTAGTTGGTGTGATTGTCTGGAGGTTTTATTTATTTTATTATTTTTATACTCGAATTTAAATTAACCTCACTGCTGACGTTGGACTAATAAAGTTTCTGCGACGTGCCAGCTTGTGTAAACGTCATGCGTTCATTTTATCGCCTATTGTTATGCGCCTGCGCACGCTGACGTGAATAGTTGCAGGTTTATATTTATAGCTGTATACAGATGAAAAACTCAATACAGGCGCATTATCCATACACTTACATGAAAAAATTCGAGTGATACACAAACATGAATAGTACCTACAATATATTTATTAGGTGTAACATATAGATTTAACGCCGAAAAAATTTTGAAAATAATACATCACCGCCGGAGCGGTGGCATTTGGCGGCAGACTTTATGTTAATACATACATATATACATGTAAATACATATATACATATGTAAATCACGCCTGAATCCTGTCTAAAGTGGAGATGCTTTACGTCACTTACTTTTTCGCTGTCTTTAAAAAAAAAATGCAAAAAACTAATTCACTTCTTATGTGACCGTTTTAAAGCACAAGGTATGTTTGGTAATTATTTATTTTCGTTAAAGTTACTGTAAAGATAAAGTACCTACACACCTTAAATACACGTATTTATAAATTTGTTTAATTTTTTTTTTTTTCACATTTCGACCTGTCATTGAATTATTTGCCAAGGTATAAGTTTAGTTGTTGGTGAACGTTAGGCTTCAACCTATGCGGCAAGGATTTATTTATTTATTCACTAGCGACCCGCCCCGGCTTCGCACGGGTGCAATGCTGATACACGGGGGGCCGGCCGGTACCGCCGCAAACGCTACGTCCCGCAATTTTTAAATCTGTAATATATTCGAAAATATTTACTTAAATCATATGGTGTAAAGGGCCATATAGATCTATATTAAATGAACAATGTATTCAAGTTATTTAATTGGCTAAGGATTAATGCTGTATTGGTTAAAATCGCTTCGAAAATTAGCCATTATTTGTCGTAAAAAGTAAATGACAAAAAAAAGTTATTGTGGGTTATCCATAAGAGATAGACATATACCATAACGGACTTTTCTGTAGACCTTTTCAATGTGTACAATACTTAGTACATTATTTTGATAAAACTCGTAGGGTTCAGCCTGCGTTTGCAATGTTTTTTTTTTTTTTTTTTTTTTTTTTTTCGATTATCTTGCAATCAGTCATGGACTATAAGCAGATGGGTTTCAGGCTGGTTGTCGAGTAGGGTGGAAGGGCACTCCCAATGGAGCCCACCATTTTGAATTTGCAGTCAGACCGCTAGGCCACCACAATCATCAAAGATGTCGCGTCGTTTCCTCAGCCGACGAACGGTTTCTGGGATGGTCAGCTGTCCCGCCAGCTGGTTTGGATGATTCTCAAGCCGTGTTTTGTATCTGGTGCTTTGGTAGTCGATCACTTCCTTAACCATTGGCAGGTTGAGGATGTCGTGGATCTCTTTTGTTGAAGTGAACCATGGCGCATTTGACACTTGTCTCAGGATGTAGTTTTGCGCCCTTTGGATGACCATGATATTAGATGCACTTGCTGAGCCCCACAGTTCAATCCCATAGGTCCAAATTGGCTTTAGCATCATGTTATATATGAGGATCTTGTTATCTATCGATAGTTTAGTGTTTCTACCTAATAACCAGTAGAGACCCTTATATTTGAGGTTGATCTGATCTCTTTTTGCTTGTACGTGGTTCTTCCAAGTTAGTCTGCGGTCTAAGTGCATGCCTAGATATTTCACTGAGTTTTGATGCGGAAGTTGACTACCATTTAAAGTTACTGGTGGGCAGTCCTCCTTGCGAAGGGTGAAGGTAATGTGAACTGATTTGGTCTCGCTTGTTGCAATTCGCCACTTTGCCAGCCATTTCTCCATTCTATGCAGTCCACTTTGTAGGAGTTCAGATGCTCGAGCTGGGCATGTGTTCGAGGCCAGCAGCGCTGTGTCATCTGCAAAGGTTGCCACTGTGAATTCTTGGCTTTGTGGCAGATCTGACGTGTATATGGAGTACAAGACAGGCCCAAGCACAGAACCCTGCGGAACTCCTGCCTCAATGTCATAGAAATAAGAGGTGTTAGTACTTTCTTTGACCTGGAATATCCTGTTAGCTAGATACGACTTAAGAATTGTGAAATACGTATGGGGTAGCAAAGATTTTATTTTGAAAAGCAACCCTTTGTGCCAGACCCTGTCAAAGGCCTGCTGTATGTCCAGGAATGCAGACGAACAATATTCTTTTCTCTCAAAAGACTTCCTTATTATTCTTGCTACTCTATGGACCTGTTCTGTGGTGGCATGTTCTTTCCGAAACCCAAATTGATGATCCGGAATGATTGACCTTTCTTTCAAAACTTTGTTGAGTCTGTGCAGAAGTATTTTTTCGAATAACTTGGACATTATCGGAAGTAGGCTTATGGGTCTATATGAGCTAATATCTTGAGCAGGTTTTCCAAGTTTATGTATCATAATGATTTGAGATACTTTCCATAGATCCGGAAAGTATCCCACTCGCAGCATAGCATTAAACAGCATTGTGAGATATAATATTCCCTTGCGTGGCAGCTCTTCCAATACCTTTTTATCAATAAGATCATACCCCGGAGCCTTATTGTTCTCCAAGGACTTGATGATTCTGGAAACTTCACCCGGAGTTACTGCTTTCAGAGGTAGTTCAAGTTGGAAGTCTTGGTCGAGTATAGCATCTATGTCTGATTCATCGGCGTCCAGGCTAGCCTCATTTGGTTTAAATACTTGGCTCAAGTGATACGCAAATGCATCGGCCTTATCTTGAGCGGTTTTTGCCCAGCTACCATCGCGTTTTCGGAGCGGGGGTTTGTGTAACGCTGGACGATTATGGTTTTTACAAGCTCGCCATAGTGAGTAATCCGTGGCCTTTGTGGGACCTAATCGTTCCAGGTATGTCTCCAGTGCTACGTTGTTGGCCTCCGATATCAGGGTTTTTAATTCCTTAGCTGCTTTGTTGAGCTCTCTTTTGTCATCTTGGTGTCTGCTATTGTGCCATATACGACGAAGTCTGCGTTTGTGTAGGATGGCCTGCCGTATAGTCTCTGAGTACAACTTACTTTTTCGTTCGCTTTCTTGAGTCGATGGTGTGCACATCCAACAGCTTTTTTGTATCAAGTTAGTAATTGTTCTTGTAGCATCGTCGATATCAGTCTCAGTTTTTAGTGGTATTTTCAGGTTAAGTCCGTCCTCAAGAATCTCACGAAAGCAGTGCCAATCTGTTCGTTTATTGTATAGAGTTACATTTCTTTCCATATTGAGAGCGGTAGTTCCGATTGTAAGGATTACTGGCACGTGATTTGTGTCGGCGTCTAGGCATGTTTCTACTTGGTGGCTAAGTCTGGATAAGCCTTTAGTGACGAAGAAGTCTATTACATCTGGTAGTCTGTTACGGTCCGTTGGCCAATTTGTGGGCTCAGACGTTGAGATTGTAGAGATGCTGTTGTGGTCTAGACTCTTTTTTAACTCCCTGCCTCTGGTAGTAATTAATCTAGATCCCCAGTGTGTGTGTTTTGCGTTCCAGTCACCACCGGCTATGAAACGGGGGCCTAGGGTGCTAAAGTACTCATTAAACATTTCTTCAGTCACTCTGTGCTTAGGCGGACTGTATAGTGCAGAGACGTTGAATACTCCATTTCTATCTGCTATGGCGACTGTTGTTGCTTGTATGTGTGCTTTTTTATACTCAGGTAGTTGATGGTGTTTAATGCCAGATCTGATAATGACTGCCGATCCAGCATGGGCGGTGCCATCTGGATGGTTGGTGGTATATATATTGAAGTTTTGGATTCTAATACTACTTTTCTCAGTGAAGTGAGTTTCAGCCACTAACAGAATATCTATTTTGTGAGTTTTTAATAGTACTTCGACCTCCTCTTTATTTGGAGTTAGGCCATCAAGGTTCCAGGTTGCTATCTTGAGGGAAGTCATCGTGATTGCTGAGAGACTAGAGTTGTTATGAGATTGATTAAGGTGCTCATTTGTTGTAGGATAATGTCTAGCTTTTCTGCTTGCTTCAGGAACATCTGCTGAATATCGGGCTTTTGGGATGGAAGATCCGTTTCTTCTCTATTTGTGTTTTGGTATGTTTTATTGGCGTAAGTATCTTTCTTATAGGATTTTTTTGTGGTCGTTCTAGATTTTTCCTGAGTGTTTGCAATGTAAGCGGAAAAAATGTAATTATTTACGACATCACATTAGAAACCTCAAAAATAACAGTGCTTTTCCACTATTTAATTGATTTTATTATACATATAAACCTTCCTCTTGAATCACTCTATTAAAAAAAACCGCATCAAAATCCGTTGTGTAGTTTCAAAGATTTAAGCATACAAAGGGACATAGGGACAGAGAAAGCGACTTTGTTTTATACTATGTAGTGATTAGGTACACACTGCAACAGAATAATGTATACCACCCAGCCGCACGCACACATACAATAAGCATTCGCGTTGTATGTGTGCTCAGAATAAGTGCTAAGACTCAGAATAATGTTGACCAATAGCCGCACGCACACAACTAAAGATCAATTCTAACTAAGCTAACTAACTACATCATCGTGTCACAACAAGAAATATGACACGGATGTATAGATCTTTAATTTCAGTACTTCACGTGTAGACGAGCCTATGTCAGCCGTATAATGTGCCGATTATTATTTTATATTATAGAACTCTGAAAAGTCTGCATTTCATCTTTCGTCTTTTTTTATTGTTAAATTATTGATTGATTGTTGCAATAACAATTTGTTATTGTAACAATCAATCAATAATAATGTTTAAAGTATGTTTAAAGATATTTCTTCAATACCCTTTTTTTCTTTCAAATTTAATGAAGAAATATTCATTAACAAACCTAATAAAATATATTTATTTAAATTAAGAAATATTTTAATAATTTATATAATTTAAAATGATATAAATATAATTTTCATGTTGTATATTCTAATTAATCAATAAATTAAATATAGTGCAAGCAATCGAAAAATAAGGTGCAGGTAAAAAGTACTAATAAAAACAACACAATCTTTTCCAGATAATTATTTATTTTTTGCATTTCACAATATGTTGCGTCTGACTAGACATTTTTATTTCACAAATTTATTAAACGAGTAATTTTAAAAACAATCATAGTTTAGGTAATAGTTGTTATTTGAAAGATTTGAATGACAGTTCTCACTTTAATTTTTCTGTCACTTGGCGTATGAACTTATTATATAATTGAAGTAATAATTCCATTGTAAATATGAATCAACATGTTATTAGCCAGAAACTATAAATAAGCTAAGCTAAGCTTATTTCGAAGCTAATCAACAATAACATCATTCACTCTGGATTATCTACTTTTGAAAAGACAACTATTACCTCACTATTTTATTAATAGCTAATTTGAGCGCCGTCGGTGTCTATGACCTGCTGCAACCGAGATCTCATACTGTCAACTAAATTCCAGCACAAGGCAGATTCTCTCATCATCTCCCAAGTTGAAATAACCCGCCCTTCTAATTTGGCTCTGGACCTCACTTGTGATGAATCCAAATTTAAAATCATTTGACCCCACAAATTCTCGATGGCGTTTAATGCGGCCGCTTAATCTAACAGGTAGGGTGTTTCGAGCATCATAACGTTGGCATTTTCTCCTCCATAATATTTTACGGCCATCTTTGTCCGACTTGAATGTCTTTTATCCGTAAAAATAACTACATTGTTAGACCAATCAAATTCCAAATATTACTTTCGTTCATCGATATCTCTTTTGCTAGCCTGTAAATGAATAAATAAACTTAAGTTCCCTTGAAGTTTAAACAAATTATATTGCATGCGTAAGAAAGTTAATTCATTTTAAGTTATAATATATTGTATATCTAACGTCGGATTATATACTTCTTTATTTACCTGTAACAATATATGCTGCTTGCTTTCAAATGTCGTCACACAGTTTGCAAACTCACATCATATGTGGTGGCCGTCGAACGAGTGGGTAAAAATGTATATATCCCCCGGTTCCTCTTAACGACGAACAGATAGTTGCACTGTTTTTCTCTGAAAATAAAATGATTAACATAGAAATAACGATCAAGTTTAATACAAGGATTAAGTCAGAATAATAATTAAATTAAACTTACAGATATCATCAATCGACGTGCAATTTCCCTGATGGAAAAGTATTGATTGAATGAAACAATGATTTCAGCTCTCTGCAGCAATGTTAAATGATAATTCATTTTTAATTTCACTTGAGCAAAACAATCTGATAGTAGTAACGAGTAACGACGAATGCAAACCATCTAGAAACACGACTACACATTATTAAATAATAGAGGGTAGATTTAACTTTTTTTTTCTCAAGATATGACAAGCTAAAAATAAACTAGCAACACAATAAAAGATAATCGGGGGAAGATTTACTTATTTTGTCTTAAGAAATGAGGCATCGTTGTTATTTCGAATAGTTACGCTAATAATAGCTACCTACTTCAAATTCAAACTTAATAAAAAACATCAAAAAAAGTTGTAATATATTTCTTTCAATTTCTAAAAATGAATAATCACAGTTTTTTGTGGGATTCGATACCCGACCTGTTCAGATCTCATTCCTAGACACTTAAACCGCTAGGCCATGGACGCTATGACTTGAAATTGCGAAATTAGCATATTATGTTGTCTGCCTGCTATTCATCCATATAGCTCGTCATGTGAGACTTGAGAGTAGCTAAGAACGAGTTTAACAAATTAATGAATCAGCAGAAGGGAAGTATTTTCACTGTGTGCGTGTGTGCGTAAGCACGTCCACTTATTATGCTAAGATTAGGTGACTTTCGTGGTGTGAGTAAGTATGGATGAACGCGCGTGTGCGTGCGATGACAGATGGTGGTATACATTATTCTGTTGCAGGCTGTACAACAACGGCATAACATATGATAGAATTAACAAGTGAAATAGTTCAGGAATTGGCCGTAGTATTTTTTATTAACGACGACTGGCTGGTGTAGTGGTAACATACATTGCCTTCTATGCCAGAGGTCTTGGGTTCGAATCCCAGCGGCGGCGGATATCGGTGTGATGAACACAGATATTAGTCGTCAAGTCATGGACGTTTATATGTTTATTTAAGTTCATTCTAATAAAAAATATGTATTTATTCAATATGTATGTTTATATATTTCTTAAGTATATCAGTTATCTAGTATCCATAGCACAAGTTCTTTAAGAAACTTAATTTGGGGATAATGTTGTGTGAGTGTCAGAAATATTTATCATTATTTATTTATGCCCGATGTTTTCTAATTATCTTTCTCTCTCTCTCTAGAATCCACCATGTCGCGTGACCGTACCTCAAAGCGGTTCTACCGGGCTGAGTCCACTCATGACCTTCTGTCCTACATGGACAAGGGTCAGGCTGCCAGTGATGAGAACAGATGGACCTTTGAGACTGCTTGGGAGGCTGCTAATAAAGGTAAGATACGGTTGATTGAATCAGGCGTTACTTTGCGGAAATCCATTACAACTACTATAACTAAATAAACTTGCTAATTCCGCGAGTCGTATTTGCAGTAGTGATGCAGGATTTTCGTGCGTTGGTTCACCGCCCTCCCTCCCTCAAGCAAGAAGCAAGCAATGCAATGAACACACATTTGTTATACTATAATTTTACCTATGCATATATTTATCCCAATATTTTATTCAACTACTTATTATATAATATGACGTTTTGAGATTCCTGTAAGTACATACCTACATAAATATATTTTGTTTTTGTTTTTATCTTTTGAGTTTTATATGAGGACGAAGTAAACCTACATTTTATCGCACTGCTGCTTCCTAGGAAGGTAATGGCTGAGAACCAGTGATTTGCTCTGAGAAGCAAATATGATCGCTGAGCCTTTTCGCACACTTTTTGCACACTAATGTTTTTTTTTTTTTTCCTTTCTCATTTTATTGAATTTAAGTGTTTGTATGTTGTTTTATTAATGTACCTATTGTGCTTATTGATGTGAATAAACTTATTTCATTTCACTTGTAACACTGTAACTTGCACCACAACCTGCCACCGACACACGTGTTTCGCTTCAACCAGAAGCATCCTCAGACAACAGGACAGATCGGATTGCATTGCTTGCTTCTTGCTTGAGGGAGTGAGGGCGGTGAACCAACGCACGAAAATCCTGCATAACTTA
Source organism: Stenoptilia bipunctidactyla (assembly GCA_944452665.1). Taxonomy (NCBI): domain Eukaryota; kingdom Metazoa; phylum Arthropoda; class Insecta; order Lepidoptera; family Pterophoridae; genus Stenoptilia; species Stenoptilia bipunctidactyla. The sequence continues at coordinate 2,820,222 of OX101750.1, read as the reverse complement.
GTTAAAGAAGTAAGATACAGGTTTTTAAATCACACAACTCAACGAGAAATTACGGTCTGGCGTAGTCATTGAATTTTTCTATGGTAACTTACGCACCACATCCGGCATCCGTCATTTCATATAAGAACGGATAAGAAATAGGATATTGTGTTGTCTTAGGGGAAAGTAAACTGGACCAAATTCATATCACGAAAAGTAATTGGCAAATTTCCTTATTGGAAACATATGAGTAAAGTGATACGCGCTTAACCTGTTTGCATATTGGCTTTATTAATTTCGCTTTGACATTCAGTCTGATGTTTTTAAAAATGAAATTAATTTATTCTAACTGCAAGGATGTTAGGTGGAGCCGAAATAATACACGACTGGTTAGGTTCAACGTAGACTGTGTATTGACTAATAAAACGATACATATTGAGGAGGTGCGTCACACACTACAAACATGCATTTGACAAGAAACGGTTCAAATTACTAGAATTTCTCTTATTTACCTTATAGCTATACTTCATTATTCTTTCCGAAATTTTTACGGGATCAAAAATTTGTTAAACATGGGCAAAACAGCGAGCAGTTTTTGCTAGTTATAAACTATAAGATGACTGGTGGGTCACTTTTGAAATTTGAGGACGTGATAGTTTGAGATCATACATGAAGAGAAAAAATATAATTAAAAAATAAATATTAATTATTTACTGAGTAAACTTAACCGAAAGTTATAGATGCGGGTCCAATAAAAAGTAAGAGGGCCGCCAGACTGTTGAAAACACGTTGAAAACCAATGCTTCCAACCAAGGTTAAGGAAGGTTAACTTGTTGACAACCAATTCCGAGTCATCCACACTGTTACAAACGGTGGTTTCCAACAAGGAGACAAACAAGAACACAAGCCAAGGTCACGCCAGGCCACCCCCCTTAATCGTCAGTGTGCTCTGATCTCTCGCGTTGATAACATCTTCGCGATGGCAGTTTTGTATGCAATTGAGGATACAAAGACGGAAAGGTTGAAACGCAGGATAAAAAGCTACAAAACTCGAGTCATTTATAGTTATAGTTACATAGTAAATTATATTTCACAGCTTCTTTCTTTGCGATTGAGGTTTACTTTATGTAGTAGCGCCACCTACTGCTAGCCTTTGCACGGATTTTAGAGTCTATGATAAGGGTTCTTTTCTTTTTTTTTTTTTTTTTTTTTAACAACTGTCACGTTTCGCTCCCTATGTCAGCATCCAGTCTACAGAACTCATTCTGCGTTTCCGTGCTGTAGCCTGCGCACGTCGACTAAAATATATTAATTAGCTAGTTAAATTTTAAAAGTTTAAATGGTAAAAATTGTGCATCGAAGGAAGAGAAAATTCTCAAGAAAATAATTTGAGGAGGTTGAGACATCAAATTACAAATTCCGAAGAACCCAACGGTGTTGGGACTTATTAGAAAAAATGTCGTTGACACAAAAACTACCCACATTGTATGTGCGTGTAGTCATCGAGGTTCGATGCATACAATTAATTCTCCTATTTAGTCCGTTACTCGATAATAATATCGTCGTTGGCGATTAATCTGATGTACGGTGGAGAATCTCTAATATAATTTTAATAAATATTAGAAAAAATGTCGTTGACACAAAAACTACCCACATTGTATGTGCGTGTAGTCATCGAGGTTCGATGCATACAATTAATTCTCCTATTTAGTCCGTTACTCGATAATAATATCGTCGTTGGCGATTAATCTGATGTACGGTGGAGAATCTCTAATATAATTTTAGTAAATATTAGAAAAAATGTCGTTGACACAAAAACTACCCACATTGTATGTGCGTGTAGTCATCGAGGTTCGATGCATACAATTAATTCTCCTATTTAGTCCGTTACTCGATAATAATATCGCCGTTGGCGATTAATCTGATGTACGGTGGAGAATCTCTAATATAATTTTAATAAATATTAGAAAAAATGTCGTTGACACAAAACTACCCACATGGTATGTGCGTGTAGTCATCGAGTTTCGATGCATATAATTAATTCTTTTGATTAGTCAGTTACCAGATAATATCGCCGTTGGCGATTAATCTGATTTGCGGTGGAAACGATCTTGCACGCCGAATCCAAGATTTGAAGTGCCCGAGCTACCTCCGTCATTATCAGCCTTTTTTTTTTTGATACGATTAATGTCCCGGAAGAGGTCTAAAAACCAGCAGTTGTCGGCTGAAGATCTAAAGAATCTAAAGATAAGCCTGTTGAGGACTATCTTGTACCCGCAATTTGCAAATATTTACTTGCTCCCTTTATTAAATTTAGAAGCAAAAGCAGCATTGGCTGAAACTCTTACCAAACGAGATTCTATACATCAACAAAAAAAAAAAAAAGGGCAAATTGGAATCGCCTTGGCAGCTTTATCGCAAGCGATGGTAATCATTTTCAATGAAACTTTGAAGCAAAAACTTTTAAAACTGCTGAGTTACGCTTGTCGCGATAGCCAGAATAGGGAAACTAAAACTCATCGTAACATAATAATGAGTTCCATAAACGTATGCCTGCGTGACACGCTGACCAATACAAGTTGCGATGATTATCTATTGGGAGGAGATGTTGCTGAAACGCTGCAAATTGCAAAAAACGACGACGTCATCTCCGCAGCCACAGCTGCCGGCTCGAGCTCCACAGCAGAGCTACACGTACCCGCCACGTAGGAACTACCACGAACGGTCGTGGAACACTAGCAACCAGCGGAAATAAACCACCAGGTGCAGTGCGATGGACGTTTACGATATTTTCATCAAAAATGGGCTTAGATAACGAGTGATCCATTAATATTATCGTGAATAGCTGGTTACTAAAGACCTTTTAAATATCTGCCCGCTAAACAAAGTAGCTCTTGTGTTTACCCAAGGTCAATACATGGCCATAAAGATTATATTTTAGCGTTGGATAAACTATTAAAAATAAATGCTATATTCGTATGTTCTCATGAGCCAGGTAAATTTTATCACAAATTTTTTCTTGTGCTCAAGCTATACGGTGAAAATCGCTTCATACATAATTTAAAATCTTTGAATTAATTTACTACAAAACACTTCAAAATGGAAGATTACAGAACCGCTGATAAGTTAACAAAACAATGCTACATGTTATTTTTTCATCAATGTTGATAAGTCTTTCCGAAAGTACCTTCGATTTGAATATAACAACGTTTTATATGAATTCAAATATTAAACGTTTGACTTATGCACCGCTCTTTATATAAGTATTTACTAAAATATTAAAACCAGTCATGGAATTTTTACGTCGGGATAATTTTTTCATCCATAATATATCTAGATAATATATTTTACATTGGCAAAGATTGTGATGATTGTAATGAGAATGTTTGGATTACAAAACATATTTTAATAAATTTAGGTTTCATAATGCATACGAAAAAAGGTTGCTTTGTTCCTAGAACACAATGTAAATTCCTTGGGTTTATTTTTGATTCAGAGAAAATTATTTTAAAACTACCCACAAAAAAAAAAAAAAAAAAAGTTCTTAAAATAGAAAAAATAATACACAAAGTTATTCGAGCAATTTAAAATATTGTCACCAAATAAAAATCCTACTTATGATCAGGTAGTGAATTTACCCAGATATAATAAAGATGATTTTACTTGGTGGTTAAATTATCTAGAAGAGGGCTTTTCTCCTCTTAGAACAGGCCAATACACTAAAACTATCTATCCTGACGCATCATATACTGGCTAGGGCGGGTTTTGTGATGGAAAAGAGGCAGCGGGTCATTGGAAGGAAAGCGAGTCGTCGCTACACATTAATACTCTGGAATTAAAAGCAGTTTTTTCGGACTTAAAACATTCGCATAATTATGGTAGTTACGATTGTGATATATTGTTAAGAATAGATATTACCATTACCTGTATAAATAGAATGGGTAGTGTTCAGTTTTCACATATGGATCATATTACCCGAGACCAATGGAAATAGCGTGAAATGCGTAAGATCAATATCTTTACATCTTATATTACTTCAAAAGATAATATAGAAGCTGAGAGTTTGTCACGAAAACAGTTTAATGACACTGAATGGGATCTAAGTGACTATACCTTTAATAATATAACAAATAGGTTTGGAATACTATCGGTTGATCTTTTTGCAAACAGATGCAACTTATAATGTCCTATTTATGTAACCTGGAAAAATGACCCAGATGCAAAAACTCTTCAGAAAATTGTTAGTGAAAAGTCTGTGGGTATTGTGGTAGTACCATACTGGCCCACGCAACTATGGTTGCCATTGTTTAAAAGGTTGTGTTGTGATTGTATTTACTAAATACTAATTCGCTGAAATCTCCTTTCAGATCTGCGCACAACCTTCATTAAACATTAACCTTGGTTGCCGCGAAATTGTTCAGAAAGCGTCAGTAAAAAGATCACTGTCTTCAAAGTCCGTTGAAATTATGTTGGCATCTTTGTTGGATAATTCTTACCGAGACAGTGTGAAGGAGGTATCAAGGCGTGGATTGAATATTGCAAAAATAATAATTTTAGTTTTACTCAAACTTCTAAACCAATAATTGTTCATTTTCTAACTGAAATTTTCGAAAAAGGTGCTAAGTACGGTACTATTAATAGCTATAGATCTGTATTATCATTAATATTAAACATAAATTCCCAATATGACAGGTTAAAAAGTTTCATGAAAGGAGTCGTTATGTGAAGACCAACCACATCAAGTATGATCTTACCTGGGATCCAGCAGTTGTATTGAGCTACTTACCTACAAAATTTCCTAATGAAGACCTTGACTTAAAGACTCTTTTCCAAGAAAACTGTTACACTAATAGCTCTTGTAACGGAACATCGTGTTCAAATTTTATCCGTGACAAAGATTAAAAATATTTTAATAACTAAAAAAGGTACTTATAAAAGGGTTTATAAAAACCTCTAAATTTAATAGTAAACAGACCTTGGTAAAGTTTCCGTTTTTTAATATTCGTCCAGAAATTTGTCCAGCAAAAACCTTACAGATGTAGGTATATAAATAAAACGAAAATTTAAGGAAACCTGATAATTTGTTTATTAGTTTTAAGAAACATATAGGTTTCCAAACTTTAAGTCACTGGGTTAAAAACACTTTAACTCTCAGTGGTATTGATGAAAATATTTTTAGTGCACATAGTACATGACATGCTGCTACATCAAGAGCTATTTATTTAGGAGTTTCTATTGACCTATCAAAAAGACTGCAGGATGGTCGGATTCTTCCTCAGTCCTTGCTAGAAATTATAACAAACTTTGTAACGAAAAATAATTTGCCTAATCATTGTTGAATTGTTTTCAATAAGTATGTTTATTTACTATTGAAGAGTTTTATCTTACTACTCTGCCAATTCATTTCACTATAACTAATCTTTAAACATCCTACATACTCAATCGCAAAGAAAGAAGCTGTGAAATATAATTGAGGATCAAACGAACTTCTAAAGTGAAGTTCGATCCTAATTATGTGAACAGCTTCTTTCGAAGCGATTTAATATAAACCCACCCGTTATTATGCTTTGAAATAAGCATAATATGAATATGTTTCAACATGGAGTAATTTCAATTTATATTTGTATTTTACCCAACCCCAATATAGTGAAATGAACAAACAGGAATAAGACAGATTGACTTTAAACAAAATGAGTTCTGTAGACTGGATGCTGACATAGGGAGCGAAACGTGACAGTTGTTAAAAAAAAAAAAAAAAGAAAGAAAAGAACCCTTATCATAGACTCTAAAATCCGTGCAAAGGCTAGCAGTAGGTGGCGCTACTACATAAAGTAAACCTCAATCGCTTCGAAAGAAGCTGTTCACATAATTAGGATCGAACTTCACTTTAGAAGTTCGTTTGATCCTCAAATATACAATAACAAGCGTACACAGTCCTAAACACAGACATACATCTACATAGATAACGCAAATGCATGTCCTTTGCGTGTCCGAACCCTAACCAAATGTCAAGGTTGGTCGCCTCTAGATTTAATATGTATTGTAATATGCGTGTATGTATGTCTGTTAGAAAATCGAGTCAAGAATATCAATATCGGTCTTAATAATCGATTTCATCGGCGGTATCGGTGTCTCTGAATCTTTTTGTATTTTCCAGTAATAAATATCAGCTGTGACGTCACAATAGGTCTTAAAAAGTCGGCACGCTTGGTTCGAATACAAATCGTGGCACTTGCGTTGTCTATGTAGATGTATGTCTGTGATTCTAAACACCGCCGTTTCCAACCCGCCAAGGTCATGTAATTTGGTTGTCAACAGCCATCTTCACTGTTGGAAACACGTTGTAAACTAGCAAGGTCACCTTGGTTTGATGTTTTGTTTCCAACAGTCTATTTGGGCCTTAAACCTGTATATTTCTTTGTTTTGCGTTTGATTCAATTTTATCGTAAATGTTATTGAATTGTGAAGTTTAAGTAAGAACTGTTGTGTCCCTTTTGAGATTGAGTCTTTAAAGTTTATTACATTACAATTAAATTTCACTGATTATATGTGTGAAAATTATTATTAGTACTTTTAATATTCATAAAAGCTTTATTATAAAGATTTTCTGTTATTTAACAAGATTTGCAACTTAATAAATAAACATAACAGACAATGTAACAAATTCAAATGTAAAACTTCGAAAAATCCGAATTATCCGGAAAGGTTCCGTTGCATTCCTGGCCGCAACCTGTGCCAAATTTTAGGATCGTGAAAATTATTCACAAATCAAACAAAAATACAACATTTAAAGTTGAATCAGTAATATAAGTGTACAAACGAAAAAACAAAACGACGGTATTGCCATAAATCTCCACAGTTATCCAAAATAGCCGGAAGTACTTACTGTATGTACGTTCTCAAACTATCAGTAAAATGTGTTCGAAACTTATAGAGATTTGTCTTTTGTTCTTAAAATGTATAAAAAAATAGCAAAAACTTAAAAAATGAATTATTTCTTCGAAGCATACGAGTTTTAAAACAAAAAGTCAGAAAACGGTTAATGAGAGATGATCTTGAAACATCGTGCGGGCAGGCCCCCCGCACGATGGACCGACGACCTGGTCAAAGTCGCCGGTAAACGCTGGATGAGGGCGGCGCACTGTGGGCTGGATTTTGGCTCCAATAGACACCCGATGCAAAATGTCAAAAGTGTTGACTTTTATACTTGAATATGTTTTGAAATGCTTTGAAAAAAAATATACTAGCAGCACTATGGCATAGAACTTTTAGAGAAGCGGCAAAAAAATTTTTTCTAAAAATTTGTATGTAGATGACTTTAAAAAAAAATATAACTCCGCTCTCGCACAATTGGCCCTAATTATTTTTGGGACAGTTAATATATGCATTATTTGAAAATTTTTGGTATACTTCATAACACGGCCCCAGCTGCGAAACTTTTTTTTAAAAATCATCGAAAAAAAAATTGCTCGTTATCAAATTTTAATTTGGTTTTGTATTGAATTTCTATAAAAAAATGTAAAAAATTACCCCCAATCAAAACTATTTTTAACAAAATTGCCATAAAAGGTACCAAACTTTAGTAATTTAGTTAAAATACTTATTTGGGTTTTCTAAGTATTTTGCTTATAATTTAATGACTTATATGGAATAACAATAAAAACTTTTGACGTCCAACTCCTTAATCTATTTGCCTATGCCATGCATCATTAGTTTTTAACGATGATTAGGTTAATTACTAATTAAGAGTAAAGTAACAACATTTAATGACACGTTTTTTTCAGTTATTCTAAGAAGTATTTAAAATACTTTAATGTTTGATACAAGTACTAAATGTTAGAAATTAAAAATATATGTTCAAAAATCTCTGCAAATAAATATGGAATTATCGCAATATAACAAACTCATAAGCTAAGTAAAAGTATTGACTGAAAATTACTTTTCTATTTGGTTCAATAACAAACAAATACTATTGCATGAGAAGTAATAAAACTTATTTGGGTTTTCTAAGTATTTTTCATATAATTTAATGACTTATAACAATAAAAACTTTTGACGTCCAACTTAATAGCAATACTCTTTCTAAATTTATGTTATTTGTTTGTAATAATGATTAATGATTTATTATAATGATGATATTTATAGGCAGTTCAAATAAATTTTAGTTTTTTAACGTTTATTTTTATTTTCTTACATTTAGTACCTGTATAAAACATTAAACTATTTTAAATAGTTCTTAGAATAACTAAAACAAAACGAGTTATTAAATGTTGTTGCTTTACTCTCAATAAGTAATTAAACTAATTATCGTTAAGAACTAATGATGCATGGCAAAGGCAAATAGACTATGAAGTTGGACGTCAAAAGTTTTTTATTGTTATTCCGTTATTGTTATAAGTCATTAAATTATATGAACAATACTTAGAAAACCCAAATAAGTTTTATTTCTTCTCATGCAATAGTATTTGTTTGTTATTGAACCAAATAGAAAAGTAATTTTCAGTCAATACTTTTACTAGGCTTATGAGTTTGTTATATTGCGATAATTCCATATTTAATTGCAGAGATTTTTGAACATATATTTTTAATTTCTAACATTTAGTACTTGTATCAAACATTAAAGTATTTTAAATATTTCTTAGAATAACTGAAAAAAACGTGTCATTAAATGTTGTTACTTTACTCTTAATTAGTAATTAACCTAATCATCGTTAAAAACTAATGATGCATGGCATAGGCAAATAGATTAAGGAGTTGGACGTCAAAAGTTTTTATTGTTATTCCATATAAGTCATTAAATTATAAGCAAAATACTTAGAAAACCCAAATAAGTATTTTAACTAAATTACTAAAGTTTGGTACCTTTTATGGCAATTTTGTTAAAAATAGTTTTGATTGGGGGTAATTTTTTACATTTTTTTATAAAAATTCAATACAAAACCAAATTAAAATTTGATTACGAGCAATTTTTTTTCGATGATTTTTAAAAAAAAGTTTCGCAGCTGGGGCCGTGTTATGAAGTATACCAAAAATTTTCAAATAATGCATATATTAACTGTCCCAAAAATAATTAGGGCCAATTGTGCGAGAGCGGAGTTATATTTTTTTTTAAAGTCATCTACATACAAATTTTTAGAAAAAAAATTTTTGCCGCTTCTCTAAAAGTTCTATGCCATAGTGCTGCTAGTATATTTTTTTTCAAAGCATTTCAAAACATATTCAAGTATAAAAGTCAACACTTTTGACATTTTGCATCGGGTGTCTATTGGAGCCAAAATCCAGCCCACAGTGCGGCGCGGGACCGAGCGACGTGGAAGACCTTGGGGGAGGCCTATGTCCAGCAGTGGACGTCTACAGGCTGTGGATGATGATGATGATGATGATCTTGAAACAACATACAAGTTAATTTACGGGAGTGACATTTCACCACTACTAATATCCATCAAAAATACACAATATTTTATGAATTCAGTTTGCTTTTCTAGTTTTTTTTTTCTTGAAATCATATTTTACGTCCAGGCAGAAATCAAAAATATAGGAATTTCAGTAAAAATACGACTTCAATATGGCGTCGTCAGTCACCTGAGGTCATTTTCGATTCAAGTAGATTTTCTTAATGTACACGAAAAGTAACTTACAATTTAATTAACAGTTATTTTAAGTGTTTTCATAATGGTATTCCACAACTATTTTCTTTGGCACAGGTGCTGGCCAGAAGTGCAAAATGAAACGTGTTATTTGTCACCAGTGACCCTGTATATTTATTGTTTTTATAATTATTATCACATACCACCTGATCTACATCCGACATTTAATATAGCATAATATATAATTTATTAGAATAGAATAGAAAATCTTTATTGTTTTTTAGGTAACATAATTAAACCTACAAATAACTTATGACTAAACAGTGCATACTTATACAAGCATAAATACCTTAACTAAAAAACAAAAGGCGACGACTCAGCCTAATGCTTTGCTAGGAAGCTAGCAAAGCGCTGATTTTCAGCCGCTGCCTGGGAGTAGGTAGATACAGACTCATTCTTATATATATATGTTCTTAATTAATGCAAATAAATAAGAGTAGGTTAAAATGCGACATACACATTAAGAAGCCAGCAGAGTAATTTAAAATGTAAATATATATAGAAACAAACAAGCAATGAAATATAAGCACAACAGAAAAGCCTACAAATAATGAAATGAATAAATATAACAGGATTTTATTTGAAACTAATAATAAATAAATACTAATAATAAAAAGTATTAACTTTAGATTTAAACAACAGGCATAACAGATATAAATATAAGTTTATGTGTTTAGACATTGAGTTGATTTTCAAATAAGTGTATTCTATACTTTTCCTTGAAACTAGCGCGGAGCTATTATGAGTATTTGTTATGTATACAAACATGAAATGGCGCTTCGAAACCAGTTTTACTTGTCTACTGTGGACATTATTAACATGCTTTATAGTTTCTTATAAAGAGGATTATGTTTCTTGTTATCCTTCGTGTGATTCTAGCTTATTGTAGTGTCGTATGTTTCTGTTCTGTAGCTGTGAAACGTAATAAATGCGAAAATATACACTTTTTTGGTTGTCGGGCTAAAAGTTCCCGTAACCGACGATCATGTATGAAAACATTAATGAAGAAGAAGGGATGAAAAAGCGCGGAGGAAGTGAAAGAAAATCAAAAATCAAAAAGTTTTATTCATCTTAGGAATTTCACAAAACACTTGATGAAGTCAGTCATCATATACTTCGGCTTTAACTAGTTGCTGATATAAATAAAACTACTTTTTAACCGGATTAATCGCGTATAATTTATATTTTACATTTTAACTCGACGTTTCGGTGTCTTTGCAGACCCCGTGGTCACGAGCGACTGAGGTGTCAGGCGTCAGATTGATAGTGGAAAAAGTTATACATCATCTCCATCATTTCTCAGTCTTCGAGCGTAGCGTTCGGGTTTAACACAAAATGAGCTGACAGTGTCTTGAGTTTCAGGCCGTGCTGTTTGTTGGATGTTTGATTTAATATATTTGAGAATAGGGTCCCATGCTGGTGATAGTTTCCAACCATCTTCTCTATTAGTTGCTGATAGTTGTTAAATAAAGATATTACAATAGACCAAGAGACAAAAAAAGCCGGCGGAAAAAACTCTTGGCACTTTTTTCAGTCAGAATTATCAGATTAATACAAATAGGTACAGTACAAATTGACCGTGACATGAAAAAAAAAACAAACCCAAGACAGCTTATTGTGAGAGCCAATGTCATGCCACAACCAAATTGCTTACATAGCAGGTGCAATGAGCTATGGATGCACAATACGAACATGACAAACTGGGACCAGAGTATTTGAACAAGAATGGAATAAAATAGTCATAGTATCATTAGCAAGAGGTATCTGTAGTCCCTGCCCTCCCCAAAACGAGAGAGGCTTAGGGCACTGTAGTGGTTAGGTGGCTTCTATGAGGGTTCAGTGAAATAAGTAATCCACAACTGAGCGTCCACACAATTTATTAGTTCCTACAAATTTTATAGATGGAAGGAGAGTTTATTATGGATTTGATGATGAGCTAGAATTAGAATTAGCTCCTGCGTTTTTAGTGCTTGTCGTCTACTATCTAGACTCTGTAATGGTGGCTTCTCACTGCGCGTGTTACCCGCGCCGCGCCGCGCCGCGCCCCGCGCAGTGTGAAGAGCTAGGGGAGGCGCGGCGCGGCGCGTTTGAAGCTACCGACTTTTAGCGGATAGGGCGCGCCGCGACGCGCCTAGCTCTTCACATTGCGCGGGGCGCGGCTCGGCGCGGGCTAAGGTGGCTTCTCCCTGCCCGTGCTACTACGCTTTTCATACTGCGCGGGGCGCGGCGCGGCGCGGCGCGGGCTAACACGCGCAGTGAGAAGCCACCATTACAGAGTCTAGATAGTAGACGACAAGCGCTAAAAACGCAGGAGCTAATTCTAATTCTAGCTCATCAACAAATCCAGGTCGCGAATAAGGTAAGCAGTAAAGGGTGCGCGTGCGAGCTCTGAATTCCGACTGGAGGCTCAGGTATCGATCTCTTTGCCGGCGCTCGCGCATCAAAACAAAAGGATTAATACTACGGAAACTCCCGTGGCTTTCGCAACGGCTTATTAATTTAATTTATTATATTTATTTTGTATGAAAATGTTGATTTGGCTTTGTTGTGTTGCGAAGAGCAAGTTTCTTTCTAAACCCTAGTGCTGTCATCTTCACTTACCAGCTGGTGAGACGGAGGCTAAACGCGGGTTTCGTCATCATAACTTCAAAGAAACTCCGCTCTCTCGCTATGTGTCCGTCAACAACCCCACGAACCTTGATAGTTGGACTGCTGAAATATTCATAGATGATGTCGCTTTAACAACTAATTTTAAGAAACAGATTTAAATAACTTCCATGCTATACTGGGAGCGAAAGAAAAACATCGAATTTACCAGCTGCTTCTCATCCCGCGCATACTGTAAGAGGACCGAGGTTTTATGAGCGTTTTTGTGAGCGATGGGCTGACTCCCTGTCACTAGTCTCTCTCCATCATTATAATACCTCCAAATTTGTCAAATGTGACATCAGATTTAAGCCTCTGTTGTTCTGTCTACCCCAGGGATAAAGACTTGAAGATATGTATGTATGTATGTATTAAAATAAATATTTTTGCGGGCGCACATAGGACACACATGATTTTTTGACGGATAGAAATTTCTATACTATCTTGTAATCAAGTGACAGATTATAATAAATAAATGAATAAAATCCCCAGACAATCACACCAACTACATGGCCCCAAAGTAAGTAGAGCTTGTGTTATGGGATACCATGTAGCGAAATAGGGGGAACCCAGAATATAAATAGATAAACAACCAGTCACGGAACATATTTTTTTCTTGTTCGGTGCGGGAATCAAACCCGCAACCACTAGCGTCTGAGGCAGTCAGGTTTACCCCATCGCCAAAGTGGTCCATGATTGTGGGATAGTGTAGGAATTTATATCTTTACCTTGACTTTAACTTTTTGGTAAGTTATTGAAACCGGCCATTAGTGTATGTCGTATACCGTGAATATTTTATTTAACGCCTCATTTTTATATTCGAAAATTACTTCGATTTATATGTAGAATGCGAAGGTTAGGCTTTCAAATATATTTTACTAAACTATTTTAACTAATTGTTCATATTATCATTATATTTATTTACATATTATATCTCCACTCCACAACGCTCTGAGAGCGTTGAGAAGCATGTGTGGAGTGAAATTGAGTGATAGGGTGCGCAATAGTGAAATAAGAAAGAGATGCGGATTGAAAGAAGATGTAGTGACTAAGATTTCAAAAGGGTATGCTACGGTGGTTTGGACATTTGGAAAGGATGAGTGAGAGTAGATTTACGAAAGAGGTGTACAGAGCAAGAATGGATGGTGCTGTCGGAAGGGGCCGCCCTAGGCGAACGTACGCCGATCAAATTGGCGACGTTCTTAAAAAGGGCCTAGTTAAAAGTACCCGTAACCGGCGATCATGGATGAAAAGATTAATGAACGTGGAGGAAGCGAAAGAGGTATGTCTGGATCGAAGCAATTGGCGTTCCCTTGTCTCTGCCTACCTCAAAGGGAGACAGGCGTGTGAGGTTATGTATGTATGTATGTATGTACATATTATATTACTTTTATTACATCGTTTATTAATCTATTATTATATTAGTATGTATGTAGCATTTTTTTTGTTTTCTCCTTAAGTTTTTTTTTATGTTTGTGTGATTTGTAATTTTATTATTAAGAATTTGTTAACACATTTTCCACAAACATTTTGTTGTCTGTAAGAAATCGCTCGTCAGCGATAAGACCGCCTAGTAGTACTTACTCAACAAACTGCTTTTTTTTCTCATTTACTGTCTGTACTGTATATTGAAGTGTATATAAATAAATAAATCATTCTTGTGTGCGTTCATGCGAATAAACATAATATTTTGTTCATATTTTTACAGTTGGTGGTATTTATACGGTCATAAGGTCGAAGGCCTATGTGTCTACCGAAGAAATGGGGGACAACTATTGTTTACTTGGTAAGTTCAATCGACAACTTTCACAATATTTTCTTAAGATTGCTTTTTCTTTCAGCAATTTTTCCATGCAATCTTCGGAGCGTGATAGCTCTTGTATTTGGGGCTTAGTATAAAAATAATTAGACATAATATTTCTTCAATAAATTTAAAAATGTGTCAAATAAAAATCACTACAAATATTTAATATTGATATTTTTATTTAACACATTTTTAAATTTATTTAAGAGTAATTAAGAGTTTTAAATGCAAAAACTTTAAAATATTATTAAACATTGCAATGCTTCACTTTAACTGGGATTCACAATTTCTGTAAAGAAATTGGTCTCGGGTGGTCTTAGCTGCAAAGCTATGCCAGTAGATGTAGCTACGCTAGCAATATAACGTAAAAACAAAAATGTGTTATGTAATTTCGAGGCGTACCGCCAGGCCCCGGTAGCTCAGTGGCAGAGCACTCTTCCGGCAAACGAGAGGTCCCAGGTTCGAGTCCTGGTAGGGTGATTTTTATTTAACACATTTTTTCATTTATTCAAGAGTAATTAAGCATTTTAAATGCAAAAACTTTAAAATATCATGAAATCTTCATTTTTGGATTTTAGTCGGTTCGATTTCAGTGTGAAGCAAGCAAATTTTCGTAAAAATATTTGAATACAGTTTTATTTCTCTTCCTTAATAAAATAATGTTTCTTTGGAGCAAAATTTGCTATCAATATTATTTATTATTTATTAACTTTCAAGGAATAACCCGAGGCTTTGCATGTAATCGAATTTCCCACTCATGCGCATCCATCAACCAGCACTGGGCCAGCTTGGTGGATTATGGCCTAAACCTCCTCGTCACCCAGCGGAGAGACTCATAGCCCTTTACAAAGAAATGTGATGATGATGACTCAGTGGCAGTCATTCATTGCATTTAGCAGCCTGTATAACATCGTAACTTACTTTACCCACCTTCGTAGTTCATTAAAATTATGTCCCTCAAATACTCATGCAACAATAAATGTTTCAATAAAATTGTCTATAGGCCCGTATAAAGAGGCGCATGCGCGGACCGAGGTAGAGGAGGCGGAGTTTCCCGTCAACTCGCCGCTGTCGCAAGCTGTCAACGCTATGCGCTCGCGCGGGTATAAGGTAAGGAAATACAGACTATACAGGATGACTGGTGGATCACTTTCGAAATTCGAGGACGTGATAGTTTGAGATCATACATGAAGAGAAAAAATATAATAAAAAATAAATATTAATTATTTTCTGAGTAAACTTAACGGAAAGTTAAAGAATTTATTACGCAACGCATTTTTACAGTAGCGTTGGCAGCGATCCGCGTGCCAGGTCACGTGCCGTGTTTGACTCAAGCGTACTAAGTAAAATAAATAGTAACAAAACTTTATTTACTTGAAGGGAATTCTAGTGAAAAAATAAGGACCTACTTTTATTACATAATTATGACCCGAATCGAGTACAGAGTGCTCTCCTTCAGTATGTAAAATTTGATACCAGTCATCCTGTATACACCCTGTGTACATACACGCTGGTATAACGGATATAGGTAAAAATACAGACAATACTGTGTTTGTATTAGATTTTCATGCATAGTGGATAGAAGATAAATTTGACCAAATTGAATCCACTCCTTTGTACCCCAGACTACCAGACGCAGACAGAACTTCCATCCCTATTATTTGTGGATTTACCAAAAAGTCTAATAAAACGGTTCGATAGTTCCTTTTTGGTACGGATTATCAAGGTGTGGAACAATCTGCCTGCGTCTGTTTTGCCTGACCACTACAGTCCTGTAACTTTTAAGTGTCGAGTGAATAGGTTTCTCGTGGATGGACGTGTAACATATGATTCGTATGTTTTGGAATGTCCGCCGAGTGTGAAGTCGGTTGCAAGTTATTATTTTTAATTATTTAACAATAAAATATTACAAAAATATTCAAAACTAACAAGGCAAACATTTTTCATGGCAGCTGGTAGATTCAAATTTTATACGAACCAGTTTTGACAAATCGACCTCAATGGCGTAGTGGTTTTATACGCTACTCAATAATTTATTTAACAATTTATGTACACATAAGTTTAGATTCAATAAAGAAACACATTGAACAAAAATAAGTACAAAGGTACTGCTTATCTCTTATGAAATTTCTTCCAGCAGACCCAAGACTGGAGAGTTTGGTTAAGATGCAATAATAGTGTGTAATAATCGATAATATCGTATAAACTACTTAATACATACAAATACATAAAAATAATATAAAATCTACTTTAAATATACTTATATAAAATACATACAACTACAATACTAATATCATAATATTGTTTAAATAGTAGTGTAGGTTACAAAACTTACTGTAGAGAAAAGTAGTGATCTTTGACTTTCTTTTTAAAACTAGATAAAGTTTTAGACTCACGAATTACATGAGGTAGTGAATTCCACAATCTGACTGCATGAACAGAGAAAGAGTAGGTAATTCGTGAAGTCTCGCGGGTTCGAACCCCACACTATGTTCCGGGGTGTTTATCTACATACTTACGTATTTATATCTAGACACCCGGCAGTGTGTCAAGCCAAGATCAAGCAAAGGTACTGGCTAGCCAGCGCTAAGTGTAATATATATTTTGTTTGATTGTTACATTTATTTTTATTCTCTGTGTATAATTATTTTATGCTGCCGTAAACGATACTCCACGGTTGCAACGGAAGATCAGCGCTAGTTTGTTAGCTAGCAACATGCTGAGTTGCGACCTGTTTGTGACATTTTTTCTTTTTTCTTTTACTTTGTTAGTCTACATTTTATGTGTAAATATTTTATTTTGAAGCTTGTGTCACAAATAAAGTCTTGTTCTTTCTTTCTTTCTTTCTTTTTTCTTAATATTACACGAACAACTTTTGGCCCTTCAATAACTCGAAACCTCTTTAACGTAAACACATTAATCCAATAGGTCGTAGAACAAATTAACAATTAAAAAAACAATTAATCCATTAAGTTGCAGAACAAATGTTGTTGGGATTGATGTGGAGAGGCTGCCCGCAAGAGGTGTACAGTATGGGGACATTGATAATATGATTGGCTTTTAAAGAAAGACAGACAACAATGAGGAAGCGAGAAAGTGAGATTATAATTTATTGATGATTTTGAAATTGTATTTTATGACGTTAACAATAAGTGCTATATTTTGTTGCACTGCAACGACTTTTTATCGAAGTGCAATGTTTCCGTCACCAGTGTCACCAGTGCCAAACACGACGTCATAAAGAGTGCATGATGAAACATACAATATCAAATAGAAGTAAGTAGGGATTCAATCTTTTATAATTTCAACCTTATGCTGAACGCCATAAGATACAATTTAATGTGATAATTTTCAAAACTTATGCTATAAATTATTCAGCTATTTTCGGTAATCGGATATACTCTTCTTACTCATTGATTTGCTGTCTTTCTTTAAAAGCCAATCATATTATCAATGTCCCCATACTGTACAGGGATGAATCCTGTATAGGGATGGTTAAGCAACGCTCGGTGCGGTCGGTGATGGTGTTGATGATTTACAGAACAATATTAATATTGGTGATGGTGTTGATGATTTACAGAACAATATTAATATTGGTGATGGTGTTGATGATTTACAGAACAATATTAATATCGGTGATGGTGTTGATGATTTACAGAACAATATTAATATCGGTGATGGTGTTGATGATTTACAGAACAATATTAATATTGGTGATGGTGTTGATGATTTACAGAACAATATTAATATTGGTGATGGTGTTGATGATTTACAGAACAATATTAATATTGGTGATGGTGTTGATGATTTACAGAACAATATTAATATCGGTGATGGTGTTGATGATTTACAGAACAATATTAATATCGGTGATGGTGTTGATGATTTACAGAACAATATTAATATTGGTGATGGTGTTGATGATTTACAGAACAATATTAATATCGGTGATGGTGTTGATGATTTACAGAACAATATTAATATTGGTGATGGTGTTGATGATTTACAGAACAATATTAATATTGGTGATGGTGTTGATGATTTACAGAACAATATTAATATCGGTGATGGTGTTGATGATTTACAGAACAATATTAATATCGGTGATGGTGTTGATGATTTACAGAACAATATTAATATTGGTGATGGTGTTGATGATTTACAGAACAATATTAATATTGGTGATGGTGTTGATGATTTACAGAACAATATTAATATTGGTGATGGTGTTGATGATTTACAGAACAATATTAATATCGGTGATGGTGTTGATGATTTACAGAACAATATTAATATTACAGCTCCACTGCGGCACGTGGCTGGTAGACGGAAATCCGCAGATCATCCTGTTTGACATCGGCTCCGCTGCTTGGCAGATGGACGGATACAAACAAGAACTTTGGGATACTACTTCTATAGGTAAATATCATAATATTGTCTTAAGTTTTTTGCGATTCATACTATTAAATAAAATACTTTTTAACCGGATTTATCGCGTTTAATTTATATTTTACATTTTAACGCGACGTTTCGGTGTCTTTGCAGACCCCGTGGTCACTTGCGACTGAGGTGTCAAAGTTATACTTATAAATTGACGACCGGCTAGTTTAGTGGTAACATACATTGCCTTCTATGCCAGAGCGTTATGCCATACTGGGTTCGAATCCCGGCGGCGGTGGATATCGGTGTGATGAACACAGATGTTAGTCGTCAAGTCATGGATGTTTATATGTTTATTTAAGTTTATTCTAATAAAAAAATTATGTATTTATTCAATATGCATGTTTATATATTTCTTAAGTATATCAGTTATCTAGTATCCATAGCACAAGTTCTTTAAGAAACGGGGCTAGATAATGTTGTGTGAGTGTCAGAAAAAAAACAAATGTAAAATATAAATTAAACTTGATAAATCCGGTTAAAAAGTGTTTTATTCAAAGGTAAATATATTTTTTTTTATATTCTCTAGTCATTTTATAAAAAAAAAAACATTACTTAATGCGATTCAAATGAGAATAGGAACGTCAATGACTTCTGGCAAAAGTAATTTGAAAATTAGGGTCGCAAAACATTTTTTTGAGTAAAAATAACTATTTATTCAATTTTGATTGACAATTTTGGAGGTATTAAGAAGATAGAAAGAGACTACTGTAGTGACAGGGGGTCAGCCTATCGCCCACAAAAACGCCTTTAAAACCTCTGTCCCTTAACTGAATACAGTATGCCGGGGAAGAGAAGCAGCTGGCACATTCTATGTTTTTCTTTCGCTCCCAGTCCAGCATGGAAGCTATTATTTTTGTCTTATTATTTAATAAGTTTTTAAACTTTATTTACACGCGACAGTAAAGAGGGTGCATGGAGAAAAAGCGCGGAAACCATGACAACATTATACGACAACGATGACTGTTCAAAAAATTAATTTTCATCATAAGTGGAATTAAAGTAATTGAAAACGCGAAATAATTTTTAAATCTAAATGTAAATTAATTCTAAATTAAATTATACCGAACCGGTTCGAATTGACAGCTATGACGTCACAATATGGCGCTAAGCCAGTCCTATTCTCATTTGAAACACATAGTACAAACAAACACTTTTTAACTGGATGCGTCGGGTATGATTTATAATATACATTTTAATTTGACGTTAATAAATAATAATAATAATAAATAATAAAATCCCCAGACAATCACACCAACTACATGGTCCCAAAGTAAGCATAGCTTGTGTTATGGGATACCATGTAGCGAACTAGGGGGAACCTAGAATATAAATAAATAAATAGATAAACACCCAGACACGAAACATTTTTTTTTCTTGTTCCGTGCGGGAATCGAACCCGCAACCACTGGCGTCTGAGGCAGTTAACCGCCAATTGTTTATCTAAGTCGATTTTTTCTATGTATTTTATTTATACTTTAAGGTATACAACAAAGAGTACCTAAATAAATAAATAAACGTATAAACACAGTACAGATATCTATAACAGTAATTCAACTTCATACTAACAGACTGTTAGGATGGCAGCCTGTGTGTCCTTTTTTAAAAAAAAAAACACTTTTATTCACTGCTGATTATAATTTAATTTTACCAAGATGTTACAGGTTTAATGGACAAACTGCTACTGACAATTATTAATTACAAAGGTATAAGGATGACTAGAAAAATAAATTAGCATTATTACGTAAAGATTTGTGTACAATAAAAGGGTTGCTTGCTAAGCATTACATAACAGTAAAATAGGTTTAACAGTACGAAAACCGAGCTATACCTACGCGGCTCGATCTCGGCATGCGGCCAGTCGCGAGTGTCTGCATACCGAAACAATTGTTGATTGAGTCTAAAGTTTATATGCGGATTGTTTATACTTTAAAATGTAATAAAACATCTTTTCGTGCGTCTCATTCAAGGCGCAAGTATTTTTCGGTCGCGAATTTATAAGATTTGTTATTCAAACGTAAACATGGACATTTTGACACAAAACGTATTTTTGTTGAACACTTCCTATTACATTCACAAAGTATTTTATTTGTTTATATAAAAAAGTGTATTTGCAGTCACAAAACTAAATGGAGGTAAATACAAAGTAGGCAAATTTAATTTAAACGCTGAAAGCGGGCAGCCCTATCACATGTGAACGGACCGCGGCGCTTTAGGCATTTATTTCAAAGATGCGGCCGAGTTGAATTACTGTAGATATCTGTACTGTGTTCTATTTACTCCTGGCAGATGTAAGCTATATGTGAGCGAGTGATGTATTTTTTTCTTCTCAGGTATTCCACATTTGGACGTAGAAGCAAACGATGCTGTGATCTTAGGTTTCATGGTGGCTGATTTCATTGGAGAGGTAAATATATTGTATTTTACTTTTCTTATTTAATTATTCCTAAATAATGAAATATAAATGTAAAAGACTCCTCGTTTATTCAAAAAAACATAATTTAATATGCATTGTTTATAACTTTTAACACGACACAAAACGCTCCTGATTCCTGATTATTGAACAGTTCTCAAAGTTAAACAGTAAGAAACCTATATTTCTGCTTACTGATTTTGTTTCACTCTGTATAAATTATATGTTGTATTATATTATATATCTGCTTTTATCCTCTCGGTCTACCTAGGGTCCTCATTTCTTTTCGACAACCGGCTGGTGTAGTGGTAACATACATTGCCTTCTATGCCAGAGGTCCTGGGTTCGAATCCCGGCGGCGGCGGATATTTGTGTGATGAACACTGATATTAGCCATCAAGTCATGGATGTTTATATGTTTAAGTTTATTCTAATAAAAAATATTTATTTATTCAATATTATGTTTATATATTTCTTAAGTATATCAGTTATCTAGTATCCATAACACAAGTTCTTTAAGAAACTTAATTTTGGCTAGATAATGTTGTGTGAGTGTCAGAAATATTTATTTATTTATTATTTATTTTCGTTTCTTAAAGCCGAAGAAGTAGGTAGCTATATTGAAGGATAATGGGCGATCATCTTCGTGAGTCGAGAGACGCACACTACTGTACAGAGGCCTCCCCAAGACTGCAGGTCACGCAGCCTTCATCTACCGTTTGACTTTCATTAAGAGTTTTTTTTTGTAAACCTATAATGAATAAACCTATATTGAAGTCGTCGTGGCGCCGTGGTTACTGTGTGTATCATACGATATCACAGGTTAAGCAACGCTCGGCGCGGTCGGTACTTGGATGGGTGACCGCCGACCATTCATTTCTCACGACGACTTCCGTGCTTCGGAGGGCACGTTAAGCAGTCGGTCCCGGGTGCTGTGTACTTGTATACAGTAGTCGTTAGGGTTTGTCAGAAGCCATCTTGGCACCCTGAAAATTCTGACATCCACCAACCAGCACTGGGCCAGCTTGGTGGATTATGGCCTATACCTCGTCGTCACCCAGGGGAGAGACTCATGCCCTGCAGTGGGCTCATTACAAAGAGTTGTGATGATGATGATGATGATGGTGATGAATGAATAAAACTTTTTGAATTTTATATTTATTTCAGTTCCGCAAAGCCGCAGAAAGCTATTCGGATACGCCGCCGCGAGTGGTCGCTCAGTTCCATGAATGGCAAGCCGGAATAGGCCTTATTATGTTGAGGTAAGGTTGAGAACCCAAACTAGCTGTTGGTTCGATTTATTTTCAATACATATACAATTGATGGACATTTATTCACCCAGCGCCATGCTTGTATTTTAGGTACTAGATAATTGAGTAACATACTTATACTTGTAAAATTTTCTATCATAAACATATATATGTTACGGTGAATAATCATAAATTATTATTAATAATTACCGAAAGTCGAGGTTAACTCTCTGTTTAATTCTGTTAAAAAAAAATAACCACGGAGGTTAATGCAAGGATCTCCGCTTTACTTCGCTCCTAGCATTAACCTCCTAACCTAACCGGTCCATGTCGGTTCTGTGCAACCAGCCTCAGCCTCAGCAATCAGCCGGTAATTATCAATAATAATAGATAATTATTAATTCTTCTTCTTGCCAGTCGACACAAATTCAAATTTTATTCGTCCAAAATTTCACCACCTCTACAGCACCATCGCTAGCCTCCAGCAAGTCCTGGAGTGTGCAGCTATGTGGACATGCTGGGCAGGTGAGTAGGTGCGTCATTGTTTGCGGGGAATGCCCGCATTCACACTTATCGTCTGAGCTCTCAGAGAAACCCCACTTGCAGCGATTGTCTTTGCTGAGACCTACCTGGGTTCGGAGCCGGTTTAAAGTTTTCCATGTCGGCCATGAAAGATCGTGTCCAGGCGGAAGGTTCTCCAAGAGTGGAACAAAAGGTGTTATTGAGTTCCCAAGTTTTTTCTGCCACAGTTCACAACGCACTTTAGAGACCTCGCCCTGAATTGGGGTGCTACGTCTTAGGAAACTATTACGGCTCTGCAGCCTTCGGGGAACCGTGGAGTAACCATGCATTGGGTGGCGGGCATCGCTTTCCAATTTGGAGCGTTCGACAGAGCCAGCCACCTCTCTTCTGATGTCTGGGGGAGCAATTCCTACCAGGAGATACAGTTTCTGTACCTGGGTCGGCCTTAGACAACCTGTAATGATCCGGCAAGTTTCGTTGAGTGCTATGTCTACCTGTTTTGCATGGGCAGAATGGCTCCAAACAGGACAAGCATATTCACCCGCGGAAAAAGATAGTGCAAGGCCGGTAGTCCGCAGAACTTGTGGTGATGCACCCCATCGGGAAGAGGTAAGTCGCATTAGAAGGTTGTTGCGAGTGGTGACCTTCTTTCGGGTATTTTCGCAATGACGCTTATAAGTCAATGAGCGGTCCAGGGTTACTCCAAGATATTTGGGAAAAGTGGTGGGTTCTATTGTGACTCCTCGCCAACTCAAGTTAAGAACACGTCCCGCCTTCCGATTGCGAAGATGAAATGCGCAAGATTGAGTTTTACTAGGATCTTCAATTATTCACTCCTACCGTAATATATACATATCATATAAGTCCAAATGAATGCAACATATTCATAACAAATACTTATTTTATACGAGCTTTTTACTTCGTACGCACTCTACCCTTCCAGTGGAAATTTCGGTAAATCCTTCCACAATACAATCAGACACTCATTGTAATATCCCATTTTGAAGTTAAATCAAAAGTTGGATAATTTGAATTTGATATTAAGCTGAGCTTGAGAACAAATGGGAACCAAATTCCCTTTCTTTAAACATGTTTATTGTAAAAAACATAACCTTGACGAATATCTGCAGTTAGTACAATTGGTTTGATAATTTAGTTAACAAAATACAGGGTGACTGGTGAGTCACTTTTGAAATTCGATGACGTGATAGTTTGCGATCATACATGAAGAGAAAAAATATAATAAAAAATAAATATTCATTATTTACTGTGTAAACCTAACCGAAAGTTAGAGAATTCATTACGCAACGCATGGTTACATAAGCGTAATGCAATAGATAGTTAGCGGGTGGTGGTGTGCGTGTGGCGGGAACACTGCTGTGTGCTTGTTGACTGAGGCAGCGCGTCGGGAAAAATTTAGTAATGTCTCTTAAATTATTTCGGTTAGTCTCTTAATTTATCAGAATTCCCTGATAAATTTTATAATCAACGAATGCAGAGCATTAAAAAAAAACCGACTTCAATTCAAAACTTTGGCTGAGTTGAGAATGTCATCAATGTAAACATTCTCCGAAATCATACATATTTTTTCAAAAGTTTGAAATTTTCATTGAAGTACTCAACCGATTGCGATGAAACTTAAATGGGACCAACTTTGAAGTATCCTCTATCATATGAAACAATTTTCAAAATCAATTCATAATTGTCCGAAATATCGTGTAACAAAAAAAAAAACATACAGACGAATACCATTATACTTATCTTGTTGTTGCCAACCAAACCGGTTTCTTGTTTGAATGCTTGATCGCCGCGCTTTATTTTGACGAATTGAATACTAATAGAAATGTTTAAAAGATGTTAAATTATAGTGAAAAGTTATTTTTAATTTGTAAAATATTTATAACATTTATTAGTTTTTATTTATTATTAGCTTAAATGCATGCTGGACTGGAATCGAAAGAAAAACGTAGAATGTGCCAGCTGCTTGTCTTCCCGAGCATACTGTAAAAGTCAGTTAAGGGACAGAAGTTTTAAAGGCGTTTCTGTGGGCGATAGGGTGACCCCTTGTCACTACAATAGTCTCTTTCCATCTTTATAATACCTCCAAATTTGTCAAACGTGACATCAGATGGCTTTTGTAACCTCTGGTGTTCTGCCTACTCCATAAGGGATACAGGCGTGACGTTATGTATGTATGTATGTATGTATTAGCTTAAATTAAGTTTTCAATAAGTTTGTTTTTATGGTTAAGAGAACTATTGTCTTGACAAACCCAGAAAGGGCTTTAAGACAATTCTTATTGTAAAATGGTTTTAATTTATGTAAAAGTAAAAAATAAATAAATAAAAATTGAGAACCTCCTCCTTTTTTGGAAGAAAATATCTAAAACTTGTCACCAGTCAGTCGCCCTGTATATTTATTTGTTTACAGAGTCCGCCACGTGGACGTGGCCACAGTATTCACTACGCACGCGACTTTGCTCGGCCGCTATCTGTGCGCCGGTAACACCGACTTCTATAACAACTTGGATAAGGTAAATATTTAAACATACATTATATTTATACATGCTGGACTGTGAGCAAAAGAAAAACATAGAATGTGCCAGCTGCTTCTCTTCCCGGGCATACTGTCAAAGTCAGCTAAGGGACGGAGGTTTTATTGACGTTTTTGTGGCCGATAGGCTGAGCCACTATCACTGCAAGTCTCTCTCCATCATTTGTCAAATGTGGCATCAGATGGTTTATAGCTTCTGGTGTTCTGCCTACCCCATAAGGGATACAGGCGTGACGTTATGTATGTATATACTTCACGAAGTCATGGTGGCGCCGTGGTTACTGTGTGTATCATACGATATCACAGATTAAGCAACGTTTGGTGCGGTCGGTGCTTGGATGGGTGACCGCCGACCATTCATAATATCTCACGACGACTTCCGTGCTTCGGAGGGCACGTTAAGCAGTCGGTCCCGGGTGCTGTATACTTGTATGCAGTAGTCGTTAGGGTTTGTCAGAAGCCACTTTGGCGCCCTGAAAATTCTGATATCCACCACCCAGCACGTGGCCAGCTTGGTGGATTATGGCCTATACCTCCTCACCACCCAGGGGAGAGACTCATAGCCCTGCAGTGGGCTCATTACAAAGAGTTGTGATGATGATGATGATTACTTCACGTCTGAGGTAGACAGAGACAAGGGAACGCCAATTGCTTCGATCCATACATACCTCTTTCGCTTCCTCCACGGTCAATTAATCTTTTCATACATGATCGCCGGTTACGGGTACTTTTAACTAGGCCCTTTTTGAGAGTGTCGCCAATTGGATTATGCCGTTCATTATAGCCGGTAAATTCCTATTTGTTAAAACTTTTAATTGACTTTTAATAGCTTCTATGCTGGACTGGGAGCGAATGAAAAACATAGAATGTGCCAGCTGCTTCTCTTCCCGGGCATACTGTAAAAGTCAGTTAAGGGACCGAGGCGTTATGGGAGGCTTTTTTGAGGGCGATAGGCTAACCCCCTGTCACTGCAATAGTCTCTCTGCACTATTATAATGCCTCAAAATTTGTCAAACGCGACATCGGATGGTTTTATTAGCTCTGGTGTTCTGCGTGCCTCATACGGGATACAGGCGTGAAATTGTGTTAATTGGCCGTTTTATAACTGTAGTTTTTGTATATATTCTTAATTAGCTGTAAGTTTTCCGAAAATAATAACATAAAAATAAATATTTATACTTATTTATTTATATGTTTGCCTTTTATGGAACATAATAAAATAATAGTTTGAAGTATAAAAAGAGAAAGCAAAAATACAGAAATAATGTGTAGTAAAAATACAGAACAAAGACTTCGCTCATTAATTAGGTCAACCAACCTGAATATTGTCACGTCTAATGCCACACATTATTATCTTCATAGCTCTCCCTCTCTTGTTGACTTAGCTTTTGTCTACTCCATAGATCACTTACCCATTTTGGTCAGTTAGACGTGGACGCTTTTTCTTATCATGACTTATTGTTACTTTCATACAAAATTCGACCTCCTAAAGCAAAAATGGAGGTATAGTTTGCGCTAAGTTCGAAATGAAGTTCTTAGACTGAGACATCAATAAAAAAATAAAGATTTAACGATTTGAACTTTAAACGCTTGTGTTTAGGTACTCATAAAACTAACAGACATCTTAAATGAGCCAGTCAATGGTCGTGCAGAAAAATAATTTATTGTATGTAAACGTGAAAAACATTTAAAACTATTTTTCAGTCGGCCTTATTAAAATTTCCTCCAGGCGATCCGAAATAAGAATTAAAAGGTTTATTTAAAGAAAACTCTTAAACATTTTTGTGTAATCGTGAAAAATATTAAGAAATAGTTTGAGCAGCCTTATCCCTTTAATCAATTTCTTCCAGTTGTTCCTTATATTAAAATTACTTATACTAAGGCATGACGGTATAAGGTATGGAGTTGAAAAAAAACATGCTCGATATAATAATATAAAATCGTCTATCTTTTTCTCAGTTCCCAGTGGACGAGGAAGCGGGAAAGAGACAGATATACCACCGCTACTGTATGGAACGTGCTGCTTCTCATATGGCGCATATCTTCACTACAGTTTCTGATATTACTGGTGAGTTTTGTTTATCAATCTATAGTTATATCAATACTAGCTTTTTCGCGCGGTTTTACGCACACCATTTCATATCCCGCGCGAATATTGAAATATGTTCTATTCCAGACTGTAAGCTATCACTATGCCAAATTTCATCCAAATCCATTAAGCCGTTTTGCCGTGATAGAGGAACAAACATCCAGACATGCATACATCCATCCATCCAAACTTTCACATTTATAATATACAAAATGTTAGTTTGCTTTTATTCGATAGATGTCGCTGTACGTCGATTAAATCGCGCAAGAAGAGTTATAAATGACTTAGCTATATTTACTTTGTAGACTTTTCTTCCACACTTTCACAAATTATAGCTTAAGTAGGATGATCAATCTGGGATTTGTTTGATGTGTATGTTTGAAAGAGTAATGTTCATAGCTGTCCTGTCAGATTTTTGACAACTCATCAGAGATGCGCTAATCACGTCCTTTAGCGGATTGAAAATGGAACGTTTCTTTCCACTCTCGGTCTCGGAACTAGGTGCAGGAAACATGTTCGCGGAACTAGATGGGGAGTTAAATTCATGTAATCTCGCACATGCACAATTTAAATAGTTCCTCGCAAAATCGCGGAACTGTTAAGTGTTGCGTTGTCTTTCTTAGAGAAGACATACCTTTTTAGTAACATACCTTTTTTTGACGTGGGGAAAATCCTCGTATTAAAATTCGGTGACTCGATGAAAATGGCCGCTTTATGTCGGATTTTTATCGACTAAAAACCTTACGGTGTACCTTGTCCGGTACACAATTAATTAAGCCAATTTCGAAAAAAAAATCCAAACCTTTACCAATTCGTTCTCGTCGATTGCTGCGTAACAATCAATGATATTGTCTTAGGTTTTCACGATTCATAATTTAAATAAAACTACTCTTTTACCGGATTAATCGCGTATAATTTATATTTTACACTAGCCACCGCGCGCGGTTTTACCCGCGTAACTTTTGATCCCGTGGGAATTTCGGGATAAAATATAGCCTATAACCTTCCTGAAGAGTTGGGCTATTAAATGCAAAAATAATTTTTCAAATCCCACTTGTAGTTTCTGAGATTAGCGCGTTCAAACAAACAAACAAACAAACTCTTCAGCTTTATATATTAGTATAGATTTTTACTCGACGTTTCGGTGTGAGCCCGTGGCTTCGTGAGCCCGTGGTCACGAGAGACTGAAGTGTCAGGCGTCGGATTGATAGGTGGAAAAAGTTATACACAATCTCCATCTGTTTTTAGTTTTCGAGCGTAGCGTTCAGGGTTAACACTAAATGAGCTGATAGTGTCTTGAGTTTCAGGTCGTGCTGTTTGTTGGATGTGTGATTTAATATAATTGAGAACAGGGTCCCAAGCTGGTGATAGTTATAGTGTAGCATGCAGTGTAGCCTCCTCGCCACGTATCATTTTACTACGACAATATACTGTGTACTTTCATCTGAACAACACGTGTTTTATTAGCTCCCGTCGTCCATCCTTGCATAGTTTCCAACCATCTTCTCTGTTGAACAATCAATAATTTCCTCACCTACCTTCTTATAACAGACTACGTTTCTCTCGAAGGCTTTATCTACTTATCTTGGACGACCGCCTTGTGTAGGGGTAACATACATTGCCTTCTATGCCAGAGGTCCTGGGTTCGAATCCCAGCGGCGGCGAATACTTGTGTGATGAACACAGATATTAGTCGTCAAGTCATGGATGTTTATTTAAGTTTATATTCTAATAAAAAATATGTATTTATTCAATATGTATGTTTATATATTTCTTAAGTATTTCATTTATCTAGCATCCATAACACAAGTTCTTTAAGAAACTTAATTTGGGCTAGATATTGTTGTGTGAGTGTCAGAAATACTTATTTATTTATTCTATCTTTACTAAAGGTTT
This sequence comes from Stenoptilia bipunctidactyla, assembly GCA_944452665.1. Lineage (NCBI taxonomy): Eukaryota > Metazoa > Arthropoda > Insecta > Lepidoptera > Pterophoridae > Stenoptilia > Stenoptilia bipunctidactyla. The sequence continues at coordinate 2,790,983 of OX101750.1, read as the reverse complement.
CGAAGCAGAGCACCTGTTGAAGCGTAAACCGGACATCATAACCCCGAACGGCCTCAACGTGAAGAAGTTCTCCGCCTTGCACGAGTTCCAGAACCTTCACGCCTTGGCCAAGGAAAAGATCAATGAGTTCGCTAGAGGACATTTTTATGGGTGAGTCAGTCATCACCATCATCCTCATCCTCATCACCCTTGACGACCACTTTGGCGATGGGGTAAACGTGTCTGCCTCAGACGCCAGTGGTTGCAGAACAAGAAAATAAAATGTTCCGTGTCTGGGTGTTTTTCTATTTATGTATTTATATTCTAGGTTTCCCCCTAGTTCGCTACATGGTATCCCATAACACAAGCTCTGCTTAGTTTGGGGCCATGTAGTTGGTGTGATTGTCTGGGGATTTTATTATTATTATTTATTATTTACTTGAAATAAGTCAAACTATTCACAAATTGAACTGTATCTACCTACACTTCGGAAAGTCGATCTGTTGAGAAGAAGTGGCAAGAAACTCAACAGCAATCATCTTTTAAAAATACACACAAACAATGATCAGCCAGGGAATCCCATCTTCTTGCATCCGGATATCTTATAGTAGTCCTTATCTCACAACACTTGTAGCCGGCTGCATCCAGTTTTAGCCGGCTAAAACTAGGTGTAGTTGCAATTTATGCTATTATCCATAACAGATATACCAAAATGCCGAATAGTAATAATTTTATAGTATTTTTTTATTTTTTTATTTTATTCTAGCAACAGTCATATTTATAATGTAATGGTATAGTAATAGTAGGTACAACTCACGGACCTTGAGTGCCAACATTTAAGTATATAAATATTTGACGTTATATAAATGTAATGAGCTTCCATGCTTCCATGCTGGACTGGGAGCGAAAGAAAAACTTAGAATGTGCCAGCTGCTTCTCTACCCGGGCATACTGTACAAGTCAGTTAAGGGACAGAGGTTTACTTGGCGTTTTTGTGGGCGATAGGTTGACTCCCTGTCACTACAATAGCCTCTCTCCATCTTTATAATACCTCCAAATTTGTTAAACGCGACATCAGATGGTCTTACAACCCCTGGTGTTCTGCCTACCCCATAAGGGATACCGGCGTGACGTTATGTATGTATGTATGATCAGCGAGCCTATTACGGTTCTTTCATGACATGATAAACAAGATTTCTATCTTAGAGTAATAATTATACTTTATTCTTTCTCTAAGATTTCTATGACACAATGATGATATAATGAATAAACGAATACATACACATACATACATTGCAATTCATTGTATGCAAGAGGCATTTCCTTTTGCAATGAGTGTTGAGTTTCAATAATATCATCTATGACTTAAAAACGTCAATTGAAAAAGGTAAGATCGCATCCACCTCTATGATATGTTTGTTTCTTGATTTCATTTGTGTTTTTCCGTTTCGAATGATTTCATAAATAAATACTATATTATGTTTAGTATTCAGTCTATATGGCAAGAACTTAGCTAAGAGATTTCGCCGAGTAGTAATACCGAATAAAGATCGCATGATATGTTTTACGTCAAAACTATTTCATGATATCATCGCATGGTTTTGAGATCCATAATAGGCCCACAGAACCGAATGGGTCGCTTATACAAATATTGTGAAGTTATACCACTCAGAGTGGCCTATTAATAAGTTTATACATAAATACTCAAAATAAATTACAGAAAAATAGTACTTATATGTAACTTTTAAAATAACAATGGAATAAAATTATATCAAAGTAAACTTAAAAGTGTGTGCTGATTACTAATACATTTTGTTTTATGAAACTGACTCATATAATCTTGTGCAAAATAAAATTAATTCAAAGTTTTGATTTAAAATTGTCAACAATCAACTTTTTGTATTTATTAATGCTATTTCTGTTTCAAATATTAATTTCCTATTCCAGGCACTTCAACTTCGACCTGGACAAAACATTATACTTCTTCATCGCCGGTCGATACGAGTTCGGTAATAAAGGAGCCGACATATTCATCGAAGCTCTCGCTAGGTTGAACCATTATTTGAAGGTACGTGGCTGTATGTTAAAATTTTAGCTCTCGTAGGCTAACCCTTACGCTCCTGGAAAAGCGTGTCGAATTGTCATGTTTTTAACAGTATAGTTGGAAACACTAGTGGTAACACCATAACTCTCCCACTGCAGGGCTATGAGTATATCCGCTGGGAGAGACGAGGACATTTAGGCCGTTAATCACAAAGCTGGCCCAGACCCCAGACTATTTTATTTCATTCTTGTTCAAATACTCTGGTCCCAGTTTGTCATGTTCGTATTGTGCATCCATAGCTCATTGCACCTGCTATGTAAGCAATTTGGTTGTGGCATGACATTGGCTCTCACAATTAGCTGTCTTGTGTTCGTTTTTTTTTCATGTCACGGTCAATTTGTACTGTACCTATTTGTATTAATTTGATAATTGTGACTGAAAAAGAGTGCCAAGAGTTTTTACTAGTTAAAGCCAAAGTATGTGATGACTGACTTCATCAAGTGTTTTGTGAAATTCCTAAGATGAATAAAACTTTTTGAATTTTTTGACTAATCCGCGTGGTCTTGAACCCGTGGGAATTTCGGGAATTCCTTCCTTAGTGCTTTCCTACACCTCCTAATGGAGTATTCAGTTTTGTCATACATCGTGGTATTCAACTTTTTATGCTTCTTAGCAGCTAAGCAAGCTATGTGAGTTAAAAAAGTATATTTTAAGATTAAAGATTTCATTTGCCCTGGTAAAAATAAATAAAAATGATCTGACATCCCAGCGCCATTCGCAAATGTCACAATTTCCAACTTTGACGTTTTAGTGACAGCTAACGTAGCTTTTAACTTGTCAAACTTTTATAATGTCAGTGTCTATAAAATGTCATTTTTGGATTTTAACGACAATAACATTTTGCCTTGTTTACAAAACATTTTGTGCGCCATAAATTAAATTTTACGACCACTTTGGCGAAGAGGTAAACCTATCTGCCTCAGACGCCAGTGGTTGCGGGTTCGATTACCGCACGGAATAAGAAAAAAAAAAGTTCCATGTCTGGGTGCTTTTCTATTTATGTATTTATATTCAAGGTTCCCCCCTAGTTCGCTACATGGTATCCCATAACACAAGCTATGCTTACTTTGGGGCCATGTAGTTGGTGGGGTTAAAAAAAATTCAATATTTTCATAGATATAAGCGTAATTTTTAATAAATTTTGGCCAAGTACTCATTCTTTTGAATTAACAAATTTATGTCCGTTTGCTTAAAATGTTGCGAGAATGTAATTTTTTGACATGTCCTTATTATTATAGAATTTTGATTTATGTTCTATTAAATTTAATTTTTGACATCCATTGAAAATTTCTTTATTACTTTTCTTATCATTTTTTTTTTCTTATAGTATAATTATTATTTTTCTTTTGTTTTTGTTTCTAAATTATTATTCTTTTGACATATGTTGATATTGTATTTAATTTTTTTTATATATAATGACAAATTGTGACTTTCTTTAACTTATGTAATTGGTACTGTATCGTTTATGTTAAAGTAAATAAATAAATTCAATATTGCAATTTGGGTTATCCCGATACTAAACAATATCTTCCAGGCTTCAGGCTCGGACGTGACAGTAGTGGCCTTCCTGATATTCCCGGCGAAGACGAACAACTTCAACGTTGAGAGTCTGCGCGGTCACGCCGTCACCAAAGCCTTGAGAGACACTATCAATGAAATACAACAGAAGATCGGGAAACGGATGTATGATATTTGTTTAAGGTGGGTTTAAAACTTTAAAATTAAATAAATTAATATTGTCTTAAGTTTTCGCGATTCATACTATTAAATAAAACACTTTTTAACCGGATTTATCGCGTATATTTACATTTTAAAATTTGACGACCTGAAACTCAAGATACTGTCAGCTCGTATTGTGTCAATCCAGAACGCTACGCTCGAAGACTGAGAAACAGATGGAGATGATGATGTATAACTTTTTCAATCTATCAATCCGACGCTTGACACCTCAGTCGCTCGTGACCACGGGGTCTGCAAAGACACCGAAACGTCGAGTAAAAATTTAAAATGTAAATATACGCGATAAATCCGGTTAAAAAGTGTTTTATTTATTAAATAAATTGTTAGTTTGGAACTTTCTATACATTGTCTTCTATGCCAGAGGTCCTGGGTGGATGTTTAAAAAATGTTGAAACTTTTAATTCATGTTTTTGTAGTACATCTAATATATATAATTCTCGTGTCACAGTTTTCGTTGCCATACTCCTCCGAAACGGCTTGACCGATTTTGATAAATTTTTTTTTGCTTATCCGGTATCTATGAGAATCGGCCAACATCTATTTTTTTTTTATTTATATGGCAAAACAACGTTTGCCGGGTCAGCTAGTAGTAGTATAAATATACTTAAATTACGTGTATTTTCGGCATTATTCTCACTCATCATTAGTAATAATAATATAATCAACGAATGCAGAACATTAAAAAAACCGACTTCACGTCAAAACTTTGGTTGAGTTATGTCATCCACGTAAACATTCTCGGAAACGATACATATTTAAAAAAAAAAATTATGAAGTACTCAACCGATTTCGATGAAATTTATATGGGACCAACTATGAAGTATCCTCTATCATATGAAATAAGAATTTTCAAAATCGATCTATAATTGTCCGAAATATCGTGTTACAAAGACACAAAAAAAAACATACAGACGAATTGAGAACCTCCTCCTTTTTCGGAAGTCGGTTGAAAAACAGATTTAAATACTTATAAAACTCTGTGAAATTCTCAACAGCGTTCATTTCGCTTAAATTTTAAACTCTAAATAAAAATTACCCGGCCAGGACTCGAACCTGGGAATCGTTTGCCGGACGAGTGCTCTTCCACTGAGCTACCGGAGCCTGGCGGTACTCCTCGAAATTACTTACCACATTTAACATTTTAGAGGGGTTCCCAGGTTCGAGTCCTGGCCGGGTAATTTTTATTTATCACATTTTTTCGGTTATTTAAGAATAATTGAGCATTATAAATGCAAAAATTTAAAAACATTATCTATATTATACTTGTCAATAGAAGTTATTTACCATCTTTTCTTACTCGGTAACAAATAACAAAAAAAAAAAAAATTTTAATTCTACCACATTACCAAAAGACCTCATTTTCCCGACTCATTTCCCTTAAATTTTAAACCATATCTCGTTACCAACAGAGGCCATTTACCCGAAGCATCGGATCTTTTACACAAAGAGGACACGGTCAGACTCAAGCGCTGTATCTACGCGTTGCAAAGAGACGGCTTGCCCCCAGTTACTACGCACAACATTGTAAGTATTAACACACATATGCACACACACCCATGCACACACAATAATACACTGAAACACAATATATTTATTTAACTTTTCTTCTTTTCATTTCTGTCTATCCCTAAGAGAGACACAACCTGACATAAGCCTATACAAGGTTGTTTTTACGTCACCGGCCAAAATTTTTTTTCACAATACGTATCATTTAAAGAAACGATTTTTTGCAAAAAAAGGTATGTATTTTTTTACAAGGAAATTAATATACTCACTAACCTAAATTATGAATGAATACCATTAAAATAAAGACGACTAGGCGCTACTACAAAATATCTTGTAGTACTACGTCGTAGTATCAATGAAATGTCGTGTTGTAGTAGCTACGTTCATCAACAGAAACTATTTTTTTTTTAATTTAATGGTGCCATATTTTTTTGAAGTCGTCGTGGCGCCGTGGTTACTGTGCGTATCTTACGATATCACAGGTTAAGCAACGTTCGGCGCGGTCGGTACTTGGATGGGTGACCGCCGACCATTCGTTTCTCTCGATGACTTCCGTGCTTCGGAGGGCACGTTAAGCAGTCGGTCCCGGGTGCTGTATACTTGTATACAGTAGTCGTTAGGGTTTGTCAGAAGCCATATCGGCACCCTGAAAATTCTGACATCCACCACCCAGCACTGGGCCAGCTCGGTGGATTATGGCCTAAACCTCCTCGTCATCCAGAGGAGAGACTCATACCCTGCAGTGGGCCCATTACACGGAGTTGTGATGATGATGATATTTTTTTTTTTTTTTGTACTGAGCAGTACTAAAATAAATATACAGTGGAACTAAACGGACGTCATACAAAGCATAGGTACTGCAAGAATAAATAAACTGTTTCAGTTAGTATGTGATTTATTTTAATAGAAAGGAATAAAACAGATATAAATCAAAGATATTAATAAGTAGACTCAATAAGTAAATCTACGCTCTGAGACTCAAATCAAAAAAGCCTTTCACGCGCCGAAAAGCTTTGGGTATAACGTGACTCTCCCGAACACTGCCAAAGAAATCATACGGTCGGTCACTATAAGCGGACAAAATTTGATAAAAAAGGGTCACAATAAGCGATATGTCACTATAGGTGAAGTCATTTATCCGACTTAGTTATATAATTTATATGAAAAACAAACTTCACTGCGTAAACACTTCATAATAATAATACAATAAATCATTTTATTTCAGACTTCACATCCATATAATATTGTTAGTAACACTCCTTAAAACTATGTTAGTAATTATGGTAAACAAATCATAATAACATTGAATTTAAGAATTAATGTCAGCTAAAAAATATAAAATTTAATTTAAAATATGCAAAAGGTTTTAAATTACATTGCATTACAAACATTACATGAAAATAAAATAATTAGGTAATAATAGTATCAAAATGTCAGTAATTTAAAAACAAGATAAAATAAGGAATCTGATTAGTTCATTAAAATTTATTCAAAGTTCATGTTTGTAAAAATAATAAAGCATTTACGTCAGATTTATAAATTTTGAAATTAAAAGGTATAAAATTATAAGAAAAAGAAAAAAAAAATTAATAATAATTATTTATTTTAGATAACAGTAATCCATAATATGTTAGTAACAATTTTAACTTAAATAACTAGAGTTAGTAAAGCATACATGCATGCAAGCATACTGGGATTGAAAGAAAAACATAGAATGTGCCAGCTGCTTCTCTTCCCGGGCATACTGAAATAGTCAGTTAAGGGACGGAGGTTTTATCGACGTTTTTGTGGGCGATAGGCTGACCCCCTATCACTGCAAGTCTCTCTCCATCATTTTAATACCTCCAAATTTGTCAAACGTGACATCAGATGGTTTTATAGCCTCTGGTGTTCTGCCTACCCCAGTAGGGATACAGGCGTGACGTTATGTATGTATGTAGTAAAGCATACAGTAATAAATTATATAAAAAGATTATATCATCACATTTAAATGTCAGTAGAATTAATTAAATTATTACAGTAGCGGCATGTCAAATTTGGAGAAAATATAAAATAAGTAACAAAGTCTTAATATCGAAGTAATTAAATTTTTAAATGTCATAATTTACAATGTCAGAACATTATCAATATTAAATGTCAGTTTGAAACATAGAAATGAAATTTAAATTACAGGGTCATGTCAATTTTGAAAACAATTTGGTAGATATTAGTGTGTCAATACTGTGATAATAAAAATTTCGTTTTATTTTTACTTAAATTGTTAAATTCAGTTCACTAAGACAGGATTCACTTTTTCATACCCTTTTTGTTCTTATCTTTATTTATTACAATGTAATTGTTTTCACGCGTGTCTTCTAACGCACTTTTATTACTTATTTATTTATTTCACAATTTATGTACATACTTGTAATGATTAACATATATAAATTTAGTACAGAAAAATAGGTACAAATGTACAGCTTATTTCTATAGAAATTTGTAAGGTAGTGCATTCAATCTGACTGCATGGGCAGAAAAAGAGTAGGAATAATAATTAGTTTTATGTATTGGCATTTTTAGAAGCGTACGTTTATGTGCTCTGCATGACGTATTTGGAGAATGAGCAAAGGAAAATCTCTCACGAAGGTACTTATGCAGTAATCATTCGTGGAAACTTGTAAGATGCCTTACTATAAAAAAATGTAATATAGCAGTAAGTTTTCCTAATAAAATAAAATAAATCCCCATACAGTTAAACATTATATTTGCAATAACAAATCAAACGCTACAAAAAAAAAAAAAGCTACGGCGTCACTGAGAAGAAACTTACGACAGTATAGAGTGCGGCCGTTGCGAGAATGCGTTCCTGACAGCTCCTTATGTCCACTGAATAAAGTTTATTTCCGATTCGAAAGTTAATAAAGCTATGATTTTAATAAATAATAAATAGTTCGGACACTCACACAAAATTATCTAGCCCAAATTAAGTTTCTTAAAGAACTTGTGTTATGGATACTAGATAACTGATATACTTAAGAAATATATAAACATACATATCGAATAAATACATATTTTTATTAGAATAAACTTAAATAAACATATAAACATCCATGACTTGACGACTAATATCTGTGTTCATCACACAAATATCCGCCGCCGCCGGGATTCGAACCTAGGACCTGTGGCATAGAAGGCAATGTATGTTACCACTACACCAGCCGGTCGTCAATTTTGACAGCTGTCAGGAACGCAAACTCCCACCGGCCACACTATAATAGCATAGATTGCTTTATTCAATACTAGCTTTATCCCGCAACTTCGTATGCGCTTAACTACCCTTCTCGTGGAAATTTCAGAAACTATACAACCAGACACCCACTGATAGAACCTTTATACCAAGTATCACACCCATGCACTCAAGGAATAAGTTTTTTTCATACAAACTAAAAATCATATATTTCCCGTGCCCGTAGGAATTTTAGGAATTTTTTTCGTAGCACAACCAGTCACTCTTTGAAGAACCTTTATGCCAAGTATCACATCCGTACAGTCAAGGAATAAGATTTTTCATACAAAATAAAAAGTCCAACCCCTTCCCGTGGGAATTTCGGGAATTCCTTTCATAACACAAACAGACACTTATTGAGGAACCTTTATATCAAGTATCACATCCTTTCACTCAAGGGATGGGATTTTTTCATACAAACTAAAACATCATATATTTCCTGTTCCCGTGGGAATTTCGGGAATTCCTTCCTTAGTGCACCCCTACATTTCCTAAAGAATGTATGTTCCAAATTTCAGCTCTCTACGCCCAGTAGTTAGGGCTGTACGTTGTCTGTCAGTCACTCAGTACCTCAGTCACTCAATCAGTAACGGAACAGTTTTATATATATTGATTTTTGTAATCTACAGGTAGACGATTGGAGCGACCCCGTACTGAACTCTGTGAGGAGATGTCAACTGTTCAACACGGTCAACGATAATGTTAAAGTAAGTGTATTATAAGGAATTCGGAACCAGCGACTGCATATCGGTATAAAATTTTTAAATAGTACTAGTAAAATTCCAGTACCCTTATTAGTGTACTGCTTCATCAAACACAATAACTGTACAAGTTATTAAAATCTAAGTTAATTATATCAGTATCCAAATAATGTATACCGGATTCATTTCTGTACATGTTTTTAGTATAGAAATATTTTAACCTATTAAATTTCTGTACCTACAATGTACCTACGCCTCAAAGGCTTCAACTAATCGAACATTCTACAGTTATATAAAAATAAAATTTTAATATCAATATTAATATTAATACCAGAAAATTTCAGTTAACTGAAAAAAAAATCAGTTGTGCTACAATAATAAAAAAAGGTATACGAATTATTTCAGTATGAATTCCTGCACTGTTATTTTTAAATACACCTTATTTAACGGTATGACGTCATACAGAAATTCATACCGGCATGCATTCCTTGTTCAGAACATTAAAAATCCTATCTCATCCATCTTTTACCTATAACATAAACATATAAGCTTACTTCAAGACTAGATAACACCGTGCACCTGTAAATAAATGTCCAACAATAAAACGTCATCTACGAAGATATAATTTTTGAAAGATATAATAATGTTTAAATGACCAAACATTATAAATTTACATTAAAAAAAAGACTAATGATATACTATGTTAATAAATTAATTAATTAATCTATAATGTGGCTTTTTTTTCTTTAATTTTATAATTTAATGTAATTTTCTTTTGACATTTAATACTTTATCTCAATGCTGACTATTAAATAAAACATTTTAACCGGATTTATCGCGTATAACCAGTCGCTCGTGACGACGGGGTCTGCAAAGACACCGAAACGTCGAGTCAAAATTTAAAATGTAAATATACGCGATAAATCCGGTTAAAAAGTGTTTTATTTAATAGTATGAATCGCGAAAACTTAAGACAATATTACTCAATGCTGACATTTTGAATTTGATGACATTTTTCTTTTATTGACTATTCGTAATTATTATGTGACAAATGTTTTATTTTTTACTTTATGTAATTTTGCACGCTGACAATGCAGCAGTATATGTTCGGACGATAATTATAAATATAAGACCCATAACTTGTAACGCTTATACTTTCAAAGAAAGAATTTGTTATTTTATTATTTATTTGTTTTCGATAAGCGGAAATGTTACGTGTTATCTGCTAAACGAATTGTAAAAAATCACCAATATCGATTTATAATAAACGTAATAATAGCATAGCAAACATGCAGACGAATTTAAAACCTCCTCTCTTTTGAAATCGGTTGAAACGTAGATAAATTAACTGCTAAACATCAGAATTTAAGTAACGTACACAAGCGTCACACGTTCAAAGGCGAAATACTCTTTATTTCGTGAATAATAAAGTCGAGAATTTACATTAATTAAAATTTATATCACAAAATGTATAATACATACATTCGTTGTCTACATACAGGGTGACTGGTGGGTCACTTTCGAAATTCAAGGACGTGATAGTATGAGATCATACATGAAGAGAAAAAATATAATAAAAAAATAATATTTATAATATTTTAAAGTTTTTGCATTTAAAATGCTTTATTACCTACTCTTAAATAAGCGAAAAATGTGTTAAATAAAAATCACCCGATCAGGACTCGAACCTGCGAATTCTCGTTTGCCGGACGAGTGCTCTACCACTGAGCTACCGGGGCCTGGCGGTACGGTCCCATAGCCTTGGTACGCCCTGTGAACGTATTTATATAACACGCTTATATAGTTTGGGGCCTTGTAGTTGGCGTGATTGTCTGGGGCATTTCCATGCTGAACTGTGAGCAAAGGAAAAACATAGAATGTGCCAGCTGCTTCTCTTCCCGGGCATACTGTAAAAGTCAGCTAAGGCCAGAGGTGTGATTGGAGATTTTTTGTGGCCCCCTGTCACTGCAATAGTCTTTCTCCACTAATAAAAGGCGTGTGGCGTCGCCTTAAGAATAGCGCTACCCCATCTCTTCCCATGGGTGTGCTAAGAGTCGACTAAGGGACAAACCAGAGGACGGGCAGCAGCGTCCTTTTGTGTATATTAACACGACACTGCCATAGCCAACCCGCCTGCCAAGCGTGACGATTACGGCATTTCCCCACCAAATGATGGCGGCGCGGGACCGAGCAACGTGGAAGGCCTTGGGGGAGGCCTATGTCCAGCAGTGGACGTCTACAGGCTGTGGATGATGGATGATGACCAATAAAATACCTCCAAATTTGTCAAACGTGACATCAGATGATTTAATAACCTCTGGTGTTCTGCCTACCCCATAAGGGATGACTTCATCCTAGGGATGAAGTTATGTATGTATTGTATTATTTATCATAACCTTCTCTCCCACCAGGTAATCTTCCACCCTGAATTCCTCTCCTCCACAAACCCTCTGTTCGGGCTGGAGTACGAGGAGTTTGTCCGCGGCTGTCACCTGGGGGTGTTCCCGTCGTACTACGAGCCGTGGGGGTACACACCTGCTGAATGCACGGTCATGGGGATTCCTAGTATCACAACTAATTTGTCTGGTAAGTCTAAACACCTAACATTCGCAGGTCTGTCTATAACCTGGCAAATAATACGACGACCGGCTGGTGTAGTGGTAACATACATTGCCTTCTATGCCAGAGGTCCTGGGTGCGAATCCCGGCGGCGGCGGATATCGGTGTGATGAACACAGATATTAGCCGTCAAGTCATGGATGTTTATGTTTATTTAAGTTTATCCTAATAAAAATATGTATTTATTCAATATGTATGTTTATATATTTCTTAAGTATATCAGTTATCTAGTATCCATAACACAAGTTCTTTAAGAAACTTAATGTGGGCTAGATAATGTTGTGTGAGTGTCAGAAATATTTATTTATTTATTTATTATAATATAATAGAAAAATAATGATACCAATTAAAAACTTCCTAGTGTAAGTACTGAATGAGAATTATTGAAAACGCATGAGTCTTTGTCATTCGTTTTGCATAGAATTTCAAAGAAAGGTAATGTTTCCAAATTGGAATATTTAATAAACACTAGACCACAACATAGCGGAAATTATGCTGGTATCGATAAAGATATCGAAAAATTACAATAAGCTTAATTAATGGCGCACAAAAATATTGAAGTTTAATGTAAATGGCAACCACCAAGCTAGGTCATTTTTACATTTCGCCATTTTTGATACTCTTTTTATTGTCAAAACTGTCATTGTCATGTCATCTGTCTTGTCATTTGGTACAAATCTGTCACTTGAAGTAAGGAGGAATGGAATGTCTATGTAAGAAGAAGCGATTTTTGATAAATCTTGTGCTTTTATAATACGATGTCTATCTGAAATTGAGTGATTACTATTTGTTTGTATACTTATTCTCTTCAATATATCCTTGTGCTCGCATTCTAGCCCCAGATACAAAGAAACGGAAACATATCCTTTATAAATAATTGAATTTGAGGTGTGTACTATATCTTTAAAGTAACTTTAATGAAAATAATTAATTACCAAACATAACCCGTGCTTTCAAACGGTAAAATCGACTTGATATCTTTCTTATTATTAAACTTGTTTTGTAGTTAAAAATTAACTTTTAAGAATAGTTGCTCTTTGCTAACAGCACCATAAAAAAAGAAATTTCTTGTGAGTCAAAATATTTTTTTCCCATACTTACATTACAATAATATTATTTATAAACTAATTACATTCATTCACATTTTCACTTTCTTCCCTAAAGTGGGCACACAGAAACTGTCATTTTACTGCATTGAATTATTTGCCAGAGTTTATAATATTTCTATGCTGGACTGGGAGCGAAAGAAAAACAAAGAATGTGCCAGCTGCTTCTCTTCCCGGGCAAACTGTAAAAGTCAGTTCAGGGACCGAGGTGTTATGGGAGGCTTTTTTGTGGGCTATAGGCTGACCCCCTGTCACTGCAAAAGTCTCTCTCTACTATTATAATGCCGTGACCTCTGATGGTTTTATAACCTCTGGTGTTCTGCCTACCCCATACGGGATACAGGCGTGAAGTTATGTATCTATCTAATATATAAAATTCTCGTGTCACAGTTTTCGTTGCCATACTCCTCCGAAATGGCTTGACCGATTTTGATGAAATTTTTTGTGCTTATCCGGTATCCGGTATCTATTGACGACCACTTTGGCGATGGGGTAAACCTGTCTGCCTCAGACGCCAGTAGTGGGTTCCGTGTCTGGGTGTTTATCTCTTTATGTATTTTATATTCTAGGTTCCCCCCTAGTTCGCTACATGGTATCCCATAACACAAGCTATGCTTACTTTGGGGCCATGTATTTGGTGTATTGTTTGGGGATTTTATTTTATTTATTTATTTATCTATGAGAATCGGCCAACATCTGTTTTTTTTTTTTTATTTATATGGCAAAACAACGTTTGCTGGGTCAGCTAGTGTATGTATAATATTTATTGATATACAAGTTCGTCCCCAGGGTTCGGTTGCTTCATGCAAGAACACGTCGCGGATCCGATGTCGTACGGGATCTACGTGGTGGATCGGCGATACATCTCCCTCGAGGGGACTATACAGCAGCTGGCCCAGTACATGTTCGATTTTACTAAGTAAGTTGCTTTATTATTTTTAAGAGGTGTACATTCGAAGTCGAAAATAGTGATGTTTTTAAGTTTTTGCATTTAAAATGCTCAATTATTCTTAAATAAATGAAAAATGTGATAAATAAAAATTACCCGACCAGGATTCGAACCTGGGACCTGTCGTTTGCCGGATGAGTGCTCTTCCACTGAGCTACCGGGGCCTGGCGCTACGCCTCGAAATTACTTGCCACATTTTTGTTTTTTCGTCATATTGGTAACGTAGCTCCATCTTATGGTATAGCTTTGCAGTTAAGACCACCCGAGACCAATTTCTTTACAGAAATTGTGAATCCCAGTTAAAGTTAAGCATTGCAATGTTTAATAATATTTTAAAGTTTTTGCATTTAAAATGCTCAATTATTCTTAAATAAATGAAAAATATGATAAATAAAAATTTATATAATATTATATTATTATTAATTTTATTTTATTTATCACATTTTTCATTTATTCAAAAATAGTGGCTAGTTTACGCTCAGTTCGAAAAGATAAACAGAGAGGTCGCTATAAAATAATAATTTAACGATTTCGATTTTAAACTTTCGTGATAAGGTGCTCACTATACTGACCACGGAGGAAATATATAGAGGAGCTGCCCTATCCAGTTTTTACTAGGGACTCAAGTGAAGCCTACGCGCGGGGTGCGGGAGGGGTAAGCGGTGGGTTATGTATGGCCAATCATAGCCAAACAGGCGATGGCATTAGTCACCCAGTAGCGAGTAGTAAAAACCGGTTGAAACATAAGGTTAAAATATTCACATGATCATCAAAAAAGTTCAGCTATACTTTACCAGGTGGCTCTAGTTTTTTAACGAAATTTTATACGTTCCAAATCTGTCAGAAAAAACCGCGAAATAAAAGTATTTCTACTTGACGCCAGATAGTGCAACCTTTTTTCGCGGCATAAAAATCACCTAGGCAACAAATAACAATCTGGAATTTTGGACACAAATAATTGGAAAACAAACAATTGGTAAAAAATAATTATGAATGAAATTATCTTCGTGGTAAGTTAATTTTATTTGGATTGTCAATGTAATTCCTTTATAAAAGTATAGAAAACTAAATTTTACATCGAGAAACAATGGAGGATTTAATTTTTTTTAAATATCTACTCGTGTACATACTTCACAGAAGTCAGCGACGAACTGACGCCAGACTTCAATTTGGGTTGTCCTGTGACGTCAGGACAACCCAAATTGAAGCTGTGCAACTTTGCTTACAGCAGCTCTACTATGTATCTGCTTTGTGATACTGACAAACATCTTAGTGCCAACCACAGATTAGAAGGTATTATGTACAAGTACAAATAGGACACATCAATATTATAGGGAGTTTGGAATGCAAGCTTTTTTTCCGCTTGGCGGCGCTTATGTGCTTGAGGTTTTTTGGGTGGACTATGCACTATAGTGGTTTTTATTATTATTGTTGATAAATATTGTTTTTAATATGTGACAGAAAGGGTGTTAATTTTACAGTACAATGACAACGAACTAATGAACCACTAATGGCGGGTTTCAATATTATGAAAACTGTTCGTTTTGCCTACGAACAATAGAAATCACTACCAAAATGCCTTTCTATATTCAAAATCTTGACATCTAAACCACTGCTTACGAACTATTTGACTGTAATGGGTTGCTAGGTTACATTTGACAATTTACAAAATAAGTCATTATATCTAGCCAACGACGACGTAACAAGTTATTAATTTAAACCAATGAGGTAAAAGTAGCATGGTAGTCTGCTGCGGCCAATAAGGAGTTATGTTTTCATTACGTATGACCAATTAAAGAATAGGTCATTTTATCTAGCCAACAACGTAAAAATTTATTCATTTAACGAAATATCCTATCAAATATCTGTCAACATATCAATAATCCAGTTTTCTCTTTCTAACTTATGTATAACTGTTTCTGAAAAAAAGGACGAATATTATTGAATTACATAATTTTTATTTTAAATATTTACTTTGACGTCATAAAAATGTGATTCAACCAATGGCAAAATTTGTCGAAGGATTGGCGTTTCGTTTTACGTGAGCAGTTAAACGCAATTATTAATAAAAAGCTCTGAAAACATACTATAATATATTTATCGAATACTAAAACATAGCAAACATAAATTGAATAAGTTTATATATTTATTTAGTTCAAATATCATACAAATAATTTGCGAATGCGTGATATTCTATAAATCACATATCACCTATTTTCTTGGAAGAACGTCACGCAAGGAGGGCCCATGCCAAATTTGAGAACTTACAGGCCGTAGCTAATAGATATTGTGAAACGCTACTTTTTTCCTACTAGTTTTGTAGCTGTACCGGTTACGCATAGCAGTCAGTTGAATATTGAAACCCGCCATAAATGAAATAAATCAAAAACCAACACTTGTTAGCATGTTGATACTTATAAAGTTATTCGTCGAAATATGTGAATCATGAAGTCTATCAAGCATCACAATAATTCAGTAAACTGAAGTTCACTTGACGCTACTTTTGAGTTTGCAGGAAATCATATAAATTCAGCAGATATGTGCATTTCACAACAGATATGCATAGGACTTTCACAAGCCGGCAGCGTTTTGTGATCAAATGGCGAATGATTGTCTATCACTCACTTAATGGGGAGTTTTCTGACAGCTCATAAAAATTAGTTCAAAAAACCTCTATAGATGGCACTTTTAAAAAGCCGAAGGCGTTAACTCTGTATACTATAATGTAGGTAAGTGGTATCTACCATCTATGGTTATTTATACGTTCAATTTCTGATACAGACATCAATTAATTTATTTTACTTTTAAAAACGCAGTGTGGAATAAATTCTTTGCCTTCGCCTTTTGTAAAGCGCCATCTATCGAAGCCTTTTGTACCAATTTTGTACAGTTTTGTTTTTTTAATGAGCTGTCAGAAAACCTCTCATTCACTCATATTAAGTTGTTATTGCCAGTAATAAGTGGCGCCACCAAACGTTAAAATGATGCTATGGCCAAACTCTTGAAATTGAATGAAATTCTTTGATTGTCAATGCCGTGGCCCACCCTACGCACCTAAAATTAGGCTACAAACAAGTTTATTTTATGTGATTCAACATTTTTGTGAATATTTTCAGAATGACACGAAGACAGCGTATCATCCAAAGGAACAGAACGGAAAGATTGTCTGATCTACTTGACTGGAGGAACTTAGGAATCGTAAGTTTAAATCTAATTATTTAACCCTTTACCCGCCAGACTTCAGTTGTCGTGCCCCTAGCGCCAAGCACAGTAAATCTAAAAATAAATACCTGCAACAAATAGGGATGTTCAATGGTAGATCGATATACCCGTCCCAGCTTCGCACGCTTCAAATTCAAACGTAATAGTTTCAGCTGTTTAAGCTTGAAGAGGTAACAGACAAATAGATAGAAAGAGTAACTTTGATATTAAATTTCGAATAGTATATACTTCGGTAACCAAATGAAACAAAGGTCGTTTAAAAGATTTTGAAAGATTTATTGGTTTCCGCACAATATATTACGCCAGAGATTATAATTTTTATAACTCAATACTGTGATCTATAGTTGAATTCTTTTCAAGTGGTTTTTGTGACAGTTTAAAATTGACAATCTTTGTGAAGTTGCCATAATGAAATTGTTCGATCTTCCGTTCGATGGCTTTGACGTATCGAATTAGTTGGTGAAAAACATGTAAACAAACTTCCGATTACAAGATGGCCGCTCATATTCATCGATTCAATATCGTTTCAACAGTGCGAGCACAGAACTTTATCGAATCGTTTGTTAACGAATGTTCGTATAGTATGGAGACGGTTTTTAAGAAAAAAATTGAAATCTAGCATTCGTAAACATTCATTAATATACGATTCGATAAAGTTCTGTGATCGCACTGATGTAGTGTTAATCACTATCAACTGAACTTTGAATCTGTCTATTTAAGATGAATATTTTTATGATATTTACAGTTATTGATAACAATTAAGTACACTTTATTAATAGTTCAATTTATAATTTTAAAATAAACAATTTTATTAACATAGTTTTTATTTTCTTAACGCGCCAATTTATATTTTGTTAGTTGTAAATAGTTTGCGCGTAATGGAAAATGAGAACTGTCACGAAAATCATTCGAAAACAATTCAACTATAGTTTACATCTTTTAATGTAGTTTAATCACATTTATCAATAATACTTATAATAACTTTACGCGTAAGCACAACACTAATGGAAAATTCCTTAGGCTGGCACTCGTTTATGACGTCAGAAGCGGACATCTTTTTCCGACCGTGGTGCGGGGTGTACTAGCAAAATTCGTTTCTTAACATGCACGCTAGGGATGGGTATCATCAACTCAGTTACTGAAATTTCGCCGGTTTCTTTCTCTCTTGCCCTGATACCCGACCGACTGGTCCGATTGTCGGGTCTTCTCCGGCGAAAGGCGTGTAGTCATAAGTGTCGGAAAACAAACAAAACGAAAAGAAGCGTTACTCATAAAACACGATAGAATTAATCACTGGACAGTTACTTAGTACCGAGTCTGTGGGCTTGGGTATAACCCTGGCTTAATTACAACAAAATCTTAATTCGCGAGTCCGTTACTTTACAGTTACAATACCAACTCAATTAATACCGAGCTACTATCGACCGTCAGTTGAGATACGTCCGCGCACCTAGCCGTCCTAACCGTATCTCTGTCACTTGCCATCATCCTACTTCAAGATATAACTTATGGCGCTGCAATCGAATGTCAGTCATTCATTGCATTTAGCGCCCTCTTTAACAGTGCTACCAACATACTTCCGTATGTGCTACAAACATAATAATAAAACTCTTTATTGTACACCAACATTGTCACTTATTTGTCGGAGCTAACGATAAGTTGGCGACATTAAGATGTTAGTATGACTTCATGGTAACGGAAGTATGTTGGTAGCACTGTCGTAGAGGGCGCTAAATGCAATGAATGACTGTTTAACATTCGATTGCAGCGCCAGCGGGTATATCTAGAAGTAGGATGATGGCAAGACAGATACGGTTAGGACGGCTAGGTGCGCTGACGTATCTCGGACTGACGGTCGATAGTAGCTCGGTATTAATTGAGTTGGCATTGTAACTGACGGAACGGACTCGCGAATAAAGATTTTGTTGTGACTAAGCCAGGGTTATACCCAAGCTCACAGACTCGGTACTAAGTAACTGTCCAATGATTAATTCTATCGTGTTTTGTGAGTAACGCTTCTTTTCGTTTTGTTCGTTCTCCGACATATTTATTCCTTATTTTTAAAGAAATTAAACATGTTTATTTCTACAGTAACAATCGCTTTTTTGTTTTATAAAAAATAGTCCCTTCAACATACCCTTTCAACATATCTCTATCAATATGACGTAAATACATAAATATTTCAGGGGAAACTATTACTTGTACTTTTTAGAGCGTGTTTTTAGTAGTTGGGTTTTAGTTTTTGAACTTATTTTGTTATTTTAAGAAAATACACAGGTTTCATTCATTTGTATCTTGTTTTTGACCCAGTTTTCGCAATTTCTAAGTAAATTATGCTTTGTTCGATGTTTCTTTCAGGATTCATTTTGTTTTCAATGCGTTTACGTTTACTTTGCTATCTCTGTGCTTGTTATTGTCCTTTGGTAAATGTAATTTTTCGTTTACTAAATATATCTTTATATTATCTTTATGCTTCTATGCTGGATGCTTCTATGGTGGACTGGGAGCGAAAGAAAAACATAGAATGAGCCAGCTGCTTCTCTTCCCGGGCATACTGTAAAATTCAGTTAAAGGACCGAGGTGTTATGGGAGGCTTTTTTGTGAGCGATAGGCTGACCCCCCTGTCACTACAATAGTCTCTCTTCACTATTATAATGCCTCCAAATTTGTCAAACGTGACATCAGATGGTTTTATTACCTCTGGTTTTCTGCCTACCCTATACGGGATATAGAAGTTATGTATGTATGTATCTTTATATTAAAAACGGAGTAAAAATAATCTATTTCATATTTAAATATCATTTGTTGTATTTCCACAGTATTACCGCCAAGCTCGCGCTCAAGCGTTGAAGATCGTTTACCCCGACTACGTAGACCGAATGGACCGGGAACTTACCAAACAGTTCAGTTACCCGAGACCGATATCCGAGCCACCCAGTCCCACTCATTCAAGTAAGTCATTCTATTTAAAGTAGTATGTGAGGAAGTTTTTTTTTTTTGAATTTTATAATATGTGTACTTTTTTATTTGCACTTTGTGTTGATAGTATAAAGCTAGATTTCAATATTATAAATGTATCTCTGTTGTTAATCTATTCAAAAATTAAAAACACTTTAATCAAATCTATATTTTTATTTTAGTAGTAGAATTTTGGACAATGACAATTTAGATTCAATATATAAATTCAGTATGACTAACTAGATAAAGATATCTATTAAATTAAATAAATGTGACGACCTCTTTGGCGATGGGGTAAACCTGTCTGCCTCAGACTCCACTGGTCGCGGGTTCGATTCCCGCACGGAACAAAAAAAATGATCCTATTCTAGGTGTTTATCTATTTATGTATTTATATTCTAGGTTACCCCTAGTTCGCTACATGGTATCCCATAACACAAGTTATACTTACTTTGGGGCCATGCAGTTGGTGTGATTGTCTGTGGATTTTATTTATTTATTTTACTATTATCGTATTAATTCCTTTAGTGGACAAATGTTAAAGTTAATGGCTGCAGCCGGAAAGGTTCTTGGTTCAACTCCCAGCTGGGAAAGTTGTTTATGAAACCTTTCACAACTATACTTGAGCGCTAACAAACTTGCGAACTAAATGAAAAGTTTATCCTTTTTCAATATTAAACAACACACTAGAGCAGCGTCATAAGGCTGCAAACCGGACGACAGCGATAGCGGCGCGGGCAGCGATTTCCACGACACGATAGAAAGTATTGAGTTTCTATGAAACCGCGACAAATCGCTGAAGTCCAGTTTGCAGCCTTAACCATGTAAATATCCGATAAATGTTACATGAATGTCCGCACATTTGCCGTTACAGTTGAAGTAAAAAATGGAGGCATAGTCTAGAAACAAAGTTCTTAGACAGAGAGGTCACTATAAACTATTAATTTACCGATTTGAATTTTAAACGCTTGTGATTAGATGTTCACTTAACTGACGAGACATCTTAAATGAAAGGGAGCGTGAGTCAGACAATGGTCGCGCAGGAAATTATAACCCTTATTGCAATGCCTCCACTTTTGAATTCGACCGTACAGCTCATGTTTAATCGTATACTAGAATACTCTCCTGTCTCTACATGGTATGCATATTGTCCACAATCAAAAACTTTAGTGTCACATATTATGCTTCTCTGCATAAATTATTTCTCATTTTTTGTCATAGTATCGCGTTTATCAATATTTAAAATTAGATTTGAATTTTCACTCGACGTTTCGGCATGTTTTGCAAGCTTTTCTGTCGCGTTTGACTTAATTTTTAAATGTTAATAAACGCTGTTATTGTCACAGTAAAGTTTTTTCGATTGCACCCGTACGATTTGTTAAATAGAAAACGGATTTAAACTCTTATTTATAGAGTTCAATTTAGTTCAACTTAAAACCAATAATTTTAATTAACTTAAAGACAATCGACGACCAGACACTCCTCATCACCAGTCAGTATCTCGAAAAGAAGAAAACGAACCCAAGAAAGAGACAAAAGATGTTGAAATACAAACGACAGAGGGAGATAGAACGGACGATCAAAAAAAGAACCTGATTAATGTTCGAAAATCGTTAGAAATTCTAGAAATTACAGATGTCAATCCAGAATTAGATGTAGACGTGCAGTTTGATAAAAAGACGCCATTTTCCGAGTCGGAACATGAGAATTTTCGAACGCCGAACGAGAATTTTCTGGAACCGTTGAACGAAGCTGTGGTTGAACAGATTGATCAATTGATCTCGAAGTTGAACGAGTGTGTTGACAAACACGTGGAGAACTAGGTTTTGAATTCCGAATTGTTTTTGTGTTTTCACGTTTTCTTTTGTAGGTTTAGTTTTTGCAAATGTGTTCTTTTTATTTAGTATCATCGCTTGTGGATTTTTTGTGGTTTTAATTGTGTTTTAGTCAATTATTGACAAGTCTTTAAGTTTAATATCAGATTTTAATTCTGAATAAACAAAATAACTTTCGTATTCTATAGGTATTACGAATTACCATAGATAATGTGATTTTCAATCTTCAAGAGATTGAAGATTGATAATCGAGAGATTGTCAACCTTCAACCAAACTTACCCGATCTAGTTAAGGAAAAACTGAGATCAATGCACTAAGACAATGAAATATGCCTAAACGTCATTATTAATTTAAAATCCGTTAATAGTTTAATAGAATACAGTATTATATATTCGCAGAATAAAGTAGTAATACGTTATTAAATCTAAATAATGCAATTACAATATTGATGTTCGATTTCATTCGCATTCGAATTATATAAAATACTAGATGAATCTTGAATGAATCGTTGGGGATTCATGCTAGGTTTACAGGTGATGGGTTCAGTAGTATAAGGTTTAAGGAGGAAATTCGTGTTATGATAGAAAGTACAATTCACTGTTAGTATCACTGTTTTTTTGGATTTGTTGTTTTTTCACTGTTTCTCACAATAAAGTAGTTTTCTTCATCAAATTATCCATAATGTCCAAGAAAATTATTTGAAAAATGAGCTATGCATTTTTTTCAAATTGAGCGGTGTAAATGACTGCCATAAAGCTATGTGTTGATAAAGACAATAAAAATTACTTATGATAGCTTTAATATTCAATTCAATTAAGTTCGCCATGTAGTTAATAGAAAAAAATGGTTTCTAGTTGTCATGATGGTCGATTGAGCATCGAACTCAGATCTCCCGCCTGCTTGGCGGGCACTCTTCTGTCAACTGAGCTATCTGGTAGTCTTGACTGTAGATTCGAGTCGATTGAAGTTGATTTTATTAAGTATGTTTATTTATATATATTTTATAAAATGCCAAAAATATATTTATTTAAGTATTATAAAAATCAAAAAAAAATTTGACTCAAAATTATTTATTTATTATCCATGTCCACTGCTTTTTGTCCATTCACCATCCGATAGATCTGATGTTTATGAGCCGACTTTCAATATATGAAAAAGAAACAATTCTCTTCCCCAGGGGGCACTACACCAGCAGCATCAGTACACGGCTCTGATGATGAAGACGAAGTCGACGAAGAGAAGGAACTTGCTGAACTCAGGATCACAGATAACTAGACCCGTATTGATAAAACACTCTCAACTCGTGAGACCACACTTAAGTTAAGCTAAAAGCAAGGAATCCACTCGCTTAAGTTCGGTTTAAGAGTTGAAAACGGTTTATAATTCTAGACCCGTATTGTGAATGCTTTCTCAAGCGTTGATCACGACTCGATCATAGATTAACTGACAATTCTCCTTATACAGGTTTTATTTTAATTAGCGCATCACATCTTGCAGACAGCCTCTCCACATCAATCCCAACAACATTTATTCTACGACTTTTTAAAAATCTTGATAGAAAACACAAAAAATGGAAAACAAACAAAATTTTGCTCCCTCTGTTATTTATTACTCTGTATTTTGCCGCGTCCCCCGCTACATGTGGCGTGACGCATTTCGTGGTGCGTGGCATCAGTAAAACGAGAATAACGCCAGTATAGATATACAATTCATATTTGTTGTGTGGGAAAACTTAAATTTTTAAAATTATTAATTTTAAAAAGTCGTAGAACAAATGTTGTTGAGATAGATGTGGAGAGGACGCATGCAAATTAAAATTAAACCTGTAGAACTAACAAAAAATCTATACTAAGTACAGTTCAACTTTGAGCAAGTTTTCATATAGAGGGCTAGGTTTATGAAACCTTGTGTAGTTAAAACTCTTAGCAACTTTACTATCATGACATTTTTTATACATCATCGATACACAACCTTTTTTGTTTGAACCTTTGAAATAGGAACAGCGACAGATAAAAAAGAAAATTAAGACAGGTTCCTAGATGCCGTAATAAAGTTTACATTGATACTCAACCTTTTTGCTTTTAGGTTTTTTTTGCAATAAGAACTGCGATAGCAAAAAAAGAAGAAAAGATTCCTTGATGACGTAGGAAGTTTAAAACTATTTTATATTTTGTTACTTGCTTCCTGCTCAAACTCTTGTAGACCCGGCGCGGCGAACCTTGATCCCCATGACACTGGCAGTAATTTCCACAACATAACCTTGCAGTGCCGTCACCGCTACATTAGAATCGTATTGGAGGCGTCTAAAAATGGCATTTATTTATTTTAATGATTAATTAATGGTATGATTTAATAAATACCCTACGAAGTAACTTTTGGAGAACGTAAACATAAAGTGTAATTGAGATAATTTCTGGCAAATGTTATGAATTGTTATAAATCCAACGGAATATCATTTTATTAGAATATAGCTACGTAAAATAAATAAATGCCATTTTTAGCCGCCTCCAATACGATTCTAATGTAGCGGTGACGGCACTACAAGGTTATGTTGTAGAAATTACTGCCAGTGTCATAGGAATCATTTGAAAACAATTCAACTATAGTGTCTGTACGAGTATACGTCAGTTTTATAAAATAACGTCATAGATGGTAAAGCTGTTATAATGCACTATTGTTTGTTGTCATTTCTATATTTTATACAAATAGATTTTTTTTAAATATGTATATTTTTAATTTTGGAATTTATTCAGTCATCCATCACGTAGAGAGAGGGGATGACTCACTGATACGCTCATAAAAACACAGACAAAAAAATAAGCAGTTATTTAAAAAATAACGTGAAACTAAAATATATATTAAAATAATTTTAAATATTAAATAAATAATATTTTTATACACAACAATCATATGTAATATATTTTAATGGAGATTTTAGTAATCACAAACATTGTTTAAGTAATTTTTAAGTTAATTATGAAAGAAAATGTGGCAGTTCATGATTTGGAAAAAGAATGGTTTAAGTTTAAGCTAGTAATCGAACAATATCATATAGAGACAAGTATCATACTTAATATATTAGTTCTACTTAAATCTAAGTATACTAGATAGTAATACTAGTTTTTGTAAAACGAAATAAATTTATATATTTGTAAAGCCTTATCTTGAAAGTTTGCTCGAGTCTAGCATAGCTCACTCGAATCTGAGTATGCTTTCTTAATATGAGCCTTATATACAATACAATAGGCTCGAAAATTTCATCTCAAATATTTAACATAGACACTTAGCATCATAAAATCTACTGTGACTTTTTTCCTCCTTAAAAACACAACATTGAATGTGGTTGTATCACGTTAAGCAAACATGTTTGATTGACGTTTTTTTAAGCCACGCCCCTTTGATTGACGTTTCCGTGTAATTTAAATTTTGGAACGATTTTTTTTTACGATTACCATTTCATTGATGGTCGATTCAATTGAAATATCTCGAAAAAGTCTCGATAAATAATAGCTTCTTTTAGATACAGGCGGGACAAATATGTTATATATTAGTCTATCAAATAACATGTTCTATTATAGAAATGAAAGTTTTGATAACCAATCTTGCCTTATAGTTCTTAATTTGAAATTTACGATTCGATAAAACAAAACCGTTAGACTATCAAAAATCGATTAAAAGGAATTTAAGTGCTAATGAAGTGTCGGTCTGGCTTAAAATAAATTGTCTCGTTTATTAATTGATCGTATTAGTAAGTATCGTCAGGTAACAGGAAAAACTCACTAGTTATAAAAAATGGAAATATGTATTTTACACATTAAAATCAATGCCTTTCCCAGTGAAAAGTTGTCATATCCATAGATGCATTATAAAGATTAGACGACCGGCTGGTGTAGTGGTAACATACATTGCCTTCTATGCCAGAGGGCCTGGGTTCGAATCCCGGCGGAGGCGGATATCGGTGTGTTGAACACAGATATTAGCCGTCAAGTCATGGATGTTTATATTTTTATTTAAGTTTATTCCAATAAAAAAATATGTAATTATTCAATATGTATGTGTATATATTTCTTAATTATATCAGTTTTCTAGTATCCATAGCAAAAGTTCTTTAAGAAACTTACTT
Source organism: Stenoptilia bipunctidactyla (assembly GCA_944452665.1). Classification (NCBI taxonomy): domain Eukaryota; kingdom Metazoa; phylum Arthropoda; class Insecta; order Lepidoptera; family Pterophoridae; genus Stenoptilia; species Stenoptilia bipunctidactyla. The sequence goes on along the minus strand of OX101750.1, from coordinate 2,764,875 downwards.
TGGGCTAGATATGTATGAGTGTTTTGTATGAGTGTCAGAAATATTTATTTAGTTTTTTATTTATTTATAAAGGGTGGCTTCGTAATTTGGAAGTAAAAAATCAAAATCCAATTATTAAAACTTTTATAATAAAAGGTTTATATAAAAAACACTTAATGAAAGTCAAACGGTAGATGAGGGCTGCGCGAGGTGGAGAGTTTTGGGAGAGGCCTCTTTCCAGTAGTGTGTGCGTCTCTCGGCTCACGAAGATGATCGCCCATTATCCTTCAATATAGCTACGTAATATAGCTAAAAATCAAAATATTGTTCTTGACCTAGTTATAAATTAACTGTTTGGCACTTAGTGACTTTTACCTGTTCCCTGACGGTAAATTGATTTGAAAGTTTATGTTCGTTCTTGAACAGATATCCCGAATTATATTGTAACTATAGTTTGTTCTAAAAATGAAATTGAAAATAGAACGAGTTTATCAGTCGAATAGGAAGTAAGAGTAGTTCTGGTATGAATAAAAGCGACGTTGCTACGAATGATGTGATACATAATAGCATTCAATCGGAGGTTGGTTAAAAAAATATTAACAAAAGGTAATTTAAAGTTTTTTTTTTTTCATCGAATTTTTTGCGTCGAAAGTCTACTGGTTTAGGCTATTCTTTGTCATAAAGTCGCTTTCGCGTTGGTAAAATGTTCTTGTTTACGAATTTAATACTAAATATAAACACGATAGAATAATTTTGTCTTGAGTGTCCACGATTCGCAATATTATTATTTTTTTACTGGATTTTATCACGTATATTAAATTAATCGTGACCACAGAGTCTAAATACATCTTGACATGTAGTTAAGATGATATAAATCCACTATAAACTCTGTTTATACAAGGTGTTCTTTTTGATATCCCATAACTTTGAGGTTTTGTGCCTTACTAAAAAATAGTACTTTTTGCCAAAGAATATGTAGTTCAAAAGTGCATACTTACCAAGATATCATCAATCTTAATATAATGAGTTCATAAATCATCACCCTTCTAAAATCTATTTAACATTCATTCAATACGCGAGTCACTGAAGCCATACAATAAACAACAAAACATTTTAAATGTTGAGGAACGTTGCAAACAATATACAACGCAAAGCGTTGCGAACTGTACCTGTGCATAGCGATAGAAAAGGGATAGGAAATGTTACGTTGTCATACTTCGCATAAAGGTGTTTTACATAAGATGTTTTGACTTTATTGAATTATTTCACATGTTATTTGATTCTAATGCATGGTCCCATTAATACCCTAGAGTTATGGGAAATCTACAGGAACACTTTGTATAGTTTCTATAGCGTCATCTGTCTCTTACTCAAGAGCTCTTGATAAACGCATGCCATCTTCTCTTTTCAATACTCAATAAGTTTTTGCCATATTATATTGTTTGTCGATGTTCCTATTAATCAAATAAAGTGCCAAATTTGCGCGACAGTCAATCTATAGTCATCTTCGTTATTTAAAACTATATTTTTTATATGTTATGTTTATTTAAGGTCTTCCAATTCTTTTGAGTCAGTCAAATCGTTTGCAGTTTACGTAAACTGATTTTGAAAGCCTCTACGTTTGACATTAGACAGACTTTATAGAGTGTAATGTCAATACGGCCCAATAACTTGAAAGGTTTAAAAATCAAGTACAGAAGGCAACAGATCAAGCGTTCGAAACCTGTCAAAATATTGTAATTAAATCTGAACTCTAAGCGGTCGACATAAAGTTGAAAATTGGTTGGGGAAATCTGCTGCCTTGTTTACGAAGTTTTAAGAATTTTATATTATCACTCAAATTTATGAAATGCTGTTTTGATAAACTGTTTTAATGTGTTATACCTGTGCATAAACTTCTTTTTTAAATCAAATTAGGCGGAAGAGGTTTTAATCACTGAATCATACAGGGTCAATTTAAATTTAATCAGATTTTAATCAGGCCTCTTCACATCAATCCCAAAAACATTTGTTCTACGACTTTTACAAATCTTTATAAATAACACAAAAATAAAAAAAAATAAAGGCGTTTTCTCTTAACTCTAAATTTTGCAAGAAGTGCCTATTATTATTTTGAAGCGATATTTTATTACTCAAAGTGCGTGGCATACCTACGCTCAGAGTTAATAAAGCTACGCCACTAAACCGAGACTATAAATGATTTTCGTATGGGAAAACATTTTTTAACATACATACATACATAACTACACGCCTTTATCCCTTACGGGGTAGGCAGAACACCAAAGGCTGTAAAACCATCTGATGTCACATTTGACAAATTTGGAGGTATTATATGATGAGAGACTATTGCTGTGACAGGGAGTCAGCCTATCGCCCGCAAAAACGCCAAAGAAACCTCTGTCCCTTAAGTGACTTTTACAGTTTGCCCGGGAAGAGAAGCAGCTGGCTCATTCTATGTTTATCTTTCGCCAGTCCAGCATGGAAACAGTTAATTTTAATTAATTTTAATAAGTTGTAGAACAAATGTTGGAATTGATGTGGAGAGGCTGTCTGCAAGAGGTGATGTCTTAATTAAAATTAACCCTGTATTTAAGAATAACAGAGCTCTACCGTTATGGGCTTAACTATTTTTTAAATGTATATTTTTGAAAATTATCAATTAAAAGAAATCACTTTTTTATACAAAGCCAAAATATTTGCCTCAACTTTACTTACTGACCTTATTTTTGTGCAAAGTTATTATGTTATGAACCTACACGTGTACTGTCATTTACTTTACTTACTGCAAATAACGTATGTTTAAATATTCTTTCTCGATTAGTGATTTTGACTTTTATTATATTTCTAAATTAAACTTATTTAATTTAGAATCAAAGATTGAAGATAGGAAATAAATATTAAAATTTATTGTTATGGGATAAAGTTATGGGTCAATCACAGTTAAGGTGAAAGGTTAGTTTATATTTTGAATTTTATTCAACGTTTAAGTCATTAAAAAGACTCATTTTACATGATTTATAAATCCTATAGTTTTTTTTTATTTTATTTTATTATATAACGGCTTTTGTAGAATATTTTTATACTATAGTTATGTTTGTATAGGTTCAATAAGAAAAAAAAGAGCAATTTTTACTGAGAATTTAATTTAATTTAAATATTTTAAAACGAACAAAAACATGTCGTAAAAGAAGTTCTAAATCATACAGATTATTTGAAAAAGAAATTTACACAACTTTACATTTGTGTTTCTTACTTCTTTAAACATTTTAAAGTTTGTTTCTGGTCTTTAAAGTTCTTTTATATAACGTTTACGATTTAAAAAATACTTTTGAGTCGTCAATGATTTTTTAAAGACTTGTTCCATGGATAACAGAATCCTCAGTAAAATATAGCTTGTATTCATAGAAATATTTTATATTAGCATTTTCACATAGATAATCGAGATATTTACTGCCGAAACTATTTTTAATAAAATAATTTTAGTGCCATATTAATGTGGACTTGTTAATTAGTAATAGAATAAATGTGTTATTTTTATTTTTGTGTCTTATTTTCTTATTTATTACCCTATCTTCTGTTCTGAGGCGTCCATGTAGTTAAAGTCAGATTCAAGCAAATCAGCAGTGCGATCACAGAACTTTATCGAATCGTTTGTTAACGAATGTTCGTATAGTATGGAGACGGTTTTTAAGAAAAAATTGAAATCTATCCATTGCCGCACGGCCAGCTTAAATAAATGTGTGCCTTGTTAATTTTGAATGTTTGTAAACATGTTGTACTCATAAATATCTGTAAAATAAAAAATTACAATGTTACTCAAAACTTGCAACCGACTCCATACTATACGAGCGTTCGTAAACATTCGTTAATATACGATTCGATAAAGTTCTGTGATCGCACTGCAGACCCCTCCCCGTGATGTAAGAAGGAAGCTTAACAATTTATACAATGATATTTTCAGTTTTATAAAACAAAACCAATGTTTGGTCAGGGTGTTCGATTTAACCACAGACATACATCTACATAGATGAAGCAAGTGTCACGTTTTGTATTGAACCAAGCGTGCCGACTTTTTAATACCTTTGATGACGTCACAGCTGATATTTTGTGATATAAAATACAAAGCGATTCAAAGTCACTGATGCCGCCGATAAAACCGATTATTAAGAACGATATCTATATCGTGAAAATGAAAACTTTTTATTCGTAGTAGGTAATTTTATACACTTTACGAACGTCAAACGCTGGATGAGGGCGGCGCGGGTCCGGACGACATGACGAATCCCGGGGGAGGTCGAGAAGTGTGCATCTCTCGGCTCAAGAAGATAATGATCGCCCATTATCCACCAATATCTTGGTGTTGTCTACTACTACTTCTTCGGCTTTAAAAAACGAAATGAAAGTAGAACCCTAGGTAGACCGAGAGGAAAAAAGCCGGCGGAAAAAAAACTCTGATATCAATTTTATAACAGACGTGCATACGCGCGACTGAATTTAGCGGCGATCAACCTTGACGCTTGGTCGAGTTCGGACACGAGAAGTACATGCACTTGCGTTGTCTATGTAGATATATGTCTGTGGTTTTAATACTACCGTCCTGATTATACTGCTAAAAGAACAACTTGCGTAGTGTTCTTCCTAATAAGGATAACTATGAGCCCGTGAAAACTGAAGTACAACTTAATTCGAAGACGACCGGCTGGTGTAGTGGTAACATACATTGCCTTCTATGCCAGAGGTCCTGGGTTCGAATCCCGGCGGCGGCGGATATCGGTGTGATGAACACAGATATTAGCCGTCAAGTCATGGATGTTTATATATTTCTTAAGTAAGTATATCAGTTATCTAGTATCCATAGCACAAGTTCTTTATGAAACTTATTTATTTATTTATAGAAATATTATTTATTTATTTATTGTATCTTAAAACTCTGATGGGAATAACTAATTAAGGGAACGATTGCTTTGGGAATTGTTTGTTCCCAAGAAAAAACTTTCACGCCGAGGCCCATTGCCTGATCGGAATACCTTGTTATCGGGAATACATCTGTTAATTGCGATTTAGCAGTGCGAGCACAGAGCTTTGTCGGCTCGTATGTTTACGAATGTTCGTATAGTATGGAGTCGGTTGCAAATTTGAATTTATCTATTTTACATTTATTTAACAATAAACATATTTATTTTAGTTTTTAATTGTTGCTTACAAACCTACACCATACTATACGAACTTTCGATGGTGATGGGGTAAACCTATGTGCCTCAGACGCCAGTGGTTGCGGGTTCGATTCCCGCACGGAACAAGAAAAAAATGTTCCGTACCTAGTTAGGCATCCGACTGACACGCGCCGGCCACCAGAGTGCTGACCGCGTTGTTACGATTTGCGTCAATGAGTTTAACGCTGATTTGTAATAAGTTATTTGTATTATGTTTAATAGAATAAAATTAGTCTTGTAGAATCCTTTTAATTGTAGACATTATATTTAATTTGTAATAAATAAAGTTTTTTTTAATTAATTATCTCCGTTGAATAACTTAACTACCTGGGCGTTTGTTTTTATTTATTTTATATTCTAGGTTCCCCCCTAGTTCGCTACATGGTATCTCATAACACAAGCTTCGCTTACTTTGAGGCCATGTAGTTGGTGTGATTGTCTGGGATTTTTTTTTTTTTTTATAATGCATGATCTTATATTATGATCTTGATATTACCGTGAGAGCGTAATATGATCATGTTACTTTCTACTATTTATTTGTTACTTTCTACCTTTTCCTTTTTACACATGGCCTATGTATGAATAACATTTTTTTCTTAATATTCCAAAGAGATCGGGATATATAGGGTCGCCTAATAATAGTCCATAATATTTTAAGAGTAGATTCAGAATGATGAGTGGTTTATATTTACGTGAAAAAAAATCATAAATGAAAATTTCTAAGTTCTTCTTAAGTGATCAAAATTCGAGTTTGATCTGTAGTTTATGACAACACAGCAAGTAATAAAAACGTTTCCATCTAATTGTTTGTAGTCATAAAATGTAGATTAATCTTTAATTTTACTCACTGAGAAGAATTTAGAAATTGTAATTTATAATTTTTTTTTTCGAAATTCAGACCCACTTATCAATCCTAATCAGCTATTAAAATATAATTGACTATTATAGGCGGCCCTGTATGAAAAAAGCAGGGAGAGCTATAACTGTAGATGTTTAAAATAAATAAAATATACACGAAAAGTGAACATAAAATAAGAAACGGCATGATTATATTAACATAGATTTTATTTGTGGTATAACAGTTTTAGCTAAACTTGTTACATATTTTTCTCTTGCAATCTTATAATTTTGCTAATACATCTTCAATCTCCTCGGGGATTTTTTCCTCTTCAGGTTTATTAACTGAGTCACCTAAATCAACATTTGTTTCAAGCTCATCTTTATCAATAGGACTTACTGCATTACCGTTGATTGTTACACTTTCTTGTGGGCCAAACGTAAATGTTCCATTTACCACCCCATCTGTAATAGGCTTAATGTCTTCAAGAACAGAATTGAGATCTTTTGGATAAAACACATATACGTTAACAACCTTTTCGTTTCCAAGTGAGTTTCCATACACAGTTTGTGCTTCAACTCTTATAGGTTTGTATTTATCGTCATTTTTGTGTTTCTTTTCTTCCTTGTCATTTCTTCGTCTTAGTAACTCTATTTCGTCGTGCACTTGTTTAGTTATTTCACTTCGTAGGTCTATGTTGGATGTATGAGTTAGCAGGAATTCTTTATCATCTATAACTATCTTTTCAGTTGCTGTTGGTTTATTAAAATATTCTTGATTGGGTTTCTGTTTGACTGCTTCCATTGATTTTTTTGCCATTTCAGATTCGAAAATGTTGAAGTAAAATTGAACCTGTTTTCCAACTTCTTCTTTCACAATTTTCGTTAGATGCTGAAATGTAAATAAATAATAAGTAGGATGCCCAAACTTATTTTCTTATAATCCGTAATCCGAAAATGCACCCGTGCGGTAAAAATAGTTGTTAATGGTTTTGGTTTGTTAATACATTATAGTTTTTCTTTTAATGTAATGTAATTTCATGTATATGATACCTCCCGTCCGTAAATAAATATTATTTGGCTTTTTCAAATAGAATTAACTTTTGTTGTGTTACGTATTAACTATGTGTACAAAATAAAAGAAGATTCTTATTTCTCATCTATGGTTCTCGTTAAATAAATAAATAAATGAAATTGACTGAACAGTTACAATAGAGACACTAAATATTAATCAACCAGCGCTGATCAAAGACGCTAACTGGGGTATCAGACAGCTACTGATACTGAGACAGCTACTGTCTCACAATGGCCATGTTAAAGTCATCAGCGTGCAAACTTCTATGATAGGTACTATTATTATTATGATTAATAATTAAAATACTGTGATACAAACCCCAGCCAGCATTTGAATATAAGCACCGACCCATTCTGACAACCATTTCCAAAATTGTTCCTGAAAGTATTAAAAAAATATGTTTTAGTCACCGCGTAACTTTTTCTCGCTCTTCTGTTATTTTAAACATATATCTATTATATGTATCGTATTCGATTTCTTAAAAGTATTATGGAGTATTAAAATATAATTGCGGGGACCCAACACATGGTCCTTCGAGCCGGATTATAGCGATATTGCCAACCTATATCGTAAATAATTCTATTCCTCCAGGACTCCTATTGTAATATAACTTCAGGGATCCAAAAAGTGGTCCTCAGAGCCCCATAATTCCGATATTCCCATGAGGTTTGAATATACGTGAGACTCATTTAGCTTCTAAATTAGTATGAACACAAAAGAGGAAGGCACAGTCACTCCTGCGAATCCGGGCAAAAGGTAACTGAACAAACTTACATTGTTTAACAGTTCCTTAAGTGTTTCTGGAGTCTTAAAATCTTTCATATCAAAGTCTTCATCCTTGAAAATGGGTGGAGTATTTTTCTTATCCTGCAAAGAAAATTTTGGTTATAAATTTGTTTCTAGTTTTCACTCATTATGTTCTAAAAAGTAGTTTGAACTGGATTATGACGCGTTTAATTTTTCAAAGGTTCTTAATTTCGGATGAAATCAGCAAATGGCCAGCTTCAAACGACCTTTTAACTCACCTTTTTCAAGTGAATTTCAAAACTCAGGCGTATTTGACATCATTTAACACATGTTTTCAATTATTTAAGAGTAATTAAGCATTTTAAATGCCAAAACTTTAAAATATTATTAAACATTGCAATGCTTCACTTTAACTGAGATTCACTATTTCTGAAAAGAAATTGGTCTCGGGTGGTCTAAGATACAAAGCTATACCATTAGATCGAGCTACGTTAGCAATATAACGCAAAAACCAAAATAATGTGCTAAGTAATTTCGAGGCATACGGCCAGGCCCCGGCAGCTCAGTTGAAGAGCAATCGTCCGGCAAACGAGAGGTCCCAGGTTCTAGTCCTGGTCGGGTGATTTTTATTTAACACATTTTTTCAATTATTTAAGAGTAATTAAGCATTTTAAATGCAAAAGCTTTAAAATAATATCATATAAAGTATTTTTGTAACTGGTGTATATTCTTATTATAAGCAACACCAACTTGTTGAAAAATGCATACGACATACGATAAAAACACTGTCCTCGGTGAACTGTTACATATTTATTTGTAGTTTCATGATTACTTATCTAATTTACCTATATACCGACTGATATAGGGGTAACGTACATTGCCTTCTATGCCTGAGTTCGAATCCCGGCGGCGGCGGATATCGGTGTGATGAACACAGATATTAGTCGTCAAGTCATGGACGTTTAAATGTTTATTTAAGTTTATTTTCGATTAAAAAATATGTATTTATTCAATACGTATGTTTATATATTTCTTAAGTATATCAGTTATCTAGTATCCATAACACAAGTTCTTTAAGAACCTTAATTTAGGCTAGATAATGTTGTGTGAGTGTCAGAAATATTTATTTATTTAATTATCAATAATTTTAAATAGGTTATCTTAGTTCAACTCCAGCTCATCGATAGTTGAAGTATATAGGTAAAATAAAATAAAAAAAGTTCGTAATCGTCAGTTACATAAGCGACAGAAACTTACAGTTATTATTGAGCTGGGAGGGTCAGCATTTATGTCCTTTTCTGTTAGTCGTTTCTGTTCACTATCGATCCCCACAAAAATATCGTGTTGGTCAAGTGGTTCACCCTAAAACATGATTTGATTAAAAATGATTAAATTATTAAAATCATATGTTGCCGTGCGTCGGCTTAGACTAGCCCAAAAAATCCAGAACTTATTTCTTTATCAAAATCATTGACCAGCTTCCGTGCTGGACTGGGAGCGAAAGAAACACCTTTTACCAGCAATTTACAAGCTGCTTTTCTTCCCGAGCATACTGTAAAAGTCAGTTAAGGAACAGAGGTTTTAGTGACGTTTTTGTGGGTGACAGACTGCGTCGTGTCAAACGTGACATCAGACAGTTTTATATCCTGTGGCGTTCTGTCTAACCCATAAGGAATACACGCGTATGTATGTCATTGAAAAGTAATACATTTTGTGATACCAAATTCCTTAAAGATACAAGATTGCTCCCGAGTTCACATCAGCTCGCGCGCCCTCAAACTGGTGCTTGCGGCTGTCGTCCCGCATCTCATCTCCCGCAGCGACACCCGTGGCCATTACAACCTTGCTACGTGAACTACGAGGACATCAACATAAACTCCGGCTATCTTTTATTTAACATCTTGTAAACCTGTAATACAGTCCGCTCATATCGAAGTTCAAGTATTTTATATATCAAGACCACCAAAACCCTAAACTTGAGCTTGACCCAATCAATGTTGACGACCACTTTGGCGATGGCGTAAACCTGTCTGCCTCAGACGCCAGGGGTTGCGGGTTTGATTCCCGCACGGAACAAGAAAGAAAATGTTCCGTGTCTGGGTGTTTATCTATTTATGTATTTATATTCTGGGTTCCCCTCTAGTTCGCTACACGGTATCCCATAACACTTTGCTTACTTTGCCATGTAGTTGGTGTAATTGTCTGGGGATTTTATGTTATTTATTTATTTAATGATACTTAACCAATAATTAAGTTTAATGTAAAATAATACCTCAATCAAAGATTAACTCTTCTGAGATACCATAACAACAAAAACATCTTTGTTGGATTGTTGAAATCCACTAATAGAATGGATTTACTCCATTCTTTCATATATATGAATAGAGACAACAGCAGATCAAGCGTGACAAACCTTTCAAAGTTGTAATTTATCTGACCCCTTGATCAACCCTTGGCAATAAGTTAATAATGAGAGGTTTTCTGACAGCTCATTAACAACAAATCGGTACAAAAATGGTACAAAAGGCTTCGATAGATGGCGCTTTATAAAAGGCGAAGTCTTGTCCGTCATATAGCCATATATATGACAGACTTTGACAACTGTATCATAAATTGAACTTAAAAATAACCTTAGATGGAAGATGCCACTTACCTACATTATAGTATACAGACTTAACGCCTTCGGCTTTTTAAAAGTGCCATCTGTAGAGGTTTTTTGAACTAATCTTTATGAGCTGTCAGAAAACTCCTCATTGGTTGGGGAAAAGTGACAGTTTTTTAACGCTTGATCTGCTGTCTTCTGTACCTAAAGTGCGGCCGGTGGGAGTTTGCATTCCTGACAGCTGTCAAAATCATAGCTTTTTTAACTTTCGAATCGGAAATAAACTTTATTCAGTGGACATAAGGAGCTGCCAGGAACGCATTCTCGCAACGGCCGCACTCTAAATCTACTTACTTCGGCAGCGGGATTGTTTCCAACATCGTAATTTATTGGTTTCTTGTTTATATCCTGAAATATTAATGATGTTTTAAATAACTTCTTGTTCCTCTTGTTTATATGATGAATTGAAATATGATCTAGTGAAACGATATGGGTACTATAAGGCGTCATTTATTTTATGGTGTATTGGGCGATTCTTCCGTGCTGGACTGGGAGTGAAAGATAAGCATAGAGTTTACCAGCTGCTTCTCTTCCCGTGCATACTGTAAAAGTCAGTTCAGGGACAGAGGTTTTATCGACGTTTTTGTGGGCGATAGGCTGACTCCCTATCACTGCTATAGTCTCTCTCCATCATTATGATATCTCCAAATTTTGTCAAACGTGACATTAGATGGTATTATAGTCTCTGGTGTTCTGCCTACCCCATAAGGGATACAGACGTGAAGTTATGTATGTATGTAGATATTGATCAATCGTCAGACAGTTCACCAAGTAATAAAGGAATTAAAAACAAAGAAATACAAAAGAAATGCACGATAGGAGGTCTTATAGCTAATGAGCTATTTCTTCCAGACTACCTTTTGGTGAGAACTTGGATTTCAAGTTATAGGGTGTAAGTTATAAGTGACCCAGCAGTCATCGTGTATATTAATAAATAAATTAAGATTTTTACTGTATATTTAAGTGTAAGCATCTGTTAATGGACCAAAATAGATAAGCTTATTATAGCTTATTGTAAGGTGAGTCACACAGTTGGTGGTTACAGTTGGTGAGTCAATTTGAGTAATTATATATAAATGTCTTACATTCCACACATATCCGTGGTCGTTTGTCAGATTCATGCCAAAGGTTTTTGTCGACAAAGCCATTAGGCTTCGGAAATACTCGGACAAGTTTGTTAAATCTGGTTGTAAAGTATCATCTTTGTCCTAAAAAAAAATGAATAACAATTAAGAAAATTTGCCGCCTAATTGCGAACTTCAATTATTTAAATTAGGGCCAGTCAGATTAAGCAAAACATTAGGCTTACTTGTAGAATTAGGTAAGCATGATGGTTTTACAGTTAAAAAGGCGAACTCATTTTAATAAATGTAGGTAAGAAAACGTAAAAGACAACACATATTTGATAAACAACAGTATTTTCGATCATGAAATCAAGTTGAGTATAGTGCGACCGGTGGGAGTTCGCGTTCCTGACTTGCGTTAGCTGTCAAAATCATAGCTTTTTTAACTTTCGAATCGGAAATAAACTTTATTCAGCGGACATAAGGCGCTGTCAGGAACGCATTCCCACAACGGCCGCACTCTAACTATAATTATTGATTCGTACACAAGTATAATTAAATAAACAAAATTCAGAATATATCATTTAGGTACATTTAATTAATAATATCAATTTGAAAGCCGAGACAAAAATATGTTTTTTTTTCTCTTTTACCTCTAAATCAGAGAGTGGATGTCCAGTAGTTAAGTCGAATACAAAATATAGTAAGATGATCTGAAATAGAGAAAAAAAACGATTTAAATGAATAAGTAGATGGTATATTAATTTTATGATTACTATTTATTTCTTAGGATTTCTAACAACAAGCATACTAATGGAGTAAAATAGACTATACAGGAATGGTTTTTAGTCAACAGCCAAATTGAAATGCTATTTTATTTGATACGATATAATCATACTTGCATATTTATTTTTGTATCGCCCAGTACAAAAAATTAAGATATGGCATCAAAAACGTTTTTATAAATAGTATCTGTTGATGAACATAGCTACTACGACGCAGAATTTCACTGATAATACTACGACGTAGTACTACAAGATTTTTGTAGTAGCGCGTAGTCGTCTTTATTTTAATGGTATTCATCCGTAATTTAAAGTGACCACGCTTTGCTTAATGTGTAAGCGAATGTATTAATTTCCTTGTAAAATAAATAGAAATAGACATAGAAAATGTTTTATTTTCATTAGCACACACACTTTTACAATTACAAACTTATAACAGGGTTCTCATAAATAACAGTGTAAATAACTATAAACTTAATTCACTAACTATAAACTATAATTTATGTATACTAAAAAACAAAAGGCGACGAATAATACTTTGCTATGTAGGTAGCAAAGCGCTGATTTTCAGTCGCTGCCTGGGATGCTGATATAAAATCATTTTACAACAAAATATGTAGGTACCTAATTTATGAAATTTAAGAGTACGTAAAGCGCATAATAATTAAGGAGCCACAGGGCCCTACAAAGTAATTAAATATATATTTGTAGAAACTGACGAAAAAGCATTTAAGATCACAAGGGAAAGTCCAAAAACCAAAAAAATAATATAAATAAAGTCATATTATTGGATTATACTACATAATGAATAATAGATAAATACTCAAAAAATTATAAACAAATGTACAGGTAAAAATAAAATTAAGTTATACACTTGATTGAAGATCAAATAAAAATGTTCTTAATAGACGTTCGAAACTAGCGCGTTGCTTAGTATTGTGGATGGGTGGTGGTATATTGTTCCAACAGGACTAGCATGCAACCATCGATAAATAGTCGAATCGACAAGATAAATATTACTTTGTTATTTTATCCTATTATGTAAGCTAATATGCGCACTATAATAGATAGAATCACTCGATTTGATACCATGATTAAGGCCACAGAACCAAATATGTCATAATCTTAATAAATTGCGTACACTTAATACCATATTCTAATAAAATATCGATAAAAGGCTCGATTTATCGTTGTCGACGGGAGCATGCTAGCCCCGCAGCAGTCGCTAGAGTTATAAATACATACCTATTTTGCCAAAATGGTTTCTACACAAAACAGAACTGCATGATAAAAACAGATGTTTATCTCCTATATTTTTATAAAATAGTTCACTCTGTATTAGAAGTTCCTGAATTACTATCTAAATATATATAAAATTCTCGTGTCACAGTTTTCGCTGCCATACTCCTCCGAAACGGGTTTGACCGATTTTGATGAAATTTTTTGTGCTTATCCGGTATCTATGAGAATCGGCCAACATCCATTTTATATTTTTTTTATTTATATGGCAAAACAACGTTTGCCGGGTCAGCTAGTCACAAATAAATTTTAATATTCGTTTTAGTGCTCGTAGATCTAGTCAAACAGGACTTTTTGCATTGCATACTTTAAAAAACAATACGTCCTTCTACAATCTCCTAGTAGGGATGGCTCGTCAGTGCAACTTAATCGCCAAGAAAAATCCGGCATTCGATATTCTATTACCTAAAGTAGAACTGTTTGCTAAAACCCTTAAAGATATTGTCTATCTTTAAGAGTTTACAACTGAGCCTAGAATTAATATTGTTCTGTGTTATGATATTGTCGCATCTATTATTTTTATATACTTATACTTATCTAACAGTGTTATTTTATATTTTTTTCTATACCCATTCTTGTGGAATGCAACCTAGACTAGAATAGTTTTAAGTTTGTTTTTAGTTGTATTTTATACTGTTGTATTCTGTTTTGAGTGAATGAATTCGTTTTGTAGTTTTATATTGAAATTTAAAATATTGATGGCAGCCCTCGACGGATTTTCTTGCTCTTCTTATAAAGTTCATAGGGAGTTGAATACCTATGTTATTGCGACATCTAAATCTTCGAGAACCGAATAGGTAAGCGTAGGTAAGTGCTATGAAAACGAATAGTATGTTGTTCATAATATGACCGACTCTGTGTGAGATCAAGTGAACTTTTAAAGAAGCTTTTCACGTTAATTATCCCTCGTCACATAAATCATTTCAGTCGGGGGATTTTAAATTATTTTATTCTTTTTCAATTACTTTTTAACCGTCGCGTCGTGGGTTTTAAAAAAAAATTATTTTGTTTTTTATTTCAAACTTTTTAAAGAGCATAATATAGGTACCATACATTACATTACACAACACCTCGTTCCTCATCAGCCCTCTAATGTCCCCACCACCGCTGGAAAACCCATGTAGTTTATTTAAATACATAGTGAAGTATTGTAATAGTTATTTACAACTCAACTTTGCTGGGGCTTTGTTGTAACGTAACTTGATATAATATTACGTAGAATGGTTTGTGCAAACCAATGTTATCATTCTTCAAAACCACTGGATTATTTTAATGCGGTTTTCAGTGATGGCTTTGTTTTTGTTTATCTATATCTATGATGTCATATTTAAATCGGACCAATGATTTTGCAGAATTAATGGTTGTTATTACAAACAAATGTTTACTGCAGCGCCCCCTAATGAGTTGCTACCGTTAAACCTATTTAAGAACATTATAACAATCAAATCCAAAGCGATAATTGAAAACGGCATTCAAACCGGACCAATGGTTTGCAAACAAATATTCACTGCAGCGCCCCCTGGTGAGTTGTTACCGTAACACCTATCTTAGAACATGCGCTAATCAAATCCAAAGCGATCACTGAAAACAGCATTTAAATCGGACCAATGGTTTTGCAGATAAACGGTAACATTGGCTTTTACAAACAAATGTTTACTGCAGCGCCCCCTGGTGATTTGTTACCGCTACACCTATCTAAGAACATGCACCAATCAAATCCAAAGCGATTACTGAAAACCGCATTAAAATCGGACCAGTGGTTCTGGAGATAAATGGTAACATTGGTTTGCACAAACACCCTCTCACCCCAAACGCATATACCGTCTCCGTTCCGTCGTGGGTAAAAAAAGAAACAATGTAACGCTCATTGTATTTTTCTCTTTTCACCGTGTGCAAGAAAGTGTAAATAAATAAATATAACTAAGTAACTGCATTAATTTTGATTTCTAATTAGTAACTAGCCACCACGCGCGGTTTTACCCATGTACTTTTGATCCCGTGGGAATTTCGGGATGAAATATAGCCTATAACCTTCCTCAAGAGTTGGGCTATCAAATGCAAAAAGAATTTTTCAAATTCCACTTGTAGTTTCTGAGATTAGCGCGTTCAAACAAACAAACTCTTCAGCTTTATATATTAGTAGGTATAGATTGTCATTTATTTTCCACAAGGGTCGTAGCTAAATACGTAATCTACACTAAGCGATATAAAATGCTCAAGAGTTTGTTTGGTTGAACGAACTTATCTCAGAATGTAATGGTCCGATTTGAAAAAATATTTTTGCGTTGAATTGTCAATTTATCGAGGAAGGCTACATTTTATCCCGGAGTTCTCACGGGAACGTAAGTAATGCAGATGGTACTGCGGGGATTTATTCTATAAGAATAATATATCTTCATTTCTACTGGCACTTATCGTATACTTAGCCACGGTAGGCACACTTTAAAGACTATCCTACTGGTTAATTTTACATTCTTTGTATGTTAATTGTTTGTAAAATGTAATATGCACTTTTTTATTCGCGCGAGAGATGTTGAGAGAACGGTTACTAGAGCAACACGTCATGGAGAACGATTAGTTTATAATGAAGCACCGAAATTGCAGCTTTATCATAACCAGTGCTATGCGATGTGCGTTAAAATGCTTTACCAAGACAGTTAAAGTTAATGCCACTAAATAAGTGTTTGAAATGACTAAATGGTTAAAAGATAAGTGTTTTTATAGCCTGAAATAATATTTTGGACATAAAAAATATTAATCGATAATGTAACTGTTATAAATAACCTATGTTAATGATATAGTGATAGTTCTTGGCTTTTATTCTTCATAGTAACAATTATATAACCGATGAATTTAATCTTAGAAATATTATGTACACTAATTAAGTCAATGATGTTTAACCTATATGCGTGACACATTCTTCAAATTAATGATTTTGTATACCCAACTAAAAAGATTGCATGCTGTTGGACAGTTTTGTATAAGGAACGTATCATAGTATAACCACCTTTTTGTACCATACGTTGAAGCAATAAATATTTGAAATTTGATTTGAAATAACTTTTGAAATGGTTTCTTAAAAAAGGGATCAAATAGAGCCTACTTTTATCTAATAATTTAAACGCTGAAAAACTAATACGATTAACAAATGATGTTTGTACCAACCATATAAAATTTCATTATGGAAATTCACAGATGTGTTCACTTCACAAGAAAAACAACGTTTGATTGGTTTTTAACTATTAATACATTTCCTTTATATACTAGATCATTAGGATATTAAAGATTCGAACAATTAACCATACTTTGATTATGTTGACGTATAGGTCACTGATCTCGGAACATCAATTTATATGAATTGTTTGTCCTACTTCTAAGAAAGCCGATGTCACGTCACGTCTCTCATAGTCATAGTCTCTCATTGACAACCAGTTTGGTGATGGGGTAAACCTAGCGGTCCCAGGTCGTTTTGCTGAAGACTTTATGACTATGTTACTTTTTGAATTTGACTCTGACTTCCCCATCTCCATCCCATTCCCCCATGTCCACGTCCATGTTAGTGTCCCGTCTCTGTCCACGACTATCCTCATTCCATCCACATTATCTGTAATATCTCTCACCTCTATCGCTACATCTATCTACTTCTTCTTTACCTCTATATCTATGTCTACGTTTCTTTCTAGTACTTGATTGCCTAATGTATCTATGAATATATAGTAGACTCCAGAAGATCACCAACTCGTTCATTGGTCAATGTGTACGCTTTTATAATAAAATTCCAAAATATTTAAGATTAACCCTTCGATACATTTAAGGATAAGTATAAAGTTTTGCTATAAGATATCCGGATGCAAGAAGATTGTCACTTCTTCTCAACAGATCGACTTTCCGAAGTGGTGGTAGATTCAGTTCAATTTGTAAATTGTGACTTATTTCAAATGTATTTAAATACTTACGAAATAAAGATTATTTTGACTTTGACTTTGACTTTGTCTGCCTATATTTTTTATTTTTAGTCTATATAAATGATCTACCCTATATGGTAGGCAATAATCACGATATTGTATTGTTTGCTGATGACACATCATTAATTTTTAAAATGAAAAGGCAGAAAACCAACTACGACGATGTAAACAATGCTCTCTCTAATGTAGTACAGTGGTTTAATGTAAATAATCTAGCTTTCAATGATAAAAAAACTAAATGTATAAAATTCTCCGCACCAAATGTAAAACAAGTTGAGTCTGATCTGCGGCTTAATGGGAACAGGTTGAATCTAGTAGATAACACTGTTTTTCTTGGAATTACCTTAGATTCTAAATTGCAATGGGGCGCCCATATCTCACAGCTAGCGAGTAGACTTAGTTCTGCAGCGTTCGCGGTAAAGAAAATTCGCTCATTGACTGATGTTAATACGGCGAAGCTGGTTTATTTTAGTTATTTTCATAGTATAATGTCCTACGGCATCCTACTTTGGGGCAATGCCGCAGACATTGACACGATATTTACACTGCAGAAAAGGGCTATTCGTGGAATGTATAAACTTGGAAGTAGAGAATCTCTAAGAGAAAAGTTTAAAGAGATTGGTATCTTGACCTTTGCATCACAATATATATATGAAAACATTATGTATCTATATTTATAAGAATAGTAGTAAATTTAAAACCATGAAAGATAAGCATGATAAAAATTATTCTGTAATGACAAGGAACGACCATAAATTAGCGTTTCCCAAATTAAGGCTGGCTAAAAGCACCAAATAATTTATGGGAATGTCAATACGTATTTATAATAAAATACCACAGTCAATTCAATCTCTAACGTTTAATAAATTTAAAAGAACTATCAAAGAAACATTATGCAAAAAAGGCTACTATAAACTCCAAGATTATTTAGATGACAAAAGAGCGTGGGATTGATGTCTCCACAGGTTATTTCCAAATATTAAACATTAATCACTATGTAAGCAGCTTGGCTGCGACATGATATTGGCAAGCACGAATAGCTGTCTTCTGTTTGTTTGTTCATGTCATAGCAGAGCTGTATTTCTGCCAAATTGTACCTATAATAAGCACTTTTTACAAAAGAGTGCCGAGAGTTTTTTTTCCGCCGGCTTTTTTCCTCTCGGTCTACCTAGGGTTCTACTTTCATTTCGTTTTTTAAAGCCGAAGAAGAAGTAGTAGTAGACATCACCAAGACATTGGTGGATAATGGGCGTAAGCTGAGAGACGCACACTTCTCGACGGAGGCCTTCCCCTGGATTCTTCATGTCGTCCGGACCCGCGCCGCCCTCATCCAGCATTTGACGTTCGTAAAGTGTATAAAATTACCTACTACGAATAAAAAGTTTTCATTTCATTTCATTTCATTTCATTTCATTTCATTTCATTTCATTTCAGACATCAGTGGTTGCGGGTTCGATTCCCGCATGGAACAAGAAAAAAAACGTTTCGTGTTTTGGTGTTTATCTATACATATATGTATTTTATATTCTAGGTTTCCCCCTAGTTCTTTACATGATATCTCATAACACAAGCTTTGCTTACTTTAAGGTCAATGTAGCTGGTGTGATTGTCTGTGGATTTTATTGTTATTATTAAAAAAAATTACTTGACACACATTTTTAAGTCATTGTTGATACTTTGACTGAAGTGAAGACACCTACTTTTTTCCGTTTCTTACATTTTTTTTCTCGAAAATTGCAATTTTTTCAAAAACCACTTTACTGATTTTGATGAATTGACTAACTCCTTTTTTTGGAAGTTAGTTGAAAAAAATGTACAAAGTAATTGATACGTTGATGATTAAGCTGACATTTTTATCTTATTGTGGTTATGTTGTCATTTGTAATCGCGCGTATGACGGCTTCTG
Source organism: Stenoptilia bipunctidactyla (assembly GCA_944452665.1). Lineage (NCBI taxonomy): Eukaryota > Metazoa > Arthropoda > Insecta > Lepidoptera > Pterophoridae > Stenoptilia > Stenoptilia bipunctidactyla. Next base: position 2,745,346 of record OX101750.1, on the reverse strand, counting down.
CCCTTCCGCACAAATCACGCTTCCGGCCCTAGATAAGAGTGTCGTAATAGAAGGGTACAGGGAAATAAGCAGTCAAAAGTGAGTCATATATACAGGGTGTCCCGCTTACCCTATATAATACCTTCTCGGAGGTATTCTAGTACCCATAAGGATTACGGAAAAAATATGAAAAAAAGAAAAATGGAAATTTATTTTTCAATTTTTGTATGTTAGCAATAAATTTCGATGTTTTCTTTCATACAAAAATTAAAAAATAAATTTTGAATTTTTATTTTTTATATTTTTTTCTGTTATCCTTCTTCTTCTTCTCCGTGTCGATACAACAACATAATAAAAATTAAATTATTTTGGCCCAGTGTTCAGCAACTTTAACTGCGTTATCTGTTGCGGCCCAAAGGTCTTTTAATGTGCATGTAGTTGGGCACATCGGGCAAGCAAGCAAATGTGATATTGTTTGTGGATCAGTACCACACTCACACTGGGTGTTTTCTACGTTTGTGAAGCCCCATTTACTCATATTGAGCTCTGTTATCCTTATGGGTACTAGAATACCTCCGAGAAGGTATTATTTAGGGTAACCGGGACACCCTGTAGAAACAAACAAGTAAAAAAATCATAGTCAATGACTTTGATCCTTTTAACATGTTTTGGGTCTTTTCTTTTTTGCAACTATGGTGACATTGATCTTTTTTTTTGAGTCCCTTGTGCACTGTGATCGTTTTAAACGTATTTCGTAATTAATATAGACCAGTAGGCCTATTACGTTTCTTTCATGAAATGACATGATAAACAAGATTCAATCTTCAACAAGATTTCTATCTTAGAGTAATAACTATAAGTACTTTATTCTTACTCTAAGATTTCTATGATATAATGAATGTCTGCACCAATAGTTTAGACATAAACAGGCATTGAAATAATGGCAATATCATCTTTATACATTCACATACCTAACGAAAAGTAGTTCGACAGGTCAGAGTCTGTATGGACCGTGAACATTACTCTTTCGAACTAAGCGCTTTGACAGTTCATTTTTGATACGGGTCGCCAAGGTTTGGAATGAACTGTCTGCGTCTATTTTTCCTGACCGGTATAACCTGGTTCTTTTAAGCGTGTTTCTCGTGGGTGGACGTGTACCACCTAAGTCTTCATGATTACTTAACTTTAAGGTGACATAGAAGACAAATGTCCCATCCTTACTGGGTAAAAAAACCTTGGAAACATTGTATACAGGGTGACTGGTGACAAATTTTAGATATTAAAGGAGAGCACTCTGTACTCGATTCTAATAATTTTGTAATAAAAGTAGGTACTTAATTTTTCACCAGAACTCCATATAAACAAAGAGTTCACAAATGCTTCACGGCTCGACGACCGTTTGTGAAGCGGTCTATATGTACCTACCTATTCTGTGTGGGTTCACTACGCCTTTCCGAAATACAATTAACCATATTACATTTCTACTATGATGCATCATCGACCATCCAGTAAACGATCAGTTGAGTTCATAAGATGTTTGATATGCATTTTCTCATTTCTTCAGTGCTACGTTTCACCTGAACACTATACAACAAAATATGTTTCATTTAAGTAATATTTACACTTACCGTCACTTATCTAACTTCTATAAGCAAGGTACAACTCGAACTAATATTAAAATACTATAAAAATCAAATAAATAGATACTTAATTTGTCTATAATTGTTCTTTTCCCTTGTCCAAAAACAAAACTTAATTGTTCATCACATTGGTAGCGCCGCTCTGCGTACGTCCGTACCAGTGTAACCACGAAATAGAGAATTCTGTTCTCATGAGTGTAACCATGCGTTGAGTAATGAATTCTTTAACTTTCGGTTAAGTTTACGCAGTAAATAATTAAAATTTATTTTGATTTTATTTTTTCTCTTCGTGTATGATCCCAAACTATCACGTCCTCGCATTTCGAAAGTGCCTCACCGGTCACCCTGTATGTCTGTATCCACTAATAAAGAATGTATTTTTAGAACTAGAACAAAAAATAAATGAAAAACATTTCTTTTGATACTTTTAATTTTATTTTTAAACAGTTTCATTTTCGTAAAAAAATATGTAAATTTATTTTAAAACTATTAAATTAATTGTAGAATAGAATATACAATACAGTAACCTTATTTAAATCTAAGTTGTAATTATACTACAGGGTTACTGGTAATTAGAGCGGAATCTCTTTAGGTGACAGAGGAGAGGCCTAAATCATGTAATCCCAAAGTACATACATACATAACTTCACGCCAGTATCCCTTATGGGGTAGGCAGAACACCAGGGGCTATAAAACTATCTGATGCCACGTTTGACACATTATGAGGATTATGTAGATGGAGAGACTATTGCAGTGACAGGGGGTCAGCCTATCGCCCACAAAAAAGCCAATAAAACCTCCGTCCCTTAACTGACTTTTACAGTATGCCCGGGAAGAGAAGCAGCTGGTACATTCTATGTTTTTCTTTCGCTCCCAGTCCAGCATGTAATCCCAAAGTGTACCGTTATTAAAATACTTGGGGTTATTCCTTTTTTTCTGAAAATCCAGTTATACTCCTTAAAACATCGATTGTAAAAAAACAAATTATCTGATTTCAATTGTCTTTTCAATTTTAGATAGGAGTTTAGTGAATCAATAATAAACTATAAATAAATAAAATAAATAAAAATCCCCAGAGAATCACACCAACTACATGGCCCCAAAGTAAACATAGCTTGTGTTATGGGATACCATATAGCGAACTAGGGGGGAACCTAGAATATAAATACATAAATAGATAAACACCCAGACACGGAACTTTTTTTTTTCTTTTTCCGAGCGGGAATCGAACCCGCAACCACTGGCGTCTGAAGCAGACAGGTTTACCTCTTCGCCAAAGTGGTCGACTATAATAAAATTGTTACAGTTTGATTCCAAACAGAAGCTACAGGATGTTTTTTGGACCAATGCTTTTTGTAAAAAGTCGCATACTCTTCATTTGTAATCTCTAGAAGGCATAGCATAATGGGTTCCATGGTTATGATCATGTCGTTCAGTACAAAGCAAGTTCAAATTTAGGTCACTTCCCAAATAACAGCAAGAAAAATGTCATGGTCCACTAAAATAAGCCAATTCGAAGTGTTATTGGTATAATGGGTAAAGGGAGCGTCTAAATAATACAAACAGCATGATCCAAGCATTTCATCTTCGTCTCTTATTCCAATTCTTCTAATTATTGCGATGAAACCCTAATTTACATGACTGGCAAAATCTTTGACAGCGAAAAAATAACGTCTGTCTATGACAGGAACAGTTTGTATAATTCCTTTGAAGGATTAAAAATGTAAGTTTTCGATTTTGTTTTTGAATTTCATTCTAGAACTGTGCGGTTAAATGCCAATTGTTTTACCTCATTGAATAGCCAGAGAGTTGTAGAAGTTTTTACAAAAAAGTGTATCGAAAATTTATTACACCTTTTGTGGAGAAAAAAGCAATTTTTTGCAAACTTTGCTCCAAAACAAAACACTTTTATTTTATAAAACTTCCTGTAGCTTCTGTTTGAAATCACACTGAAACAATTTCATGAAGGTTTATTATTGACTAGCCACCGCGCGCGGTTTTACCCGCGTAACTTTTGAGCTCGTGGGAATTTTGGGATAAAATAAAGCCTATAACCTTCCTCAAGAGTTGGGCTATCAAATGCAAAATCCCAAATTTTTCAAATCCCACTTGTAGTTTCTGAGATTAGCGCGTTCAAACAAACAAACAAACAAAAAACAAACTCTTCAACTTTATATATTAGTATAGATCTGCTGATTTGCTAAACACTTATCTAAAACTGAAAAGGAACTTGAAATCGGACAATCAGTTTTTTTACAATCAATGATTGAAGGAGTAATACTGGATTTTCAGAAAAAAAAGGAATAATTCCAAATATTTAAAAAAAAACGGTACACTTTGGGATTACATGATTTGGGCTCAAATTATTGGAAATGACCGCTACGTCACCCAAAGAGATTCCGGTCAAATTACCAATAACCCTAATTAAATAATGAAGCTAACGTTCATTTTAAATGTACTTTTCAGACAATAGTATACAATAAAAAATGGCGACAAATTTTATGTGAAGGGTGGTCGCTAGTCAGGCAGGACTCTGTAGGGGTCGTACCCCCAAGTAAAGGTTCAACAATTAGTAAAGAGAAATATATTAGAACAACAATAGAACAATATAATAAGAATAATTGATTATTAAGTAAGCAACTCTCAACTACTCTTGGGCTACTCGACAAAAAGTTCATAGTTTTTTTCGCAAATGACTGAGAAAAAGAACTGGAATGGAAGTAATACATCGTAAAAAATCAAAAGGAATATAATAGTCGGTTCTGCCACGGTAAAAAATTTACAGTTTTTTAATATGTACATATCGCTAGTAAAGTTAAATTTTAAATTATCTACTTTCTAAAGTTATGCTTAAAAAGGGAACCTACGAAAAATCTTGTCCATTGCGTTATACGGAGAACGTACCCACGACGGGGCTAGCATGCTACCGTCGACAACAATAAATCGGGCCTATTATCGATATTTTCTTAGAATATGGTATTTAGTGTATGTAATTTATTAAGATTATGACATATTTGGTTCTGTGGTCTTAATCATGGTATCAAATCTAGTAATTCTATCTATTATGGTGCGCATATTAGCTTACATAATAGCATAAAATAACAAAATAATATTTATCTTGTCGATTCGACTATTTACCGATGGTTGCATGCTAGCCCTGAAGATTTATTTAAAGCTAGTGTTATAATTAGTAATTTCGAAAACGATTACGATGTTAATAAAAGTTTTTATTATTAATTTATTAATTCAGCACTTATTGCGTTATTAACTTATTTTTAGTCTTAATCTAGAAGTTTGCAGACTTACAGTCACATAAAATATTATCAATAATAAATAAATTTAACTTTATTTGCTTATCACTATCCCTTAAATAATACGGCTATCAAAGATCACATATAAAAGCGGTAAGACCTAATAGGACTTGGAAAGTCAAGTTATCTATTTAATGTTGCTAGGCTTTTTCATTAACTTGAAAAGTTTTATTTGAGGTCTGCTTCTATCTAGCTCATCTAAGAAGTACCTGGAATTATTCAACTGTTTTTTGTCCTTAAAAAACATATTTTCATGGTGATTACGCTTTTTATTAGGTATGGTGTTAGCGTGTATGTGGCCATGGTACACTACATTGGCAAGATTATCACTTGATTTACTGCCGTTCACAGATGGTAAGGCATGTTGGTACGCGTATATAAAAGGTATAAATGTACCATTTTTATTGACCTCAAAAGATGGAACTGATGGTAACATAAGAGGACCTTGATTGAGCACGTGTGGTATAAGCTCTTTATGCGTTTGCAAAACCTCATTTTTCGGAGTTGTACTATTTTCCACTAGCATGCGGCGAAATAAAGAATTTCGTTTTGGTTCTTCTACCTTTTGAGATTGATCAAGTCTTTCGGTTAGTTTTTTGAGAAATATTTGAAAATAGTTAGTGTTTCTTTCTATTTTGTTGAGTATTTCGTTAGTTATTGCTTTGAGATCGTCGATGCCGATTCCAGGATTGGTGGTTGTTGGAATATCTCTTGTAGTTGTCGTTATGGTTGTTGTAGACATTGTTGTTGAAGCTACATAAGATTTATCGTTCGCTGGTGGATTTAGATCCTTTAACTTTTTCAAAGCTGTTTTAATCAAATTTCCAACATCTTGTTTGTTGAGATGTAATATTTTAGGTGGATTAAATGGCAAAAGGAGATCAATTAAATCTTTGCTTTTACTGTCCCGCTGCCTTTCTTTGAAAATGTTTTCTAAGGTTTCTTTTTGTTGAAGTAGGCTTTCTAGTTCTTGTTCTATTTTCTCAGAATCTTCTTCTAATTCATCATTTCTTTCTTCTACTACTTCTTTTTCATGATCGCTAAATGCAGTGTTCATTTTTCTTGTTTCTATAATAGATCAATATAAGTTAGCTAAGGAATTACGAAAAGGAGTTTAAAAGAAGCAGTGCATGTGTAATGAAGTTACTTATTTTTAAGTAAATCTCGACTTATAATATCGATTCTCTTAAAAAGCTATTGAAATTGTTGAGAGTAAATTGATCTTACCTACATTGAATTGACTTTGGTTTTTTGGTGCTAGCTTAACGGTCACTTTGTAACCTGTTTTAGGTGCTATAGCGTTAACTAATTCTTCAAAAGGGACGTTGTCATCAGTTTGTATAGGTATACGAGCACGTAGTGGAGGACCGTCATTTCTTGAATCTTGCTTCAGAGAAATCTTTGTTTTCACATCATATTCTTTAGATTTATCAAAGCCACCCATAATAATATGAGGGTACTTGGACATTAAGGGAGTTTGTTCACCATTTTCATTAAGTAAGTACCCCAAACTTGGTTGTGCCAAGACACTAAAAGTGCGATCTACATTACTATTAACATACGAGTCTATTTCTCTCTGTTGTCTGTCATCATATAGTTGCATACCTTCCAATTCTTCATCTACAGAATGTTCATAATATGGGGTATCGTTTACACTTTCCGGAGCAATTAAAGCTGGGTTCGACATATCTGACAAATATATATTACTTAGATCACGTTTAAAACGATTTTTCTTCCACAATAATGATTTGGATGCCATGACATCAGTATTTAAATATTTGTTTAATTTAACTTTATTTTTTATACTAGATATTTGCCGCACTTGAGACGCATATCTTTTGGTTCTATCAAAAGCGTCTAATCCTAGACCGTTAGTAAGCTTTTCATCATTTTGTTCTAAACTCAACAGGTCCTTAAAACCAACTCCGTAATCAAATACCATTGAGTTTTTGGCATCCTTGATTGCATTTGGTTCGAAATGTGTTGGAAAATAGATCCTATTATCTTTTTCTTGATTTTCGTAAATATCTTGCAAATTTATTTCACGTTTTGAAATATCATGTAAGTTGACCATTGTTTTTAGTAATTGCTTGTTTAAAGTATCAGTCACAGTCGAATTTTTTGTATTATACATTTCGTCAACAGCTTCTGGCAAACTTTCCATCATTTTTTCAAGCCTATCGAAAATGATAAATCTTTCTCCGTCAGGAGTAGTGTCAACGTATTGATTGAATCCTATAGCCAGTCCGGCACCGTCGATGTTCTTAAATGAAAATTTGAGGTTTCCTAAACGAAGAGCGTCATCGTATTCACTGTAAAGCGGTATTTGATACCTTTGAGGAATGTCGCCGAACACTTTTTCGTATGCCACATGAACATTCCCATTTTCGGCTGAATTAATAGTTTTAGCGTTTGTAAGGAAGTTTGGTTGGTGCTTTGTATTCGATTCGGCTACATTAGTAATTGATTTCGAATCCATGTTATGTGTGTTAAGAACTTTACTTATGGGGTCTAACTGTCTGTGTGTTATAGGCTCCATAGGTACAGAAATTTTGTTTACAATTTTGTCATCAACTGGAGACAGCAATCTTTTTTTAATTTGTATAATCCGATGTTTTTTCTTTTCTTTAGTTTGTAGATTCCCTAAGTTTGAGTAAATTGCGTGTTGAATCTTTTCAATAAGATTTTTCACGACTTTATTTTTTCGTTTATCATTTCTCAAATCTCTATTATCAATATGCGTTTCTATTTCAACAAAAAGCTCATCCTGATGCCTTCTTGTATTATTTTTATCTCTGTGTTTTGCTAACATATCCTTCATGTTACCAGAGATTTGTCTTTTTGGTCGTGATTTACTGAATAGTTCATTCATAATGGGAACCTTATTATTTGTTGGCCTGTAATATTTGGTCGCATAATCAGCTAGTGCCTTTTTGAAGTAGTATTCAGGTGTGTTCTTTATTTCTATTTTTGCAGTTACCAAATTAGCTTTAGCTGGTTTTTCTTTTAAAATTGATTTAACAGAAGTGCTGGTCGAATTCTTTTGTTCCGTTTCTTCATCAGGCTTAGAAATTTCAATATTTTGTCCGTTGTATATAAGTTTTATGATTCCCTTTATATTTTCTTTACCAGTTCTGCAATAAAATTATGAATATTAAACATCGTAAAAAGTTTCTAGACACATAACAAAATTATTTCATCCCTATTTTACTCACTTGTTAATACTTTTGTCATCCTTTTTAATATCAATTAATGTATTTATTACTATATTTGCTGAAATAAAAAATTATAAAAATTATTAACTCTATCCCTTTTCTATGTTCATCATATTAATTCATTTATAATAAATTAAATTAAATGAATTTTTTTATTCATCATAAGACCATCGAATGGCCGTTTAATGACGTCACAATTTTGTACTTTAGGTTTAAACAAGGTTTTAATAGTTATTGAATAAGATATTGCAGTAGACCAAGAGAAAAAAAGCCGGCGGAAAACAACTCTTGGCACTCTTTTTCTGTTAGGATTATACGAATTAATACAAATAGGTACATACAGTACAAATTGATCATGACATGGAAAAAAACAAACACAAGACAGCTAACTGTGAGAGCCAATGTCATGCCACAACCAAATTGCTTACATAGTAGGTGCATTGAGCTATGGATGCACAACACGATCATGACAAACTGGGATCAGAGTATTTAAACAAGATTGGAATAAAATACTCATAGTATCATCAGCAAAACAACCTGGCACCGCTAGGAGCACCCGTACACGAGCATAAGGCAAGCCATCACCCTCCTCCACCATATTTTAGGGAAGAGGAAGGGTGACCCGATACCCAACGCTACCACTAGCCATGCCGCCTGAGGGAGCATGACGCTCTTGCTGTTGTCTTCACAAGAAAGTAAGTGAGTGGAACAGTCACCAGTATGCCATATGTCATACTGCACAGCCAAGCCGTAAACAAAATTAATAAGTAATTAGAAACTTTTAGAAATATCCTGTTGTGCTTAATCCCATGCATTTTTATCGTCTAAGTAATCTTTAGTTTTATAATAATCTTTTCGAGATAGAGTGTTTTAATGATTGATTTAAATTTATTGAATGGCAGGGATTGAACTGACTTTGGAATTTTGTTATATATACGTATTGACATTCCAATAAATGATTTGCTGCTTTTAGCCAGCCTTAATTTGGGAAACGCTAACTTATGGTCGTTCCTAGTCTTTACAGAGTAATTTATATCATGATTATCTTTCCAAGTTTAAAATTTATTACTATTCTTATAAATATACAAAATGCTTTCATAAATATATTGTGATGCAAGGGTCAAGATACCAATCTCTTTAAACTTTTCTCGAAGCGATTTTCTATTGAAAAACCTTTATATTTTTTCAATAGGACTGTTTCTTAAGTCAAACACTGTACAAGTGATATAAGATAAATTATTAAAAAAACTATTTTATAAAGTTAAAGTGAAAGTAAATATCTCAACATAATAGTTTTTACCTGGTAATGATTCGTTGCCTTTTTTGTTGTTGTCCTTTTTTACGTCGACTTTTTTTTCAGTGACCTTTTTTTCGTTGACTTTTTTTTCAGTGACACTGTTTCTATCAAACGTTGTCATTTCTTTGTGCAAACCATCGCAGTTCGCTAATTCATCCATTAACCTTATTTCATTGCTACTTTCGATATTATTAGTAATTGGTTTGTCAGTAGTCGATGTTTGGATACTTTTGTCTGAAAAAGAAGAACTTGAATATCAAATACAATTTTAATTAAAATACTCTCATCATGACTCTTTGCAATGAGCCCTCCCAATAGTGAAGAGGAGTCTAGTCTGAACTTTTGACAACTATTGTATACAAGTGTACAGTGTAACATGGATGCCCACGATACAGGTTCTTCCTAGTGTGGGATCCACAGTCCATGCATTCTGTATTGTTACAATAAATTAGTTAAGTATAAATTGGTTAAGTCACAATTATGATATAATTTATGAAACAAAGTATTATTCTCATCTTTTTAGTCGTTAAGTCTAAATGTTACAATTTAAAGTTTAAATAAAGAATTAGAATTTGATTTTGAGTCTATATATAGATTACATCTTATTCTGACATTGTATAGATTACTTTTAGTTAAAATTAGTGAATAATAATATACTATAATTTTTTTTTGGTAATAGTAACTACATATTATTGTTAATGTAAATAAATTCAATTTATAATTTCTTTTGCTTATCTTGTCATATTCTGTAACGGAGTTTAACTATAAATATTATTTTTAAGTTGCACATATTATTGAGTTGCGACCCAATTCCTACTATGTTTTGTATTGGTTGTAACTTGTGCATTACAAAATAAATAAATAAAAAGGTGGTAAAATAAAGTGTACAGTTACAACGGGACTGACTGCATTGCCATCCAAAGTAACAAGTTAATAATTTGTGTTTGCCCTTTGTGGAGGCACACGCTGCGTTCAACAGAACGTACATGATGTATTGTGACATTGACACTTCGTACATTCTATAGAAAAGGTCGAGCGCGCGTGTTAAAAGTGATTTAGCTATTTAGTAATTTCTTAAAAATATAAAGTTCTACAGTCCACCAACGCTACGTGATTGCGTAATTAGCCAGGCTAAAGTTCGTCATCGGGGCCCGGGAACCGAGGAGAAGCAGAAACCAAGTAAGTGCCTCCACCGGCGCGGGCCGGTATTAGGATGGGTGACCGCTGCCGATCATTTATTTGTCACTACAACTTCCGTGCTTTGGAGGACACGTTAAGCCGTCGGTCCCGGGTGCTGTATCCATGTATACAGTAGTCGTTAGGGTTTGCTAGAAGTCATTTCAACGCCCTGAAAATTCTGACATCCACCACCCAGCACTGGGCTAGCTTGGTGGATTACGGCCTAAACCTCCTCGCCTACCAGGGGAGAGACTCATAGCCCTGCAGTGGGCTGATTACACGGAGTTGTGATGATGATGATGATCTTTGTTTAACTAATTATATCATTGAACGTTGTTCTAAATTCTTTTATGTAAAAATCATCAGGCATAAGAGGCTTAAATCGCAGACCCCAAAATCAATTAAAAAAATTGTGTCAATCAATAATTGTTATAACGTATTTTAAAACCTTAATGCTTTTTTAGGCGGAAAAAAACCGTGCAATCTGACAAGTCGGACTGGTAACAGGGCAGAACAGACGGAAACTGACAATAATTATTATAAGCTAGCCCGCGACTTCGTTCGCGTGGATGACGAAACTTATCAATGAGTTTTTTGTATAAAGTTCTATTTTTGTAGAACGTAATTTATCAACCATACCGGTATTAATACTACTGTGTTGGGGCGGGCCCTTTGTGGCTAATTACAATAGAACGCCAATAAATTGTGTCTCATTAGCATGGATTAATAGAATATCTTTTTGCGCTCGCGTTCTGTAAGTTTTTTGTATTAGATTTCTACTTTGGTACCTGTAGCAAGATAACAAATACTATAGGATAAATAATGGTAACGACAGATAGTCACCGTACGTCATCAATTGAGAGCTTCAGCATATACGACATTATCAGTGAGCCCGTCCGGAATATGAACATAAAGGTTCCTTGGACTACTCACGCTAAAGCTGACCGTGTGATAAACAACTCACACTAAACAACTAAGATCGACGCCAGCAACGCCAAAGTCTGACCTTGTACCTTATTTATTGTCATAGTGTAACATAAAGCTACTGAAAACTGTAGCTACTCTTTTAAACTGAAATAGGAAATTGTTTGGAATCAAAGGAGTTCTATAAATCAAAACTCTTTCCCCGGCACATAAACCGGTTGAATTTTCTGCCTTAATTATGTGAACACTGCGCTCATTCCTATTCCCAGTAAAGATACGTACCGGAATTTCTGTGTGATCAAGATCTATATGTATTTGAAATACAGTACCCAAAGTACTATTGACAATAAGGCAGACACAGTCAATTTTTGCTCGGATATCATATTTGAAACTCTGAAGCTTCTAATAGTTCTGCAGGATTACAGTTAGTTTCTACAGCGTACTATCAATGTGTACTGCAATATCAAAACGTTCGAATAGCTATCAACACTGATTTAAGGCTAAGCTCAAATATAAAATCTATAAGGTCTATGCCTTATAAAAGTAAACCTCAGTATCTAACTAATTTAAAAATATAAACTCAATAACAGAAAATATAATACCTATCTAATTACCTAAATAAAACTATTTCTGATGAGAACTAATAAACTCAATAAATACGCAAAATCCCAAAAGAATTGTACCTATACGAATGACTAATCTTACTTAACAGTATTATAAAAGGGTAGTATTTAATCGAGTAACTGTAAATAAAAATTTTAGGTGACAAAAATAATGAATTTGGCTTACTGTTTTAATTAAGTGAGCGACTGAGAGCGAGTGACGAAGAATCAATGAAACAGCGACTTAAAAACACTTTTGACCATGTCGGGATTGTCCAGGGTTGACTATAATAGCTGACCAGGTTTATGGCGCTTCGCCGGCCGCTGCCGCGGCACCGCTCGCTTCGCTCGCTCGGCTCGCGCACGTGTATAACTATATGCAACCTAACATGCTCCTCCTCGCTGCGCTCGTCGTCGCACCTAACCGTACTGATTCCGCCTTCCGGTGCGGGAGCCCTTCTCGTAACTTATCTCTTTCATCGCAATGTATATGTGTTTTAGTCGCTCACTTAGTAATTCAGTCGCAATATTAATATTTAAAACCGTTCATTTTCATATATTTTTCAAGACAGTCCAAATTTGTTTTTTAGTCGCTCGTTTTATTATTTCCCATTATAAAATAACCTACGGTCACCACGCACAATATCACATATACTACCTATACTTTAAAATTAAAATCTATACCTACGACTTATAGAAATAAAACTAAATAATATTGTCTTAAGTTTTCGCGATTCATACTATTAAATAAAACACTTTTTAACCGGATTTATCGCGTATATTTACGTATCCGCTCGTGATCACGGGGTCTGCAAAGACACCAAAACGTTAAAATTTAAAATGTAAATATACGCGATAAATCCGGTTAAAAAGTGTTTTATTTAAAACTAAATAACTCTACCTTAAACTGTACTTAGTAAAAAACTAAAAGGAATAAAAAGGTCGCACTGAAAAGCACGGTTTAGAATTACAAGTAACAGTTGAAACATACAATTTATAGAATACTAATAAGAACAAACGCTCCCCACTTGTTGACACGTTCAAATCAAATTTCAAAAAACCGTCCGTATACCTACTACCTATACGGTAGCGATCCGTGGCGGCCGCGCACCACACGTGTGTTGCGAACGATGCAAGCCAAATTCATCCTTCAGCACTACATTTATTTACATCATAACTTTTAGTGAACTGCGTATGTCCTAACTTACAACAAACTTTTTGCTTGGTGGTAGGATCCCTTCTGGGTCCGCCTGGCTAGCGACCACCCTTTATATAAAGTCTGCCGCCAAATGTTACCGCTCCGGCGGTAATGTGTTCCGGCAATATTGTATAAAGAGCCAGTTCCTTCCTAAACCCGTGTGCTTTCATCTTCGACCTCATCGTCACTTACCATCAGGTGAGATTGAGGTCAAACGCGGGTTTAGTCACTTATAAAAAAAAAAAAACATACAATTTATAGAATGCTAATAAGAACAAACGCTCCCCACTTGTTGACACGTTCAAATCAAATTTCAAAAAACCCGTCCTTATACCTACCACCTATACGGTAGCAATCCGTGGCGGCCGCGCACCACACGTGTGTTGCAAACGATGCAAGCCAAATTCATCCTTCAGCACTACATTTATTTACAGCATAACTTTTAGTGAACTGCGTATGTCCTTACTTACAAAAAACTTAATATTTGCGATTGGTACAGTAATCGGGTCGCACCGCAAAATTAAGTTTGTTTTTTATTCTATATACTTTTTCGGGATAAAAAGTACACATGTATGCCTAAGATATTAAAGAATAATTATATCAAGTTTCATTGTAATCAACCTGGTAGTTTTGAACTAACAGACAGACAGACAAAAAATTTTTTAATCACCTTTTTGGGTTCAGTGTCTGTCTAGTAACACCCCCTTTTTTTATATGTGACTAAATTCGCTTTTGACCTCAATCTCACCTGATGGTAAGTGAAGATGAGGTCGAAGATGAAAGCACACGGGCTTAGGAAGGAACTGGCTCTCCACAAAATATTGCCGGAACACATTACCGCCGGAGCGGTAACATTTGGCGGCAGACTTTATATGTCGCTAGCCAGGCGGACCCAGAAGGGATCCTACCACCAAGCAAAAATGCCGATGTTTTACTTCTACAGATTTATTACAAGTATAGATATATTAAGTAATTCTTTAATCAAAGTGAACCCGTCGAAATCTAACAAAACAGTTGTTGAATAGCAAACACCAGGTTTTGACCATTGAATTACAGCTTCAAAAATATTCAGAAACTATTAAATTTAGCTTCTTAATTAAACCTAAGACGTTTCTTGTCACAAAAGCTACAATTAGTCCTTAAAAAGTTTATGTCCAACATTTATGTGGCACTAGCTAGCGTTAAAGAAGCCTGTATTATATTCATAAACAGGAAACATACCAGTACTTTCTATTTTTTCTGCACTAGTCCTCAAATTTTTCTTCATATCATGTATGGCTCTATACATTTTGTGGAGATCTATATGTGAAGTGATTCCATTTATGAGAAGATGATGTATAGCGGAATGGAGTAAATTTTCATCCTTTTCCCGTATTGCATCTTCTTCTATCAAATATTTTCGCGCTATATCATCTAAACTGTCAGGGATTAGGGAAGAGTCGAACTTATCAGTTTTTTTTGTAACTTCTTCAGCTTCAGCATCAATCTCCTCCAAAAGAGTTGCTAGTTGCCGAGTCAACAGCTGCTTTAACTTTTGATTCTTAACCTTGTATTTAGGTAGTTTCGTATCTGAAAAACACACGCTAAACATAAAAAAAAGCATTCGTATACGGAACGGAAAAACAAAAAGTTGGGGAACCGACAATCATGTGATTTCAGTATTGCTTTTATTTGTCTATAGTAATAAAGCGTTGTTTATTTTTTCGGCGGTGGTTTGCTTCCAGCACGCATGCAAAAAATGGTTTTGGTTGATACTGCCCGAATCGTTCGCCGGTTTCTGTCTCTTTTGACCAGGGGCCTTACTCCCGACGCGATCGAGAATCAAATCAACTCAATCTCAAGCATTTCGAAACCGATACTAGCGCCGATCGAGCGGTGGCTCAAATTGTAACTAATCAGGATCGAATATAACTGTTTAAAGCTTGTAAAAAATGACCAAATCTATGGTACAATTTGAGCCACCGCTCGATTCGGCGCTAGTATCGGTTTCGGAAGTGCGAAAATCTTTGAGATCGAGTTGATCTGATTCTCGATTGCGTCGGGAGTAAGGAAGGCCCCTGTTCCCCGACCAAAGGGCCACCAGTTCCATTCCCAGTTTTACCTTAGGATAAGGTATGGGTGTATAGGGTGCATAGTTAAATTTATTTTTATTAAAAAAATATTTCAACCCATAAATCACTTGGTAGTGAATTCTACTGTTTGTAGGCAAAACAAACTGTTTTCATGATATTGAAACCTGCCATTAATCTACCTGTTGGTATAAGAAAAAGTAAATAATAAGCTAATTTTTACCAAAAGTTACGTGTTTAAACCTGCGTATTGAGGAAATTGTTTCGACTTCTAGTATAAAAGTTGAACAAACTATAGCTCAGGTTCCCGAGGGGAGGCGAAATGAAAGCCACAAAATATAATGGTGGAGTACCCTATATCGATTCAGGATAATTCCCAAATTGCACACAATACATTTAAAACCGTTCGACTATAAGCAAAACGATTTCTCCATTCACATGTGTGATTTAAAAGACAGTTAGCTCCATCTAGCGGCCATCGATGGAACCTCGCCTTGTCATACAATTTCCAACTTAAAAACTAATTTAATCAAATGGTCACATTTACATTCTGTAATTATATTGAGATCACCTATATCGAGACTAAAGTGTTTGTTAAGATCTCGAAGCTTTGAGTTAAAAACTAAATTATACGCAATACATCCATTTATAAAATCACTCTTATTACTAATAGTGAATAGGTTTCTCGTAGATGGACGTGTACCACCTTAGTCTTCATGTGCACTTACCATCTGCTTTCATGAAAGACATCCTTACTTTATATAAAAAAAATAGTTACATACCTAATGATCTTTTGCTTCTGTCTACGACATTTTCACCTTCAAATTCCAGCTGCTTGTCGATATTATACACCACTTCAAAGTTCGGGTGATTTGGTGGAGATTCTTCAGTGAGTTGATCTATAGGTGGTTCCAGCTTCGATGGTGGTTCATGGACTTTAGCTTAAAATGAGAAAAATAATATTATTCGAAATTAGACTAACATTTAAGCATGTATTTTGAGGTGTGTGTGTATTATAGAGTACAGCAGGTTAAACGACTTTCGTTGCGGTCAGTACAAGGATTTCATTATTCATTCATTATTTATTTTTGACACATTCTAATCCTAATTCTTGAATATTATTAATGCTCGCTTTTTTATGGTTTTTAAATCGCCTAATCTTTGTTTTGTTGTTCTGTAATTTTAATATTAATCAAATTACTGTTTTTAATTGTAACAATTTTTAATATTTCAAATTTATTCATATATTTATTCAAAAAGGTTTATTTTTATTTTTAATAACATAAATAACGCTGCCCTGTTCCCAAGCTGTAGCAGAATATCAGCGCTTTGCTCTCTGAGCAAAAATTACGCTGAGCTACGGCTTATTGCACTGCTACAAAACACATTTTTTTATGAATACTCATTTGTTTTTATGATTGTATTTCTTTTTTTTTATTGTATTTCTTTTTTTGCTTTTTTTATTGTATTTCATTTTTTTATTGTTTTGAATTAATTGTATTTAATTTTTTTTTATTGTTTTTAATTGTATCCATTTTATTGTAATATGTGTGTTTGTAGTTGTCAATAAATGAATTATCTTATCTTAATTATCTTATCAAAATTACGAATGCTGGACTGGGAGCAAAGGAAAACATAGAATGTGCCAGCTCCATCTCATTCTGCGCATGCTGTAAAAGCCAGTCAAGGGACAGACGTTATATGGAAGGTTTTTTGTGGGCGAAAAACTAACCCTCTTTCACTACAATAGTTTCTCTACATGGTTATAATGCTTCAAAATTTGTAAAACGTGACATCAGATGGTTTTATGGCTCTGGTGTTCTGCCTACTCCATTAGAGATACAGGCGTGAAGTTATGTATGTACGTATGTAATGATGAATGACGATTCCGTGCTTCAAAGTCAAAAATATTACAGTAGAAATGGTTATTATTGGCGGCAGAAATTTTATGAAGTGGTGCTAGCTCTTAATTATTTATCTTGATACCAGCACTTATCCTGAGGCAAAAGGGTTGCTTAAACTCACCAACAGACCTTAAAACATTACAAAAAGTATTCGTACCCTTTTCCTCATTGGACAAAAGTCCATCAATGTCAACAAAGACATTGGTCAATATGACAGTAAACGTGAATGCGATCGCCAATAGTGTGATGCAGAATACTCTGTAGAATATAACGTCGTAGTCGCATCGTGGCATTTGATCTTCCTTTGGTTACAGGGTACCTTGAATTTTCTGAAAAATAATAATAATCATATTAAGAAGAGAAGTCATTTCAAGTTATAACGCCGTAATTCATCGTGTGCTTCTTGCATAAAACTGCATTAAAACTTTCTCTTTATTGTGAGTACAGTAATAGTCTAAGATCCGAACTATAGGCATCCTTCATCGATCGGCTTACCGATTGAGAAGTAATTTTTATCAAATATTGTATATAAAGAAAAGTATTGTTAATAGGTTGCTTAAAAATTTTGATCAATGTTATGATTAATTAAAAATTTGCTCCTAATTTTTATTATAATTTTTCGCTTATTTGCTTACTATAATAATGACATACTAATACGTATACTAGAAAGTATACCTAAAAAAATATGTTTGGTTGCCTATCTTTTTATGTTCAATGCTATTGAGTTGCCAGGTATAAACATGTAAAAATAATAAAAAATATATTTACTACAACAGCTCTTCACTTATTGAACGTCAGAATTAAAAAAAAAATACCTAGCGTTAATTTTTCATGACAATCATTGAGGAATTCACAGTTCAATGATCTTAGAAAGGTTTTTGATTACTATCTAGCTAATGCACTAAAGCAATTTTTTACCAATTTCTACCAAAATAAAAATCTAAATCCTCTATTTATTCCTGTACTTGACTATACAGATGATTGCTACATAGATACCATCGCAAAACCCGCCAAATATCATAGGAAACATTATAGTTCCTTGTGATATAATGCGATGTATATTGTCACCAGCAATAAAATAAACAAACACGTTGCTCACACTCGTAAACACGTTGTTTTCAATAGTTTTCCACTACCAGTTAACCACGAAACCATTAAACTACTGTTGGAGATAAGATAAGGAATCTTAAAATACTCAGCTATTCTGTCAAAGTAAATGGCATTGAATGCATTATTAAAATCGAATATTGTTAAAATATAAGTAAAAAAAACGAATATATGTAAAAAAAGTCCACAATGTAACAAACATTCAAAATTTACAAAACACCTGATTTTATAACTATGGAATCTTACGGAATTTAGAAAAACGTCAGTATATATGGAATGCTAAATAAATACTAAGTTTTATAGTTTAAAATCAAAAGCGCATAATGGGTACGAGCGATCCATTTTCTTTGACAGATTTGCGAATAGAGTTTATTTATTGGTGACTTATCTCGCATTCGAACTTAATCTGGCTCAAGTGATGATGAGATTGAATTTTCATTTTCATAAATTTTTTAGTATATGAAAATACCTAAACCTGCCTGAAAGAGATGATATAGACGACCAAATTCCATTATTTTGTAACCTTTCTATTGCAATTATTTTTTATTTTCTTATGATAGTGGTAATAAAGTGTATTTGTATTGTATTGTAATGAAAAACAACACTTTTAACACGTGATTATAGAATTTATAAAGGCGTTTAAAATTGTAAGTCAACATAAGGTAAATTACTCATATAACTCCTACATCTTAAATATGAATCCTAAAAAGAACATTATGTTTTTATGTATTATTTGAAACATAGACAGCAAGTTGTTATAAATACATAAAGAAGATCCAATCCAAAAAGAAATGTGAAATATTTTTGGGAATACCCCAGGGTTCTATTTATGTACCTCTTTGCATTTTATGTAAATACATTTAACCTTTATGTAGATACATATTATTTTTATAACGAATATCTTTTAAAGAAATAATAATTGGCGTACGAGTTACCTTTAGGTGCTTAATCAGTGGCACATAATCTTCTAACTTTGAATGATTATATTTTTAAGTTTCAAGCCTTAAAAAAACATTTGAAGTTCCCAAAATTTATTAGCTTATGTTAACTTATATAAAATAACGTTTATCTCAAGAATGTAACTACTTAGGTTTTTTCAGTATATAGAAAATAGCTAAGAAGTATTGAACACATACGTTAAATCAAAAACGACATCATATATTACATTTGTGCTGGGTACACTTCGGCTTATAGCCCACTTTTAACACAATTTTGTTAACATCAATTATATGCCTCCATTAGCAAAATCTCGTTTGAAATCAAACTATACGTCCAAAATTTTATCTCTTAACTATCACTAGTTCAAATAAGAGCGGCAACTGTTCTTCTTTTCACAGCACATTTATTTCCAATAGCCAAGTACCATCCCTTCAGTTTTTTTTAGAAATCAAGGATGGGAAATTTGTTTTCCATGACACCTGATGATAAAACTTTCGACGAAAAGCCACACTCAGATCGGTTGCTATGAAGCCACTGACGGAACCACAGAACACATTTTAATCTCAAATTTGTTTATTTTGGCGTTAAAAACAAGGAAGAATACTTTAATAGTCAATGAATTAGCAAGCAATTGAAATCAAAAGCTGAAACCTAAACAATATTCATATCATTTATCAACAAACTTTAAGTTTACAAAATCTCACAAGTCTTAACAACACACACCAAATATCTAGTAAACAATCTGATTTTAAAACACCAAGTAATTTTCTTCGGTTTTAACGATTAATCACATTCAATAAAAGACGTCTCTAACCAGCTTAATTGCCTTGAATCAGTTTGTACATATCAACGCGAAATTTCGGTTCTTTTCCGGACACCAGCACAGGTGACAATCAGCACGGCCTTCCATTCAATAAGCGAACATAATTTTCTAAATATAAAATAATTGACAATCAAATAACTTACGAACTCTATCCTTCGATTCCGAATGAAAATGATAGCTAACCCAAAACAAATTCCGTACAATCAAGTCACCAAAAAAACAGATGTTTTGTAAACAATCTTGAAACTCAGAGTTTAATACGTTCAAGCATTGTGTACTGAAAAAAAGGTGGTTTGCTGAGAGCTATGTCGACAATAGAATGGTCTTTTCTTTAATCTTATATTTTGTAAATTTATTCTTGAAACCACCTGCTTATGAATTGAAGGAAGTTGTTGTAATTCGTGTAAGACTAGAAAGTATTGAACACGATTTTTGTTATGTAGGTATTATATTTCAATGATGTTAGCTAACTTACAAAACAAGTAAATGTATTTTTATCCTTTTCAAAACATTATCTAGTCCAAATTAACATGTTGTGGAAACAAGATAACGGTACATGATCTTAATAAGCATATTAACATACATCAACATCATTCTCTATAATAAAATTGGAGGGCTAATCTTTGAAATGGCTGTACCGATTTTGACGGAACTTTTATTGGCAGGTAGCTGATGTCATAAGGAGTAACTTTGGCTAAGTTTATTGTAGAAAAATAATAGAAGCGACGTTACAGATGAAGATGTTGCAAAAACGGGGAAAATTATCAATTTTGAGAGCTTCCATTGCGTACGCTGTGTAAACGGTTTAAGTAACCTAAAAATAATGTATTACGGAATTGTTCCTCTTTGAAAATTGCACAAAAAAGTCCGTAACGGCATATATCTATCTCTTAAGGTTGATTCACAATAACCATTTTATGATTATATAAAATGCGTTCGCAATTAATGTATTAATTTGCGATGGAGTTTCATGAATATAGTATTAATCCTTATCCAATTTAATACGTAACTTATCATAAGTACTTATTTAATTGTTAACAAAATTGTCTTTGACACCACTTGATTTCAATCAAAATCTTAGGAGATATCGTAATTTTAAAATAACTCAGCAATAAAATAGGTAGGAGGTAGGAGGAAGCGAAAGAGGTATGTCTGGATCTAAGCAATTGGTGTTCCCTTGTCTCTGCCTACCCCAAAGGGAGACAGGCGTGAGGTTATGTATGTATGTATAAAATAGGTAGGTTCGGGAAGACGCGGACGGGCGAGCGAGTGATTCGCTGGCATGGCCGCCACACGCGCTGTTAATTCTTCGAGATACCTACCGAACTCTGGATGCTCATGACCATATTCCCTCAACTTTTATTATTTCACTGGGAAATAATATTTCTCTGAATGAACCATCAAATTAGTGTAACGTTTCGGATTCAGACTACCTACAAGTTTAATTTTATAACTTTCTATTCCCAAAAAATTAAAATACCTACTAAGTAGGTACCTACTAACTACTGTTTTTTTTAAATCGATGACTAAGCCCGAATTTGACCTCATTCTCACCTGATAGTAAGTATAAATGAGGTGGAATATCGAAGCGAATTAAGCCAGTTCTATCATAAACCCGTTTGCGGCGCTAGAACTGGCTCTTTATAAAATGTTTTCGGATCGCTTCACCGCTGGAAGTAGTTATATTTGGCGGCAAACAGTCAGTCTACCCAAGCGAGGCTCACTCGGATTTGTCACTTGCCGTGGTTTACTTTGTATGGAATCATGTTAGATACCTACCAGGGCTGAGATTTTTGATCAATGTTACTATATAAATAAATAAATCCCATTTTTAGTAATGGCAATAATGTTATCCTCACCGAACGAAACGAATGAAGATGAAGCAAATATAAACAATATGGCGTCCTGGTTTGCAATTTTTATTACGCGCATTACATTGTCCGACCAGAATTCAGAAATACAATACGTTGTAGTGTATTTTCGTGAGATTTGAATCTTTGACCCCATTTATTTCGCACCTGTGACCTGTGGTTTTTCTCCTTGACTTTAACCAGTTAGGCTATACTTAAGTTTAGTGCAAACGGCCTTAAATGAATATAGCATCTTGGAGACATTTTGTATTCATTGTTATACTTAATAAGTACATAAGAGCTAGTTTAGTCCCCGGTAACCAGACTGGGTGAGTGGTATCGACAAGATAATCTCGAGGCTGTGCTCCTGGTCTGAATGTGCATGCTAAAATTTACACCCTATCGTGAGCTAAAAATGATACAAATTTCCCGTTACAAATAGTTTACCTTGGGGTGCCTATAGATGGCAGTACTTGCAAAGTAAACGACTAAAAATCGTTCCTATTCTTTTTACAATGAAGTTGATCTTCTTCTACTAGAGTAATTGTGTTCTGTGCATTTTACGACACGCTTATCCAGTAGCGGTTGGGTAATTCTAGGGGAAAATTATAACTAAATTGTCGTCAAAATCAATTAATGCTTCAGTATTTTACATGAGTAAAAGCTACGATAAACGGATGGTAGGTAGGTATAAGAATAGTAAGTAGTAATTTCAATAACAAGACGTTGAACATTGAAACGCTTTATATGTATGATAGCTAATTCTACTGTTCGCAGACTAAACGAACATACATACAAATAACTTCACGCCTATATCCGTTATCAACAAAAACGCCAATAAAACCTCTATCACTAAAATTACTTTTAAGGTATGCCCGGGAAGAGAAGCAACTGGTAAATTCTATGATTTTCTGTTGCTCCCAGTCCAGCATGGAAGCAATGATCGAACAGTGTTTCTGATATCGAAACGTGGCATTAGTAGATTAGATGCGAAAGCGTTCGGATAGCTAGAAAAAACTGAACTACACTAAAAATAAAAAAGGGAATAAGAATTCTTAGCAAATGCTCCTGGTTAAAGTACTGGGGGCTTATAAATAATAATTCTGAAAGATTGTTGGTGTGTAGTAGAAAAGTTTGCTATTTTGATAGAGCTAAATCATTAATAAAGCTTCTTGCTTCTTGCGGTAGGTACAGAAGGCAGTAGGTCAAGCGTTATATTACCTGTCAAATTACCTCAACCAATTTTAACTTAATATCATGGGCATAGAGTTCAGAATCAAGTAAAAAAAATTGAAAGATTTATAACGCTTGATGTGCTGCCTTCTGTACATACAGAGATATATTGTAAGAAAGTTAAACTTAAAATAATGAAACTCAAGGTTTTGTTTATTTCATGATCGTTTCTGCCTCTTGGAAGTCAGAAACCGTAGATTTCTTCGGAATGAAAAGTAACGTATGTGTTAACTACCGTACCAAATTACCTACATTAATATTGGCTTAGCCGTTTGACCGTGAAAAGCAGCCGAACATAATTATAAATATAAATAAATATAAATATTTCTGACACTCACACAACATTATCTAGCCCAAATTAAGTTTCTTAAAGAACTTGTGTTATAGATACTAGATAACTGATATACTAAAAAAATATATAAACATACAAATATTGGATAAATACATTTTTTTTATTAGAATAAACTTAAATAAACATATATACATCCATGACTTGACGACTAATATCTGTGTTCATCACACCGATATCCGCCGCCGCCGGGATTCGAACCCAGGACCTCTGGCATAGAAGGCAATATATGTTATCACTACACCAGCTGGTCGTCAAATTATAGATAGATACACATTACTCAAAACTCAAACTCAAAAATTCTTTATTTCGTAAGTATTTAGATACATTTGAAATAAGTCAAATAATTTACAAATTGAACTGAATCTACCACCACTTCGGAAAGTCGATCTGTTGAGAAGAAGTGGCAAGAAACTCAACAGCAATCATCTTTTAAAAATAAGAGAAATCATCTTCTTGCATCCGGATATCACTTTTCACATCAACACTTATCCATAAATCTAACAAATGGTTAATCTTAAATATTTTAGGATTTTATTATAAAATGAAGCGTACACATTGACCCATGAACGAGTTGATCTTCTGGAGTCTACTATTATATTTATACAATAGGCAATCAAGTACTAGACAGAAACGTAGACATAGATATAGAGGTAAAGATAGAAGCAGAGATAGACGTAGCGATAGAGGTGAGAGAGAATACAGATAATGTGGATGGGGATGAGGATAGTCGTGGACAAAGACAGGACGTGGACATGGAAATGGGGAAGTCGGAGTCAAGTTGAAAAAAGTCATAAAGTCATCAGCAAAACGACCTGGCACCACTAGCAGCACCCGTTCACGAGTATAACGCAAGCACCAGCCATCACCCTCCTCAACCATATTTTAGGGAAGAGGGTGACCCGACACCCGACGCTACCGCTAGCCTTGCCGCCTGAGGGAGCATGACGTTCTTGCTGTTGTATGGACAAGAAGGAGATGGTGGTGGTGTTGGATAAGAAGGAGATGGAGTTGGAAATGGAGTTGGAGATGGAGTTGGAGAAGGAGTTAGAGATTGAGCACTTTAGAAAAACAATTTACAACCAAGGACTTTTATCGTCCATATATTCAGATATTGTATAAAAGCCTTTATTACACAATTTTTGTTTAATAGTTTCTTTAAATTTATCAAGCGGTAAGTCTTGAATATTTGTGGGAACCTTATTATAAAAACGTATGCATTGACCCATAAATGAGTTAGTGACTTTATGAAGTCTACTATCATAGCCAGCTAGCTTATACTTATTTCTAGTATTAACATTATGTAAGTCACATTTTCTACGGAACATGTTTAAGTTCTTTTTTACAAACATCAGATTTTCAAAGATATATTGTGACGCAAACGTGAGAATATTTATTACCTTAAACTTATTTCTAAGTGTCGCTCTAGAATTAAGTTTGTAGATTGCGCGAATAGCCCGTTTCTGCAGCACAAAGATAGTTTTAATATCGGCGGCATTTCCCCAAAGGAGAATGCCGTATGTCATTAAGCTATGAAAATAACCAAAATAAACCAATCGCGCAGTAGCTTCATTAGAAATATTTCGCATCTTTTTGACGGCATATGCTGCAGAACTAAGTCTCTTCGCCAATCTTTCTATGTGTGGTCCCCATTGTAGTTGAGCGTCTAGGGTTATGCCAAGGAACACTGCTGAATTTACAGGGCTCACTTCTTGTCCTTTTACAATTAAATTAGTATTTACATGCCGGACATTAGGCAATGAGAATTTTAAAAATTTAGTTTTATTTTCATTGAGGAGCAGGTTATTGGCTGAAAACCAATTTTCCACGATTTCAATACAATTGTTTACTTCAAAGCAATTCTTTAATTGCCTACTCACTTTAAAAAGAAAAGAGGTATCATCAGCAAACAATATGACCTCACACTTGTCTTTTACCATAAATGGCAAATCATTTATATAAACTAAGAATAAGAAAGGCCCAAGAATCGATCCCTGGGGCACTCCCATATGTACTGCTGATCCCAATGATCTCTTTCCATTAATATCAACTCTTTGCATTCTATTGCATAAATAGGATTTTATAAAATCAAGTGCCCTATCATTGATTCCATAGTGGTGAAGCTTCATGAGGAGTGTATCGTAGTGAACACAGTCAAAAGCCTTGGACAGATCACAGAAGACACCAAAGGCATCCTGTGACTCCTCCCAGGCATCAAATATATGTTTGATAAGCTCAACACCGGCATCAGTTGTTGAGCGACCCCGTGTGAAACCAAATTGATTCGGATTCATTATATTATTGCTATAGAAATGTACAACTAGTTGATTTAAAATAAGTTTTTCAAAAATTTTGCTGAGCGTTGGTAATATAGAAATCGGTCTAAAGTTACAGGGGTCAGTCATGCTTCCTGCTTTAAATACGGGAATAATTTTACTTAGTTTCATTAAATCCGGAAACACACCATTATCAACACAATTATTAAATATACTGGCTAAATGAGGTGCAATACCGTCAATGATAGATTGGATGATTTTAACAGAAATACCATCCAGATCAGCAGTGTTCTTAATTGTTATACTTTTAAAAGCTTTCAATACCTCACTTTCAGTAATATGCCTGAAAGTAAAGTTAGTTTTACACTTATTTACATTATTTTCAAGAAAAGACTGTGCAGCTTTGACTGATGAATTTAATGTCTTCGTAGTCAAAATTGGAATGTCTGCAAAGAATTTTTCAAAAGCTTCAGCAACTTCTGTATTTGATGTCAACAGTCGATCACCAATTTTCAGTTTATATTCCGCGTTTCTTATGTTTGACTTTCCAGTTTCGCTGTTAATAATTTGCCAAGTAGTTTTAGGAATATTAACACTATTTTGAATTTTATTATTAATAAAATTTGATTTTGCAATACTACATACACTTTTAAACATTTTGGAGTATTTCTTAACATACTCCTTAAAATTTTCACTATGATTGTATGTTTTTTCATCATATAACTCATATAATCTGTCTCTGCTTTTAAATATTCCTACTGTTGCCCAGTCGCTAAATTTAAATGACTTATCATCTGCTTTAATTGTTTTTGATGTAAATACTGTTTTATGTTCACATTTAATTAAATTAAAAAGACAATTATATTCCATAGCAGGGTCATCATAACATTTAAGTTCCCACAACTTATCCAAGACGTTACTTCTGAATCTCTCCAGCCGACCGTCGTTCATGGGTACAAACTTAAACTCTCTTCTTATTGCCTTATTTGTGCCAATGTTAAAAGATGCTAGTTGCCCGCTGTGATCTGATTTTAACTTATTAATTATGTATTGGGTGGTGGGCGATGCATCTGTGAAAATGTTATCGATACATGTTGCTGAAGTGGCTGTTACTCGTGTAGGCTCTAAAAAGAGATTTTTAAGTCCATAACAAAGAAACAAATTTGTTAGCCTTCGGCTAAGGGATGATTGTATTAGTAAATCAATATTAAAATCACCACAGACAATGATATTTTTTTTTAGTATCACTAAGTTTAAGTAAAGCTTCCTCCATGATCTTTTCAAACAAATCATAGGATGAAGCTGGTCTCCTGTATACGCTTATTATAATAACTTTCCCTAGCTCAATACATGCCATTTCAATGGTTTGCTCAACAGAAAGACTAACAATATCTGTTCGTTCTTTAAATTTCAATCCTTTGTGTGTAATAATCAAGGAGCCGCCACAATTGGCCTGGATTCTACTGTATGAACTAGCTATTTGATGATTATTGAATGATAATATCATTTCATGGTCTTTTAGCCAGTGCTCCGTTACACACAAAATATCTACTTTTTCCTGATTCATGAAAAGTTCAATTTGTAAATCCTTACCCAGCATGCCCTCAATATTTTGATGAGCTACATTTATAACATTTTTACTACATTTTAATTTTGCAGCTGGGATACAAGTGCCAACATTTTGATTATAGCTAGAAGTCTTATTATCTATTGTCATTGCCTCTAGTTTAAATTAACTAGACTAGTCCTAATACTATTACTTGGAATGTTATATTCCAGGGGTTTTATAAATAAAAGTGGCTGCTCAATAGAAGCAGAGGTTCGAGTCAAAATGACTGGTAGATCATTACTAATAATATATGATAGCGAGATTGCTATTTGTCGTATATAATAATAGTACAAATTGTACTTATCATTCTTAAAATAAAAAGGTTTACTAACTATAATGTTAGTATCTATCATATGGAATTTATCACTATGTCTACATGTCATAGTGTGTAATATTGTATTGAGGTGGTGCCTTATATTGTTTTCTTGCTCTGAAAAAGAGGGGCTGAAGGGTAATGCAAACAAAATTATCCTACATATATTCTTCTTTTCATACAATTTAGAGAAATTGTGAATCATATCCTTTTTATTTGCATTATCCCGCCTGCCAATTAAAATTATTAAGACTGTGTTGACTTTAAAGTCAGTCACAAAAATTTTATTTAATATATTACAATATGAGGCACCAGGGAAGCAATTATTGATTATTGGCTGTCTCATATGTTTACTTAGTTGCAAACCCATTTGTTTCCCAAGTTCATCGCTGTACATGATAACTTGTGGTTGACTTAACTTATTATTACATAAATAAGATGGGTTTGATTGTATAGGTATTACATTATTTTCTATGACACAAGGCATCTGAGACTGGGACTGGCATGGCTCAGGCTGAGGAGAATTTAATATACTTTGTTCACAATTAATCAAGCACTCAAATTGATTGAGATTATATCTAGATAGTTCTAGTAAATTGTTTTATTATACACTGATAATGGCTAGATTGATGGATTTTTGCTACCCTTTCACGCAAAAACTACCGAATGTATTCTTCTGAAACTTTACAGTAATATAGCTTTACCTAGAATAACAATAAGCTAATTAATGAAGATATTGACTTTGGCACCCGATTTGTGTATAACGCAAAGTGCCTTTGTAATGTACCTAATAGATAGTTACCTATGTTTATGGTTAGTTGTTATACATATTAGGTATATGAGCGAAGATTCTTCATTTTTATTTTTGTTATTTAAGTACTACTAATTTAATACTTACAGATGAAGTTGCGGGCATCATCTATGTAATATACCTACCTACCTACCTATACTTTTTCACAAAACCTAGGTGAAACTGCGGATGACAGCTCGATTGTAACAGTTTTTGAAGTAACTCTGTTTGTTTATCTATCAGTAACGCCTTTACAGCTTAACTACTGAATCGACCATGCTGGACTGGGAGTGAAAGAAAAACGTAGAATGTGCCAGCTGCTTCTCTTCCCGGGCATACTGTAAAATTCAATTAAGGGACAGAGGTTTTAAAGGCGTTTTTGTGGGCGATAGGCTGACACCCTTTTACTACAACAGTCTCTCTCCGTCTTTATAATACCTCCAAATTTGTTAAACGTGACATCAGATGGTCTTATATCCTCTGGTGTTCTGCCTTCCCCATAAGGGATACAGGCGTGACGTTGTGTATGTATGTACTGAATCGATTTTGACGAAATTTAGAAAAAGGTTTTTTTTTTTAACTTTAAGGAGGATATAATAATAGTACTTATCCAACTCCAATAACCGGTCACACAGGACGAAGTCGCGGGTCACAGCTAGTAACAAATATGTATAATGAGACCACTGCGGGGTGATACGTCTCTCTCCTGGATGATGAGGAGACTTAGGCCATGAATCACCAAGTAGGCCCGGTGTTTATGATATACTATGTGGCACAAATTAATCAACATATACCTAAGGGATACCCTAATATTTAAAATGATGTAATACTCCAATAGAATTGAACATTTGTGAACTAGACATTTGCTAAACACATTGTAGATAAGTTATGGAATGAGATACTCCGCGAATGCATGGAATAATTTCATCATTCATCATCATCACGACTCTTTGTAAAGAGCCCACTGCAGGGCTTTGAGTCTCTCCCCTGGGTGACGAGGAGATATAGGCCATAATCCACCAAGTTGGCCCAGTGCTGGGTGGTGGATGTCAGAATTTCCAGGGTGCCGAAAATGGCTTCTGACAAACCCTAACGACTACTGTATACAAGTATACAGCACCCGGGACCGACTGCTTAACGTGCCCTCCGAAGCACGGAAGTCGCCGTGAGGAATAAATGGTCGGCGGTCACCCATCCAAGTACCGACCGCGCCGAACGTTGCTTGACCTGTGATATCGTTTGATACACACAGTTACCACGGCGGCGCCACGGCGACTTCTCGACTTCTCGAATTTATGTCCGAATAAAATCGACCAATAATCGAACGGTGGCGTTCGCGCAACGTAAACGTAGCGTAAATCTTTTTGTCTTAAGTTTTCGCAATTCATTCTATTAAATAAAACACTTTTTAACCGGATTTATCGCGTATATTTACATTTTAAATTTGATCTCGACGTTTCGGTGTCTTTGCAGACCCCGTGGTCACGTCATTTAAAATGTAAATATACGCGATAAATCCGGTTAAAAAGTGTTTTATTTAGTAAATCTTTTTTTTATCGATTATTAAGCCCGTGTTTTACCTCAATTTCACGTTATATTAAATGCAGATGAGGTCGAGGATTGAATTGGAGAGAAAATAATTGTTGGGGCACATCACAGCCAGAGTGGTGATATATGGCGGCTGACTTTCATTGACGTCAGGCGATCCTTTAATGAGTCCACCCACCAGGACTTTTATGACACACTTATCTAGGGGTAGTAGGCCTATTCTGGCCCAAACCTACACGTCAGAAAAACCAACTGTGTTGAGCCAACTTGGCAAATATTTAAGCGCTCAGCTGCTTAATACTAACATACTGGAATAACAATAGACCTTGCAGGGATTAGCCGCTAATGAAATCGTTATTTGGCCTAGAATATCATTGTTGTGTTCTCGAGGACGTCATAGGCAATACCATTACTGATGATTGCTATTACTTAAATAAATAAATAATAATAAGTAAATAAATATTTCTGACACTCACACAACATTATCTAGCCCAAATTAGGTTTCTTAAAGAACTTGTGCTATGGATACTAGATAACTGATATACTCAAGAAATATATAAATATACATATTGAATAAATACATATTTTTTATTAGAATAAACTTAAATAAACATATAAACATCCATGACTTGAAGACTAATATCTGTGTTCATCACACAAATATCTGCCGCCGCCAGGATTTGAACCCAGGACCTCTGGCATAGAAGGCAATGTATGTTACCGCTACACCAGCCGGTCGTCAAACAGTCAAACAAATGATAAACGACTTCCAAATGACGATATTAAAGGGGCCAGTTTTGGTGAACGTGTGTAACACACAACAAGAGCACTATACACACTGTCAGAGCCTCAATGAATTTTATGAAGAAAGCGTTACCTGTTTTGGCGATTTAGCATGGCAAGTCAAGCCATCCCAGACTTCTTTCTTTTGAGCTTCTTGATGTCATGGCCAAAATGCCTGATTTTTTTTTGTTTTTCCGCCAAGGAAAGCTTTGGCGACCACTAGTAGGATGAATCCATCTTACGGACGAAAGTGTATTGGCCATTTTGCTTGAAATCTCAAGGCACACGCACGCGTATGTTGCTCTACAAAAAGTACCGCATCACTGTGTGCACTTCTTAAATTTCAAAAATGAGTACTACAGCAGTGCTAGCACGGATCTTTTGTCGATCATAAGTTTACGAA
The DNA here is from genome assembly GCA_944452665.1 of Stenoptilia bipunctidactyla. Taxonomy (NCBI): domain Eukaryota; kingdom Metazoa; phylum Arthropoda; class Insecta; order Lepidoptera; family Pterophoridae; genus Stenoptilia; species Stenoptilia bipunctidactyla. The sequence continues at coordinate 2,714,005 of OX101750.1, read as the reverse complement.
TGCTCGTATAGTATGGAGTCGGTTGCAAGTTTTTAGTAACAATGTAATTTTTTATTTTACAGTTATTTAAGAGTAGAACCTGTTAACAAACATTCAAAATTAACAAGGAACACATTTATTTAAGCTGACCGTGCGGCAATGGATAGATTTCAATTATTGCTTGCAAAACCGTCTCCATACTATACGAGCATTCGTAAACTTACGATCGACAAAAGATCCATGCTAGCACTGCAGGGTTGATTTGTAGTCATCGGACAATTTTTTTTTACACAATACGTATCATTTATAGAAACGATTTTTGCAAAAAAGAGTATTTTTTTACAAGGAAATTAATTTATCCGCTAACATATTAACCAAGGCATGGTCACTCTAAATTACCATTTAAAAAGTGTAAAATTAAAAATTTTAAAAACCCCCCGGCACAAAAAAGGACCTTAAAAACTAACAAATAATATTTTAAACCTATTCTAATTATTATCGTCCCATATATATTGACTGTAAGACTTGTACTTTAAAATATTTTTATTTTCCGAGCGACCAAGGGAATTGAGCTTAAGGCTCAATTCCCATTGCGGCAGAGTTGAAGCAACGCAACGCATCATTTCACACATTGGAAGTGGTGTAGAATTTCGAATCTATAGAACTAGCGAAAGGAAGTCAGATCCCCTCATTAACTATAAAAGAGCTGATCATCTTCAAACGGCTGATCAGGTCATGGTAACTTAGGTACCACATACTTTCAATTTCACTGAAGTAACACGGTACGAAATTACGAATCGATAGGATATATGGAAGGTAGTCAGATCCCCTCATCAACTATTAGAGAGCTGATTATCTTCAATTGGCTGATCAGGTCATGGTTACCTTACCATATACTTTTAATATCATTGTTGTAATACGGCACCAAATTTCGAATCGATAGGATATATGGAAGGTAGTCAGATCCCCTCATCAACTATTAGAGAGCTGATTATCTTCAATTGGCTGATCAGGTCATGGTTACATTACCATATACTTTCAATATAATTGAAGCAATACGGTACCAAATTTCGCATCGATAGGACATATGGAAGGTAGTCAGATCCCCTCATCAACTAGAAAAGAGCTGATGATCTTCAAACGGCTGAACAGATTTTCATGAAACATGGCTAAGAACACTCGGGATAAAATTATCTATAACACAAAAAAAACTAAACGAAAATCGGTTCATCCGTTTGGGAGCTACGATACCACAGACAGATACACAGATACACAGACACGTTAAACTTATAACACCCCTCTCGTTTTGCGTCGGGGGTTAATAAAGATGACTACACACATTTTGTAGTACTGCGTCTTAGAATTATCAAGGAAATGCCGCGTCGCAGTAGCTATGTTCATCAACAGCGACTATTTTTAAAATGTTTGTTGTAATCTACTATTAAGCTGCAAGTGTTGCATTGAAAGTTTTCAGTACCTTTTACTAATAAAATGATTGTTCAAAATCCCCATACTGGGTAAGCAATGAGCCTATCTTCATATTTGTTATTTTTTTTTGTAGTTGAAGTGTAACGTAATAATGAATTAGAATATTCATTTTAAACCTATTTTTGTATTCTATTGCCTAGATTACGGTCTGCTATCTTTACATAACGGTACTTAACCTACCTACTTTGCTCCGGCTGACTTTTTCTTACTAGGACGGCCACTTCACCAACTACTGTCATTTCCTATATTCGCTTTAGAGGTGGTCGTCATCGGAAAAGCAATATTTTATAGACGTTCCCTAACACGCGTGACGTCAATTCCAGGGTCCAACATTCAGAGTTACAGCACGAGCAGACTGGCAACGACCTGCCGTGTGGTTACAAGACCTGGGATCCAGCCGAAGCTTCCACGGGGTGACTTACCACTTCCTCGTCGGCACCAACATCTTCGTTAGCAAAAATAAGGCGGGCCTTCTACCCTTTTAATATTTCTTAACAATATATTATTTTTATGTGCTGACGCAGTTGTTTTAATTAATGAACTCCCGATGTCACAAAGGAATTAACAATGACGTCCGCCTCGCTTCGCTCGGTGTTTTAAAAAACTTAAAAATAATAGAGTGAATTAAAATGTAAGAGTGTCATATCGATTTTAACTCATTATATGATAAAATAGAGTTAGTATAGAATATACAGAAGTAAGTCGTCGTGGCGCCGTGGTTACTGTGTGTATCATACGATATCACAGGTTAAGCAACGTTCGGCGCGGTCGGTACTTGGATGGGTGACCGCCGACCATTCATATCTCACGACGACTTCCGTGCTTCGGAGGGCACGTTAAGCAGTCGGTCCCGGGTACTGTATACTTGTATACAGTAGTCGTTAGGGTTTGTCAGAAGCCATCAAGGCGCCCTAAAAATTCTGGCATCCACCACCCAGCACTGGGCCAGCTTGGTGGATTATGGCCTATACCTCCTCTTCACCCAGAGGAGAGACTCATGCCCTGCAGTGGGCTCATTACAAAGAGTTGTGATGATGATGATGATGATGATGAGTATAGAATATAGAAAAGAAAAAGTATTAGAGGGTTACCACACGATCGACGTCGACTGTTCCATTCTGCCATCGATAGACGCCGTAGACCGATTGGTGTGCAACACCCCTTAGAATAGAATGAGCCCCCTAACGCTCTTGGATACGCGTTTTATAAAAAGTGACCAATTAGGCAACCCTTGCTTGGTGGTACAACCCCTTCAGGGTCCGCCTGGCTAACGACCATCTTTCATATACAATCTGTCGCTACATATCACCACTTCGGCGGGATTTTGACGATGGCGATGAGGTAAACCCATCTGCCTCAGATGCCAGTGGTTGCGGATTCGATTCCCGCACGGAACAATAAAAAAATAATGTTCCGGACCTGGTCGTTTTATATATGTATTTTATATTCTGGGTTCCCCCTATTTCGCTACTTGGTATCTCATAACACAAGCTTTCCTTACTTCAAGGCCATGTAGTTGGTGTTATTGTCTGGGGATTATTTATTTTTGTTATTTATTAATTTGTTCTGGCATTTTTCTTACTTTTGCGGACGCAGCTTTTTATAAAAACACTTTAGGATAGATCCATTAAGACTACGTGGTAAAGGGGTTGACAAATAAGGTTTATGTGAAATATTGATTATACCTTTTTCAGTTAATACATTTGATAATTAATAATTTATCCAATAATCCATTTTGACCTTGAACGATTTGGTCAATAGTGTAATAAATAATTTAAACATTGATACTCCAGACTTTGGTCAGCTGAACTTTTGATCAAATGACCATCGTTCTTTTAAACTTTGTTGATTTTTACGTTGTTCTTTTGAAATTTCCTCTGGAAAGTTTTGATTTCCTAATATGCAATCGTTTGAAGAGTATGGGATTCACACGTGTGGGATTCACAATTTCTGTAAAGAAATTAGTCTCGGGTGGTCTTATCTGCAAAGCTATACCATAAGATGGAGCTACGTTAGCAATATAACGTAAAAATGTTGTAAGTAATTTCGAGGCGTACCGCCAGACCCCTGTAGCTCAGTGGAAGAGCACTCGTCCAGCAAACAACAGGTCCCAGGTTCGAATCCTGGTCGGGTAATTTCTATTTATCACATTTTTCATTAATTTAAGAATTATTGAGCATTTTAAATTATGATTATGTTGTACATTGGTAAAAATGGTCTTTGGGGCCGGGAGTAAGGGGTATGATTGTATACCATCTCTTAAAATAAACAGTGATGAAATAGAAAGAGTACATAAATTTAAATATCTTGGTCATATCCTGACTCCCGACCTGAAAGACGACGAAGATATTGCGAGGGAACGAAGAGCGTTGTCAGTGAGAGCTAACATGTTGGCCCGCAGGTTTGCAAGTTGCTCGCGGGAGGTGAAACTGACGTTGTTTAGAGCTTTCTGTACGACTTTTTATACGTGCAGCCTGGTTTAACTATACTAAGAAAGCTTACAACGCTCTCCGTAGCTATCGAATGTAATAATGCATTCAGGGAGCTGTTGAGGTTGGCCGTTTCTGCTGTACGTCCGAGATGTTTGCCGAGGCAAGTGTTGACTGTTTCTATACAAAAATGCGTAAACGATGCGCGTCCATGGTGATGAGGGTGCGGGCGAGCGGTAACAGCATCCTGAATTTGATCTCAAATAGATTAGATTCCTGTGCCATTGGGGGATGGGGGATTGTGTAGAAATGGCCTCGGTAAATTTGTTTTTAAGTTTTTTTACAGTTTAATATTATTAACATAGTTTATAAGCATTTACATACTAACTAGCTGTTGCATGCGGTTTTTTTTCGAATCCCGCGGGAATTTTGGGATAAAAAGTAGCCTATGTGCTATTCCAGACTGTACACTGTCACTATGCCAATCCGTTGAGCCGTTCTCCCGTGATTGAGGGACAAACATCCAGCAATCCATACGATGCTCCATTGACAAATTGACCAAATTGAGTCTTTGTTACTTCTAAATAAGTCATTCATTCATATTTATAATCTATACTAATATATAAAGCTGAAGAGTTTGTTTTTTTGTTTGTTTGTTTGTTTGTTTGTTTGTTTGAACGCGCTAATCTCAGAAACTACAAGTGGGATTTGAAAAATTATTTTTTCATTTGATAGCCCAACTCTTGAGGAAGGTTATATTTTATCCCGAAATTCCCACGGAATCAAAAGTTACGCGGGTAAAACCGCGCGCGGTGACTAGTATTTTATAAAGAGCCTTTCCTTTCTCGCCCTGTCTGTCTCAGCTCCTGTCCTTCAACCTCATCTTCACTTACCATCAGGTGATGAAGGCCAAACGCGGGCTTAGTAAATAATAAAGAAAATAGACAATATTATTTAGCAATATTAAAACTTAAGGCTTGGTTTTTAGGCCGCTTTTCCACTGACGCGGAGCTGAGCGGAGCAGAGCTTAGTGGCGCCTGAATAAACCAATCACTATGCTCGTTCTGTTTCTATTGAAGCGCAGCGGAGATTTCGAGCATAGTGATTGGTCTATTCAGGCGCCGCTAAGTTCCTCCCCACTCAGCTCCGCGTCAGTGGAAAAGTAGCCTAAAAACTAAGCCTTAAGTTTTAATATTGCTAAATAATATTGTCTATTTTCTCTATATTTACAATAGAAACAAAACGAGCATAGTGATTGGTTTATTCAGCCGCCGCTAAGCTCCGCTTCGCTCAGCTCCGCGTCAGGGGAAACTTAGCCTTAGGGTTAAGGCTAAGTTACCAGACCAATCGATCTCCGTTGATCGTTTTTTTCTAATCGGATTGGTCTAGTACGTCGTCTAGGACGTCGACTAATCCATTCCACCAGCGATCAACGTTCGGTCGATTGGTAGTTGATTAGTTTTTAATAATTTTGAACTCATTCTTATATGTCATTGGATAGCCAATCACAAGCCTTCCCGCGTTATTATCCTTCCCCTCCCTTCTTCCTAAAAATAGACGTCACTTGCATACAAAAATGTGGGACCATCTCTACGGTACGGCGCCGCGCCGAAAGAATGCGCGGCACGTACTATTACATACAACAGTCGTTGGTTTATTAATACATACATACATAACTTCACGCCTGTATCCCGTGTGAGGTAGGCAGAACACCAGAGGTAATAAAACCATCTGATGTCACGTTTGACAAATTTGGAGGTATTATAATAGTGGAGAGAGACTATTGCAGTGACAGGGGGTCAGCCTATCGCCCACAAAAAAGCCTCACATGACACCTCGGTCCCTTAACTGACTTTTACAGTATGGCCGGGAAGAGAAGCAGCTGGCACATTCCATGTTTTTCTTTCGCTCCCAGTCCAGCATAGAAACTGTTTATTAATTAATTAAATCAAATAAGAAATGCAGCATCTAGTCAAAGTGGTTCCTACAACACACCTCTCGGTAATAGATTTGACTACTCAATACAACACCCTTATGGGTGTTTGGTAACAGGATTATCCTTATCTTGTTTTTATTATGTGGGCATCCGCAGAAAACCAGCGTCGTGGTTCTTACCGCGGCAAAAAGCTGAGCGGGGACACATTTGATATTTATTCATGTACTTTCATAAGAATATAAAAATATGTAATTAGTATTAAGTTGTGCATGTAAATATCAAATAAACGTTTTTTCTTTCTTTCTTTCTTATCTTAATAGGGAATTTATCTAAATAGAAAAATAAAATTAACTTGCTTGCTTTAATTATTTATTTAAAAATGTTAAACGTAGAAACTTTACATAAATAAAAACAGTTAAGAAGACAACAATTTGCACAGACACAGCTTACGTCTAAAATACATTTCTTGATTCGTACTAACCTATTAGAATTATTTTATAGACTAAATACATATTTGGAAATGAACAGGAATTAACAATGGTACTTTTTATCTCTATATAATTCAAATATAACATAAATAAAAAAACTGTTAGTAAAATTATTACTTAGTATAGAAACTTAAAAGACATGATAAGTAAGTTGAATAAAAAAATAGGAGCATGAATGTGATATAAAACAAGCAATGTTTCAATACCATTGCATTTATTGCGCAAACTATGATGTCTTGAAATTACTATTATCACCTAGGATAAATGACATTATGTGATGTTCATTGAACGGCAATTAATCCTTATCAAAACATATAAAATCGAAAAAATGTCAGTGAAGAAAGAAACAATATAGTCTGGAAAATAAGTCCCTTGTACTGCTTGAACATTTACCAGGAAGAAATCAAATACACAATCGGAGTAAAGAAGGAAAATTTGGAATTAAAATTTAACCCAACCAGACTCAGTAATATTGCAGGTTTAAATAAATAAATAATAAATACGGTCTCATCGATCGGAAACTGCCCTATTACCAGTACACTCCGGAGCCAGTTCTCCAAAACGGCAGCGCCAAGCTCTACTGGGATCGGCCCATTATCACGGACAGGACTATACTAGCGAATAAACCTGATATCGTGTTAATGGACCGATCGTCCAAGGTGTTTTTGGTGGACATAACGCATGACAAGAACCTCGTGAAGGCCGAGACCGAAAAGCAACGCAAGTACTTGGACCTTACACACGAGGTGACCGAAATGTGGGAAGTTGTGTCCACCGAAATTATTCCGGTTGTAATATCCGCAAACGGTTTGACACTGATCAGACACCTTGAAAGGCTGGGATTTGGCGGTGGTTCGCTTCCAGCACGCATGCAGAAAGCGATATTGCTCGATACTGCCCGAATCGTTTGCTGGTTTCTTTCTCTTTTGCCCTGATTTTTTCAGTACAATTAAATTAGCACCCAATACAATGAATTACATACATGCAAAAGAGGAGGAACACTTAGGGAGGAGCATTCTTCTAATAGTAAAAATTCTTAGTGCATCCATCTACATTATTAATAGTTCTCTTTAAATATTATATGGAACCCTTCTTAAACGAATCTGAGTCACACTCAGATAATTTTGTTTAGTACATCCATTTAAATTATTAACTAACGGTATGAAAACTAGAATCCTAGAGCATTATATTTAAAGCATTTGAAACGTAAACATGTATCTCTCTAACGAAAAGTGAAAGTGAAAATGGATTAAAACGGTCCACAACTATACCACCTCTAAGTGATAACATTTTCCTTAATTTGTGCGCGTCTTCTTCGTGGTACATCAGGAGTGTTAGCGTGAAAGATAATACGGAAAATTCTACTTTACTTACACTACGGAATGTGAAATTATTTATGACGAAGAGAGGTCAGACAATCCCTACAAGAATCATCGAGCTACACCAGAACCAGTTGTTTAATTTCCCAATATGCATGGTAAACAGTATGGTGGTATTAAAATTGGAGGTATCAAGATCTTATGGTGAATCGCCCAAGAGGGGGAGAAGACAACATCGTGAGCTGAAAGTATCGCAAACAATGGACTTAAACGAGTTTTATCAGGTTATTAAAGACGATAACGGTATAGAGATAACAGTAAGAGTAAATAGGAATATAGAAAAATTACCTACTACCACCACCACCACCTCTACAACTACCACCACAAAAACAACAGCTACGGATGCAACTACCAGTAGTTCTACATCTACCACGCAACCAACTTGGGTGGAATCATTGCCCTATGAGTGCGAGGAATATAGGAATGTGTTATATCAAACAAAGGAATGGGCGCTTAATGAGATAAGAAAAATAGATAGCAGGGAAAATTAACGTGGATTCTGCAAAACGTCTTTGCCAGGGAAAAAAAGTAAGTACTATTATATTTTTTATGTAAATTGCGGTTTTGTTTGTCCTGAAACTTTTCTTATCAATTATTTTTCACACACTATTACGACCACACCTAAATTTTTAGTGTAAATTGTCGTTTTTTAATCTATTAGTTCTCATACAATTTTATGGTATAAAAACGAAAACACTGAAGAATGACCACAGTTGGAGTTCCCCTCATTCCATCCTGTGCCCACGATCCATTATTACTCTTGTGAGTTCATTCTACTTCTTGTATCTTTTATAAAAAAAAAGTACTAAAATAAAATGAGTTCAGTACTAAAAGATATTAACGCTGTAGGAGCAAGAGTGTGGTTCATCATCATCATCATCATCACAACTCCGTGTAATGAGCCCACTGCAGGGCTAGAGTCTCGCCCCTGGGTGACGAGGAGGTTTAGGCCGTAATCCACCAAGCTGGCCCAGTGCTGGTTGGTGGATGTCAGAATTTTTAGGGTGCCGAAATGGCTTCTGACAAACCCTAACGACTACTGTATACAAATATACAGCACCCGGGACCGACTGCTTAACGTGCCCTCCGAAGCACGGAAATCGTTGTGAGAAATAAATGATCGGCGGTCACCCATCCTAATACCGGCCGCGCCGAGCGCGCTTAACTTGCGATATCATTCGATATGCACAGTAACCACGGCGCCACAATGACTTCGTGTGGTTAAAAATGAGTAACCTAAAAGAAAATCAACCAAATTTATTCCAGAGTCTTAAACAGATTACATCTAAATTTGATAATGGTAAAATGCAGACTACGGTGGAGTTGAGCATTGGTTATGTTACTCTACCTTCAAGATTCGATAATATTAAAGAAGAATGGTTGGAGTACATTCAATCAGGTGTTTGCCTTATAAAAAAGGAACCCGTTGGAAAATCTTGTATTGTAAAGTTTAAAGAGAAGGAGAACGGCGCTAATTATTTGTGAGTTTTTTATTTTTATTTTTTCAGATTAATTAAATCAGCACCCAATACAAAGAATTACATACATGCAAAAGAGGAGGAGCACTTAGTATACATTATTCCATACTAGAAATTATCCGTATTGAAAAAAAAACACATTACAGAATGTTTATGCATTCTTTCTTATTCACCAGGTGAATTACAACTGCAAACTGATGAGGTGATGGGGAACGATGATGGTTACGATGGATTATTAACCTTCTTTGAGTCATTAGAAAGGGATTGGCTAAAGTGTTTAAAGAAAATCTTCTATTAAAATATTGGAAATCGGAAATAGCACTACATACATTGAACAACAAGGTGGCAACAACGTCTATTAATTTATCTTTAATATATGATGATGAAAGTTATTATTTATTAAAACAAATGTGGAATAAATGATTATCCCTTCACTTTCTTCAGCACTCTATCAAGAAATATGTATTTCAGTTGTTGAAGAGACTTGGAGTATAGGTATTCATTTAAAAAAAAATGATTCCGTCTGGGTTTGGAAGAAGTGTTAACAGAACGTTGGTTATACCACTATTTGAGGGACCGCATAAAATACATCTAATACTGTTCGATAGCACCACCCCGTTTTTAGATTTAATTATTAGATAGGATTTTCACCTCAACTGCTAAAACATGGTGCAGTCCATTGGTCTGATAAGCAAATGATAACAATCACTATAAGAATAGAGTGCAATATATAATAAGCTTGCATATGTACTCATTAATACTAATAATGTGTTTAATTGAAGGTTTTGTATTTTCATTACAGAATTTGGAAGGCATCACTAGAATAACATTGAGACTAGTGATGAAAGGACTCGAGGTTTTTAAACCTTTTCAATCGAAACTCGCCTCAATTTTTACGACTCGACTCAAAAATACGACTTGAGGCTTTTTACTAATGTAGGAGACTTCATTCAATTTAGAGTTGAACTCTGAAATAAAACGACTCGAGTCTTTTAATAACAGTTATAACGACTTAGTCGCGAACCTTTTAGTAAAGGACTCGAGTCGTTTAACATAAGATGAGCTGTTTAACGTGGGATTATAAAATAATAAACTTCAGTGCTTGATCATTGTATTTTAATTAAGTTTTCTAATTTTGCATCATTATATATTTTTCCTTTCTATAAATATAAAACATAGTATAATTGCAATGAATCAATAAATAACTAAAAATGACAAAAATAGCTTTAAATATTTTTTTTGTTTTATTATTAATTGAATCAAACTTATTCCAAATCTAAATAACTTATTTCAAATCTATAAATAAAAAAGAAACTAAATCTGCGTATAATACCTTTTTTACCCGTAATAATTAGCGTAGGAATACGATATCCCATATCCACATTTATTCTAGTAATAAAATGTATGAGCGCGCCTCACGACTTAAGACTCCCGCGAACCGAGTCGTTTTAAAAAGGTTCGAACCTTTTCGTTAAGACTCGAGTCGTTTATAATTTGGAGTCATTTCAAAATGACTCAAGTCATAAAGTAGACTTAGAGGCCCCAGTCTTGGACTCAAATAAGGGTTAAGGTTCAGGGTTTAAAGACTCATTGAGTTGTTAACCGTATGAATTGAGTCGAGTTCCTGTTAAAGAGCTTAAAAACCTCAAGTCCTTTCATCTGTAATTGAGACTATGAAATTTGTTATTGAAATTGATAGCTTCTCTATACAAAAAGTTTTTTTCTATAACGAAGTAGCAATGTATACCCATTTATACAATATACTACACAATACTCATTGGCAAAAGAGGTGTGGTGTGTCCAAAAAATGATAAATGGACAACAATTCAATAATTTCTATAGTGATATAATGTATCTTGAGGGCTTGAATAAAATAAAGTGAATGAACAGTAAAATGAAATACACCTGTATAAAAAAGATGGGAAAATATTTGGATAGCTTAGGTTGACCAAAATTAGACAAAGTTATGGAAAATCTTTATTTATTGGAATTGATGGTTTTTCATTTGTTTACAAATAGTGTGAACAACTGTGGGCCTTGTGGAAAGGGCTATGCTGGGAGTTTACCTGCGGGAATGAATCAGAAATAAAGAGATTCGCAGGAGAATCAAAGTAACCAACATAACCAGAAGGATTGCAAAGCTGAAGTGACAATGGGCTCACAAATCTGATTGGCGCTAGAGCAGTACGGAAAGTTGTTCCGTGTGAACAGTAACTTTAAGAATAGTTGAATTATTGTAATTATATAACGTACAAGAAAAAAATAAGTGATCTTGGAATTATTTTGTACATATGCAGTTGTTAAAAATGATGGTCGTACATTAATAGGTAAAATTTGATTCGGAGAGCTTGGGCCGTCCGAAATTAGACAAAGTTATGGATCTTCATCTTCTCAATTCATTGATATATGTAAATTGCAATCGGTATACGCGTTTAAAAATAATACCATTTGTCACTGTTATGCTGTTGAAGTGTTACCATTTGCTTTGTGGCTAAGTAAACATAATAGCAAGTTTTGTAAAGTGTTATGAGATAATGTTAGTCACCAGAGTTATGAATACATGAATAAAACAATGGAGCATAGCCAACTGGGTGAAAGAAAATATATCTTACAAACATATCAATCTTCTCGTTGGAAGTTCTTTAGAAATTTATCAGGTCAGGAAAACTATCAAAACCCAAGATTTTTAATATACCTAAGAGAACATCGCTGAAAAAGAGCAAAATTATTTCACGCACAGAGTCCAGAAATTGTGAAAGCACAAAACTTATCAGCAAAAGAGGTGTGTTCAGAAATGTATTCATGGGCAACCTTTACAGTAAAATTAAATACGTACAAATTTGTTTCCGAGGACAACTCGAATTACATAAAGATAAACCTTGGAAATACTGTGAGGATCTTGTTTTAAAATTACTGTTGTTCTTCAGAGATCACTGGTACCGATTGAAATTTAAGACTTTTATATTTGTTCACTAATAGTGTCAACAAGTACCTATGATTACTAACTATGGGCCTTGTAAACAAGCTCAAAGCCACTCAGCATGCAATGGAAAGGTCTGTGCTCGGAGTTTACCTGCTGATTAATCAGGAATAAGAGGATTTGCAGGCGAACTAAAGTAACCGACAGCCAGAAGGATTGCAAAGCTGAAATGGCAATGGGCTCGCAAATCTGTTCAAAATGAAAATACCTATCAATATGGACTTTCTACTTTCCATGCCTGGATTCGCTGTATGGAAATGATTCTACATATTTCACACAATCTCGAACATAGTCAGCTACAAGTGAAGATAAGAAAAGACAGAAGCTAGAAAAGAAAACATTTGTACAAAACGTGTTTACTGAAATTAGAGAAGTGGATGTGAAATGTAATGCCGAAAAAATTGGCAATTATGCCATGAAAACTGCCAGGATCTATGATTGGTACATGCAGTACACAAAATTTTGGTTCATGGTGAAACGAAGTATTTTGGTGTGATTCCTATTTCTCAACTTTCTATATACTAGGAACTGCTCTCGACCAGCTACAAATGACGATGTATTTCACACTTTTCTGTACACATCAGATCCTTAAATTTCGTGAAGGCACTTGATAAAGATATACTCGATCATTAAAAGTAAAAAATCCCATACAGATTACCTATCGTTTTATCCAGCCTTCGAGAGTGGTTTATAAACTTGGCATATCTGCACCGAGGCGTTTTACATTTGAAATTTGTTTTGTAGCAAGAACATATTGATAAATAACATTTATAAAACTGATTCCGGATACGAACGGTTTCAGAAGTTATCGTAAAAAGTATGACACAAGGCAGGAAACAGAAAATCTCTGTATTTTGCGGTTTTAAGTGGGAATAGTTCACTGATTATTTTGAGGTTAGCTTTATTCGAATGCTCATTTTGATTGATAATATTGTGGCAATCAATTATGCGCATTATATCGACGTTTAACTTATTTTTAAGGTACAATTCAGTTTAACAAATGCACACTACATTTGTACATTATCTTTTAATTTGGAGCTCATTAAAGTATAAACCATCATAATGGTACGTTTTTTGATAAATGCAACCAGAAAATCTATTAATTTTTATTAATGGAACTCTCTAAAGTACAAACATAATTTTTCACTCCATTTTACCTAGTTCTATATCACATTGTATTTCCTTTTGTTACATTAAAGATATGCGCCTAAAATGCCGGGGCGCATTGCAGCGCAATAATCCACCTGCCGCTATCGCATACATTTTATATGAAATGCGACCGGCCCTGCCCCGCGCACTATGGAAAATCGTAGTTTGTCAATGTCGCTACTGGCATGCTTTTTTTTATTTTAATCAATAGTTTAAGGACCAAACTCGACTATAATATCAAAAAAATATACATATTATATGAAATATTTTTTTTACAACACCAGAAACTTTATAGTTTTGACGGACGTCCATGTTAAGCCCGTTCACTTCATCATTTTCAAATTGATTTTATTGTTATACGTTAAAGGAAAAGGTATAATGTATTATATATTTCTGGAAACCTCGTCTTTTGAAGAATATGAAACAACTAATATGTATTTACCCACGACGGAACGGAGACGGTATATGCGTTTGGGGTGAGAGAGTGTTTGTGCAAACCAATGTTACCATTTATCTCCAGAACCACTGGTCCGATTTTAATGCGGTTTTCAGTAATCGCTTTAGATTTGATTGGTGCATGTTCTTAGATAGGTGTAGCGGTAACAACTCACCAGGGGGCGCTGCAGTAAACATTTGTTTGTAAAAGCCAATGTTACCGTTTATCTGCAAAACCATTAGTCCGATTTAAATGCTGTTTTCAGTGATCGCTTTGGATTTGATTAGCGCATGTTCTGAGATAGGTGTTACGGTAACAACTCACCAGGGGGCGCTGCAGTAAATATTTGTTTGCAAACCATTGGTCCGATTTGAATGCCGTTTTCAATTATCGCTTTGGATTTGATTGGTATAATGTTCTTAAATAGGTTTAACGGTAACAACTCATCTGTAATACTTCACTATGTATTTAAATAAACTACAAGGGTTTTCCAGCGGTGGTGGGGTCATTAGAGGACTGATGAGGAATGAGGTGTTGTGTAATGTAATGTATGGTACCTATATTATGATCTTTAAAAATTTTGAAATAAAAAACAAAATAAAAATTTTGAAAAACCCACGACGCGTCGGTTAAAAAGTAATTGAAAAAGAATAAAATAATTTAAAATCCCCCGACTGAAATGATTTACGTGACAAGAGATAATTAACGTGAAAAGCTTTTTTAAAAGTTCACTTGATCTCACACAGAGTCGGTCATATTATGAATAACATAATATTCGTTTTCATAGCAGTTCCCTACGCTTACCTATTCGGTTCTCGAAGATGTAGATGTCGCAATAACATAGGTATTCAACTCCCTATGAACTTTATAAGAAGAGCAAGAAAATCCGTCGAGGGCTGCCATTTAATGAATTCGTTTTGTAGTTTTATATTGAAATTTAAAATATTCAAAATATATTTAAAATATACGCGTCGTGGGTTTTTCAAAATTTTTTTGTAATGATGAATTAGGCTTTGACGGCTTTTGCATTGTCCAAATCATAGGTCCAAATGTTCGGCTACGGCCTGAAAGGTCGCTATACTAGGAAATTAACCCCAGTTCCGCTTTGAGGTCTCCATAACACAACTTTTTAATATTATGTTATCATTTACCTTAAAATAATTGCAAAATAATATATGGTGAAAAAAAGTTTTTTTTATAGTTCATCGTGACTTTTGACAGTTGCCCACGTTTACCCATACATTTAATGTTGATTTTTAGCCTAGCTATCCATTAACATAACCAAATAAAAAAAGCTGCGGAAATTTGCGGTTTTCGGAGTAATTAATAAAAATGTGATAAAAGTCAGAAAACGGAAAACCGCTCGCTATCTATTGCGGTTTGAAATGTTGGTGTTTACATCAATAGTTTGCGGTAAATTTTGTAATTTATCATTGATATTAGGGCGTTTTTTTGCACTCATTTTGCGTGTGAAAATGTTAATCAACAATATGCAAACTACCCTCATATTTAAAATAGTATATAAACTGTTGTTTCATTTCATTGTAAATAACAGAAAAGTGGTGAATTAACAGGAGTGTAATTGTTACGAATACTATATAACTACGTGTTTTGTTGACTCTTCAAAATGTCTACTTTCAAGTGTTCTAAACGTGAAATAATACTTTCGTATATATATAGAAGGAGGATAATCATTAGAGGCATTATCGACAGTTTTAAAAGAAAATTATCATGTATCTGAAGACAACTTATGTTTCATCCTCAGTGATTTTCAAAGACATATTATTCCCGCTTTTAATAAACGATGGACAGAAGTTTCACGGAAAAAGGATAGTTTTTTAATGAAAAACAGTAATTGGTTAGAATCAGAATATTCATTAACTTTACCGAACACTGAAGATGTTACAACCGTCTTCACACCATCTACTTCTTCTGGAAAACGTGGGAGACCGTGCGTATCTTATCCAGACTTGTCAGAATCCAGTAAAAGAAGAAAAAATACAATGTTACTTAATGAATATGTATTTGAACACGTCTATAATGCATATCTTCAAGGGTTACGTTCAATAGGAGAAGGAACAGAAGCTAAACTTGTGGAAACTTTAAGGTTTGCTGAAACTGAAAATAAGACCTTATTCTCGATTCTCATATGAGAAGCAAGGCAAACAAAAATGTTAACGGATGAAGAGGCATTAAGCGTATTAATTGACTTGGATTTAACGAAAGCACAGTATTTGTACTTGAGAAATTTAACGAAAGAACGAAAATGTTTTGTGTTTCCACCATATTACAAAGTGCAAGAAGTTAAAACTACTTGCTATCCACCATCTTCAGCTATAGAAATTACAGACACAAGTGCAAAAATATTAAGATTTATTAGACACTGAATCTAGAATATTGAAAATAGATTCAGTGTCTAGGAATGGATTGAATAACTTACTTCTATACAGTAAATGGGGCTGTGATAGCTCATCCAGTCAAAGCCAGTACAAACAGAAACTGCCAGAAGAGTCTAAACTAAATTTCTGATGCAAATTTATTTATCACTTCTTTGGTGCATATAAAGTTAATTAACGAGTTAACAGGTGATGTTGTCTGGCAAAATCCGGTACCGTCATCTGTTCGTTTTTGCCGGCCTATATTAATAGAATTTTGCAAAGAAACTCCCGAGAAAACTAAAGCTGTTGTGGATGAAATAAAAGGTCAAATAAATTCTTTGGGTCCATCATTAATTAACAAAGAAGGTGAGGGGGTGCAAGTGAAGCAGGATCTCTTTCTTACAATGATAGATGGCAAAGTAGCTCAGGTATTAACAGATACGCCTTCAGGTTCCACATGTACAATATGTGGAGCTACTCCACGCCAAATGAAAACGATTTGACTAAAGTGACTGCTAGGCCTGAAAATGAAGATTCTTATCAATACGGACTGTCTACTTTGCACGCCTGGATTCGTTGTATGGAAATGATTTTACATATTTCCTATAATCTGTCTTTCCAAACATGGTCAGCCACAAGCGAAGAAAAGAAACGACTAAAGCAAGAGAAGAAAACCCTGATACAAAGGCGTTTCCGTGAAGAGCTAGGATTGATCATCGACAAACCAAGACAAGTAAGTGGTAATTCTAATGATGGTAATACTGCCAGAAGATTTTCTCACAATACAAGCTGCTCTGCTGAAATTACAGGAGTGGATATAAATTTGATTAAACAACTTCACATAATTCTGCAAGCTCTTTCATCGGGTGTAATGATAAATGCTGAAAAATTTGGCAGTTATGCTCTGGAGACTGCCAGGATCTATGTGAGCAATTATGACTGGTACTACATGCCATCTTCAGTTCACAAAATTTTGATTCATGGAGAAAGTGTCATAAAGCATTTTGCAATACTTCCTATTGGTCGACTTTCGGAAGATGCACAAGAATCTCGTAATAAGGATTATAAAAAAATTCGTCTACATCATGCTAGAAAATGCTCAAGATCCGCTACAAACGAGGATGTATTTCATACTCTTCTTTATACTTCAGATCCTTACATAAACAGCATTAGAAAACCATATACTAAAAACGTGAAGGAACTTGATGAAGACACCTTAGATCTTTTGAAAGTGAACGAATTAATTTTAGATCCCGAAGTTCATCAAGTATAAATAACATAAAATTTAGTAAACATTACAATTAATAAATAATTAATCAGTGTTCGATTTTAACCACAACATGTTTTTTTTTCAAAAAAATATGTTTTTATTATTTAAATTGATTTGTATTTTGATGTATTATATGATATTTGGTTTTTGTAAACATTAAAATAATAGTATTCATTGTTAAAAAATAAATATTGGACATTTTTGATAATTTTGAATTTGTTTTATTTTTTTATGTATGGTTTCAAATCCAATCATAAAAAATTACATTCCATTTAAAGCCATATACATTATTCTATATTTGTGCAAAATTTTAGAACATAATATCTATACATATAATAAAATGGTAGGAAAGTCAAAACTGTACATTGAATATTTTTTTAAAAGAATACTTGGGGTATGATCTACAATCGAAACAGAAACAAAAAATATAGTTTTTAGAATTTTTGTCTGTTTGTCTGTTTGTCTTTCCGGGATAAACTCAAAAAGTACTGCATGGATTTACTTCAAATTTGGCATGAAGATAGTTAAGAAGTCGGGTCAACATATAGGCTACATATTATCACGCTAGCAGTGTTATAATCGTAGGTGCGTTTGGTGCTGCATAGCGTTCACGCAGACGACGTCGCGGGCAGCAGCTAGTTCAGAAATAAAAAAGTTATTGATTTTTAATCAGAAGCAGACCTTTATTTTCCATAGTGACCCGCACCAATTCAAATCCCGCGGGAATATCGAGATAAAAAGTTAGCCTATTCGCTATTCCAGACTGTAAACTATCACTATGCCAAATTTCATCCCAATCCATTTAGCCGTTTTGCCGTGATAGAGGAACAAACATCCAGACATGCATACACATACATCCATCGAAACTTTCACATTTATAGTATACAAAATTTTAGTTTGCTTTTATTTAATAGATGTCGTTGTATGGCGATTAAATCGCACAAGAAGAGTAATGAACGACTTAGCTTTATTTACTTTGTAGAGTACAATTATTCGTCCTCACTTTCACAATTATAATATTAGTAGAATTATTATAATATAGTTAAACAAATCATTTAATTTAATTGTATATATATTCTCAGTTAATATTTTTTTTTTGGAAACCTTATATACCTTATTTGGTAAAAGAACTTTTTCAAAATTATAGATACTATCGAACCAACTGAATCTTGACCCACAACAAGCTCATTTTGGCAAATCGTCTAAATGCTAGTAGGTCGAAATTCGCTTGAAGATAGATTACCTTGTTAACGAACTTGTTATCATTACACTCGATACTGACATTTAATGAGTACAGAATTCGTACAAGACCTAAAAAGTAATAAGTGCATTATCTTCATATTATAGTCGTTAGACCAAACCTCATTGAATAATGACCGAAGTCAAATCCTCCACGATCGATCGCCCCTCGGCAGGAAAAGGGCAATGCGATGATAGTAATGGGTTAGATTTAGTATAGGTCCCACCATCACCACTTCAACTAATTCCCTGTGTTGAAACGGACTCCCCAAAAATATGCGATACCTTGCAAAACGGGTCATGATTTAGTTGGTTCGATGGTACTTACATTAGCTATAGATAGTTGACGTGTTACACTTACAGATTAAGAAGTCGATAGATAGAGTTATCTCCGGTAGAAAAAGCTACTCTATGAGAACTGCCAAGTTGAGTCCACAATGAATTCGGAGATCGTTTAATTTGACGATCTTCTACTTTCGCCAAAGTTTTGACGTGAAGTCGGTTTTTTAATGCTCTGCATTCGTTGATTATAAAACCGCCAATGTAGAAAAATCTATCATCCAACCAAGGTGATCCCAATTGCCTGAAACGAACATTATTTTAAATTTATTTTTATTCAATAATTTAACAATTTATGAATTCTACACGGTCACAACCGGCTTAATAAAAAATGTTACAAAAATTTATACTCGGTTATTGATTTTTTTAATAAGGAGCAGTGGAGTCCGCGTTCAAAATTGAACAGATGGATCACCACATCGATGAGCTGCACCGATAGCGGCGAAAGACAGGGAACTAAGATGTGGTGATCCAATCAATAGTTAATGATTTATTGAACGATAAAATAAGTGTTAGCTTATGTATTAAAATATTAACAAATATTTGTATATAAATATTGTAAGCTTTTAATACATAAGCTCACAGTTAAATTATTGTTTAAAATTAAATATTTCGTTTTATATTTTATATTTGTTTTTCTAAATGTTGATATCTGTGATATAAATATACTGTTTATGAACATTTTTTTGTATTTATTCAATTTCCTTTGACTTCTAATTTGGATACTTAGCGAATGTAGTTTAAATGATTTATTTTTTGCTGTGACTGTAGAAAATGACGTGAAATGACATATATTGGACGGAGCGCCTTACTGGGAAGCGCCGTCGTGGGAACAATTCGTTGATAATTTCCCGCTGATGGTTGGAACTGACCGTGCAGAAGGCTTTTTATGAATATTAATGCATATTTAGGTGCATCGGAAAGGAGAAAAAATTATGCAAAATAGTCAGAATGAGAGATAACCGAGATTGATGGGGAGATGATGATTGATGATGAGAGAGATTGGGCATTAAACTCATCTAATAACGTGGCCTTAAATTGACAATAATTGCACTGACCTGATCATACTTCTAGTATTACAACTGTCCATAATCGCACTATCGTAACTTCAGCAGATTACACTTCGGTGTCACTCACGCACTTAACATTAAAATCTGGTCGTCTTTTAAAATTACTTCAACAGAACTTTTGTTCCATTAAATTATTGAAACACAATTATTGACTCCCCTGTATGTTTTTCCTAGTAACATGTCAGCTGATGACCCAGTACTGGTCAAGAATTTCCCCGAGCAAGGAGCCAGGTTTCTTGTGCGGCCTTTATCTAATGTTTCACATAACTACTTAATACTCTCCACAGATCTTTTGAAGCTATTCAGTAAAGTTACGAAAGTATTTTAACTTGATACCCATTCATTTCATTATTCCAGCCCTTATCAGATGGTGCTCTGCTCTATTTAATGTACTCAAAATGTAGAAAACGTGTGAAGATTATATCTTGTGGACAAAGATAGTCATCCATAATTATAAGCAGCTTATGTTTAGGTACAAGTAATTATAGGCGTCATGACTTACTTGTTTCTTTCAATTAAATCCTTGAAGTTTACGGATTCTTTAAATTCTCTAAAGTTGTATCTCCAATCCATTTCATTGATATTTAAACATACGTTGGTAATAATTTAGGTATATTTTGCTCTGCAGCCTTAACTTTCAAATTCAGTAGCTGTCCATATTTCATCTTCTTCATAGGTTTGTTTACATTTTTTCACCAGAGACATGAATTGGATTTCTCGTTCTTCAAAACCAGTTTCATGAGTAATTGCCTCGAATACGCCTTATTTGTAAGTTATATTTTCTTCTAACCAGATTATAGTACTCATTGTTTGTTGTAAACCGTTTGATGTTCCCGGAAATCATAATGAGTAATACTGAATGAATATTGAATTGTTCTATGAATGTATTTGCTTTATATGGTTTTTGTTCTCGTCCCTTATCGCCTTTTGATCACGGTTCTGGACTTGTTATTTCCTGTTCAACCCACGCGTGTTATCAATATTTGTTACAACTTTTGATGGAACATTGGCATATTATGATGCGCTCAGGCATATCTAAAACACTATTAAAATTCTCTAAATTTGCAGATTTTAAAATTAACTTCACACTGTCGGAACACTTCACGGATTTTACTAGTACTTTTATACAAAAAAAATAAATTTGTAGTAAAATAGATTTGAGGGAGAAGAAATTATTATCCCTTAGAAATTTCTTGCTTATCGAAAAATAAAGCTTTATTGTAAATTATCTATTGAATTAACTTAAATACATTTAGCGTTACATAATCGTGAATATTATGACCGCATTGGTATGAGAGATATTTTCAGTTGGTTCATCATCATCATCATCACAACTCCGTGTAATGGGCCCACTGCAGGGCATGAGTCTCTCCTCTGGGTGACGAGGAGGTTTAGGCCATAATCCACCGAGCTGGCCCAGTGCTGGGTGGTGGATGTCAGAATTTTCAGGGTGCCGATATGGCTTCTGACAAACTCTAACGACTACTGTATACAAGTATACAGCACCCGGGACCGACAGCTTAACGTGCCCTCTGAAGCACGGAAGTCGCCGTGAGAAACGAATGGTTGGCGGTCACCTTCATTGTTCGACGTTGGTTATTAAATAGTAACTTTGTTCTACTTTTTATTTAGGTAATTGTGATTTAAATTCTGTACATAAATTGTTAAAAGAATGAATTAAAATAATTCTACATTGGCGATTTTATAATCAACGAATGCAGAGCATTAAAAAACCATCTTCACGTCAAAACTTGGGCTGAAGTAGAAGATCGTCAAATTAAACGATCTCCGAATTCATACATACTTAAAAAAACATGAAATACTCAATCGATGAAATTATATGGGACCAACTGTGAAGTATCCTCTACGTATAAAACAAGAATAATCAAAATCGGTTCATTCAGTCAAAAGTTACGAGGTAAAAAACATAAAAAAATACACGTCGAATTGAGAACTTCCTCCTTTTTTTAAGGTCCGTTGCAAATACATGTAAATAAATAAATATTTCTGACACTCACATAACATTATCTAGCCCAAATTAAGTTTCTTAAAGAACTTGGGTTATGGATACTAGATAACTGATATACTTAAGAAATATACAAACATACATATTGAATAAATACATATTTTTTTATTAGAATTAACTTAAATAAACATATAAACATCCATGACTTGACGACTAATATCTGTGTTTATGACACAATTATCCGCCGCCGCCGGGATTCGAACTCACTAGGACCTCTGGCATAGAAGGCAATGTATGTTACCGCTACACCAGCCGGACGTCGTATGTATATCGACATGTAAATCGACAATCGACATGTAAATCTATTCTTAGATTTAAAAAATATATGAAGGACTATAGATTTGAATATTAGAAACTTACATACTTATCACGCCTGTATCCATTATGGCGTAGGCAGAATACCAGAGACTAAAAAACCAGATGTCACGTTTGATAAATTTGGAGGCATTAGAATGATGGACAGAGACTATTGCAGTGACAAGGGGTAAACCAACAATAACCCAGACCAATGCACACAAATATTTTCATTGTACGGGGATCGAACCGGGTACCATTTGAATTTTGAGTCACATACTATTACCCTATCGCTATAGCCGTTGTCAAATTGGTAGCGACCAAAAAAGTTTGGTTAAGAAGGATAGTGTCACACCAAAAGTATTACGTAACTTAGAAAAAACAACATGTTATAACCAAAATATTATGTTTATTGATTCAAAAAACACTCTCAACTTAAACTATGGTACCATTTGGCATTAACACTCTTCTGATCTCCAAATGGAATTGTGCAGATGGTAACCGTAGTTGAGAAAAAGACGCGATAATTTTTTTACTAACGTTTGTCGCCTGCCTCACTTTTGTGTGCCTGTTTTCATTTTCAAACACCCATTCATTCACGACCGGCTGGTGTAGCGGTAACATACATTGCCTTCTATGCCAGGGGTCCTGGGTTCGAATCCCGACGACGGCGGATATTTGTGTTATGAACACAGATATTAGCCGTCAAGTCATGGATGTTTATATGTTTATTTAAGTTTATTCTAATAAAAAATATTTATTTATTCAATATGTATGTTTATATATTTCTTAAGTATATCAGTTATCTAGTATCCATAACACAAGTTCTTTAAGAAACTTAATTTGGGCTAGATAATGTTGTGTGGCTGTCAGAAATATTTATATTTATTTATATTGAAGTTATTGCTGTGTTTTTTTTCCAATTCACGTTGTGAATTTATTCTTGTGACAATATCATGACCACCATTATAATGTCCGTGGTCGGACTTAGATAGTAGCATCAGTAAGCACCATTCCACGCGAGCCTGCTTCTGCTCCGCAGTCAGTTCATGACTACAAAGTTTCCGAACTTTTAATTCTTCGTGTAAAATTATCTATATTTGCCTCATACCAATCCCCAATAGTCCTCGGATTGTCTCACAGATAATCCGCGGGTTTTCTTCAATTAGCCGTTTAACAGTAGCCACATTATTTTCGTTGACGACAATTGAAGCCCGCCCTTTACGAAATTTGTGATGTGAAGAAACCCACCCTTTTAAAAAAAATTGCAAAACATCGCCTTACTGAGCTGAAACAAGGTGCTTATTTCTTTAAACTATTTTGAAGACGAGCGGCACAGTCTTGCGGAGAGAGAGAGAGAATTTTTAAAATCATAAAAAATCAGCGCTCTAAAATCTTTGTGACTTTATTCCATTTTCGTACGTAGAACTTTGATGTGTGATAAAAAATAATCGACAAATGATTTCCCGCCAATAATGTTTTTAATTATTAATTATTAAGAAGGTTTTTGTGGGCGATAAGATGACTCCCTGTCACTGCAATAGTCTCTCGCCATCATTGTAATACCTCCAAATTTGTCAAATGTGACATCAGATGGTCTTATAGCCTTTGGTGTTCTGCCTACCCCATAAGGGATGCAGGCGTGACGTTATGTATGTAGCTGGAAGTGCAAAACTTTTAGTGTGCCCCATGTAATACAGAAAACGGTGGTTATCATGTTTCGATGTCCTAAAATAACATAGCGGAAATAAATAAACGATAAAATTTGTCTGAAATTATAATATATAATATTGAAACACTGGCTAACATACATTGACTTCTATGCCAGAGGTCCAGGTGGGTTCGAATCCTGTCGGCGGCGAATATTTGTGTATTAGTCTTAAGAGCCCAAACTCTTTATTTCGTTCGGCAAAAACATCTAGCTATTTCACTCGGCTTCACACACAGATTGGCATGTTTGGTGAGACAGACGATACATTCTTAAATAAATCGAAACACAAAATATTAAAAAATTCTTTTGAGACTTGTGTTTGTATGACAAAATTATCTAAATAATATCCAAAATAATTACTTATTTGAAGTAAGAGATAAATAAACTAGGTTTGTAGAATATATAACTTTAATATATTCCTGAATAAAGCTTCCATGCTGGACTGGGAGTGAAAAAAAGCATAGAATGTGCCAGCTGTGACAGAGGTTTTAAAGGCGTTTTTGTGGGCGATAGACTGACCCCCTGTCACTACAATAGTCTCTATCCACCTTTATAATACCTCTAAATTTGTTAAACGTGACATCAGATGGTGTAACCTCTGGAGCCCAATTCTCGCGCCACTCGACATTTCAGTGAGATGAGAAATGTCACATCACCTCAACATCGTAGGCGACTTTGATCATGTCTATCAAAAATATCGGGCGCTTAGCAAAACTCGTATTCTCGCCGGTAGTAGACATGATATACTACTCGACACGGTATTATCATTAGGTTCATTCCTATCGTTCATTCCAAGATGTGTTAAGGATACGTTCTGCTTTCAATGAAGACCAATAGCAAATTTAATGAAATATATTTTTTTAAGCTTGTTGATCATCTTAACTGAAACCGGTGTTTTTACTGCTTAATTTAAATAATAAACCATTAAATCTTAAATATGTTATGCTATATTTCCTAAATCTTTAATATATTACACACGCAAAATGTTTCATGTTGAACGCAGCAGTATTGATGACATGACAGTGCCATTGATGACTTTTGTGTCTAACTAATTAATTGTCTTCTTGGTATTTGATTGAATTAAAAGGTAAAAAACCTACGGAAAATCAGCCATTATTACGGAAAAGCACCGCCTCAAAAAAGAAAAGCGTACCCGAGTGTAGCTCAAAAAGCTCGCTTGGTGTTATGAAAAGAAATGCAATAGAGTTATGTAGTAGTATTCAAAATATCTAATATAGAGAAAAATAACGGCACATTCACATACTAAAAAACTTACTTTAGTTTTAACCGAAATATCTTTTTTGGCAAGAAGAGGCTCCAACATATTCATCAATTCTATCGCCATGTGTTTAAGGAGACGAAATTTTTTTCTAAATTCGTCGTCCCGCATCTCCATCGGTTCCACCCTACACAGGCTTCTACGGTGACGACTTGGTGCAGAAATATCGACTTCGGCATCCCGAATAATATTTACAAAAAAAGAAGCAATGAACTGTTTCATATTTTCAACAAAGTGCTATTATTATTGATTTGAAAACATAAATCTACAAGATCAAAACAATTATATACATCAATGTCATTGTCTTTCTTGATACAATGGCGGCCGTCACTTTTGTCTGTAGGTACATATCACCCAGTGAGATTACATGTCGAGTGCTCCAGTCCACTCGTTGCATGTCGAGTGGTTTTCGTTCGACATATATCACCCATGAGATCATGAGAATAGCACTAACCGCATTCACGTGATATTTACGTCTTTTTTTCGATATATATCGGGGAGTGATAAATGTCACTCGCGCGAGAATTGGGCTCCTGGTGTTCTGCCTACCACATAAGGGATACAGGCGTGACGTTATGTATAATGGTCTGACCACTATCGGGAAATGCCGTATATTATCGCGATGCTGGAGCCCAATTCTCGCGCGAGTGACATTTGTCACTCCCCGATATATATCGAAAAAATGACGTAAATATCACGTGAATGCGGTTAGTGCTATTCTCGTGATCTCATGGGTGATATATGTCGAACGAAAACCACTCGACATGCAACGAGTGGACTGGAGCACTCGACATGTAATCTCACTGGGTGATATGTACCTACAGACAAAAGTGACGGCCGCCATTGTATCAAGAAAGACAATGATATTGATGTATATAATTGTTTTGATCTTGTAGATTTATGTTTTCAAATCAATAATAATAGCTTTTTGTTGAAAATATGGAACAGTTCATTGCTTCTTTTTTTGTAAATATTATTCGGGATGCCGAAGTCGATATTTCTGCACCAAGTCGTCACCGTAGAAGCCTATGTAGGGTGAACCCGATGGAGATGCGGGACGACGAATTTAGAAAAAAATTTCGTCTCCCCTAACACATGGCGATAGAATTGATGAATATGTTGGAGCCTCTTCTTCCCAAAAAAGATATTTCGGTTAAAACTAAAGTTTTTTAGTATGAAAATGTGCCGTTATTTTCTCTGTATTAGATATTTTGAATACTACTACATAACTCTATTTCTTATTTCTACGCATTTCTTTTCAGGTTTTAATGTGCCTTAAACTTTTTTGGCACAGGATCTTACCAAACCCCGGTGGGAAATAATTATTTAGTAAGCATGTCTCAACCATCGGTATCGAGATGTGTTGAAGAGGTGGTTGTGGCCCTAAATAATCCCATAATATTTGGAGAATGGTATTTAGAGGCGGTGCGACCATGACATGTCCATGATTTCCCGTAATGATGGCTGATTTTCCGTAGGTTTTTTACCTTTTGATTCAATCAAATACCAAGAAGACCATTAATTAGGGTTGCCTGTAAGAGATCATCTTTCGATGATAAGCCCGCCTATTGGTGCTCTGTATCTTAAAAATTGTTCTGTATAAATATTCTTTATTTTTGTGTACATACAATGAAGAATAAATAAATAAATAATTAGTTAGACACAAAAGTCATCAATGGCACTGTCATGTCATCAATACTACTGCGTTCAACATGAAACATTTTGCGTGTGTAATATTTTAAAGATTTAGGAAATATAGCATAAGATATTTAAGATTTAATGGTTTATTATTTAAATTAAGCAGTAAAAACACCGGTTTCAGTTAAGATGATCAACAAGCTTAAAAAAATATATTTCATCAAATTTGCTATTGGTCTTCATTGAAAGCAGAACGTATCCTTAACACATCTTGCAATGAACGAATGGAATGAACCTAATGATAATACCGTGTCGAGTAGTATATCATGTCTACTACCGGCGAGAATACGAGTTTTGCTAAGCGCCCGATATTTTTGATAGACATGATCAAAGTCGCCTACGATGTTGAGGTGATGTGACATTTATCATCTCACTGAAATGTCGAGTGGCGCGAGAATTGGGCTCCTGGACTTTACAGTAGGTGTAAAAACGACTAAACGCTGTAATTTTATAAAGGCATTCACATTGTCGTTTGCTTATAGAGTCTGGCTAACGAAAGTAGACAATGGGGGTTTTTGCAACTTTTTTATATGGCAACTTATTCTGGTGTCACTGTTGTCAAAGGAACAATCTAAATAAAAAAAATATTTTAGTTTCATAACCAATGTAGGAAACAGCGATACCCGTAACTCTGACGATTCATTTAATAGAAAAGCTGGATTCAGATTTTGATAACAGTGAATAAAAATAATTATTGTATTTTACAGTTTTATTTTGAAGCCTGATTAATACTAGTTGTTCATCATTTAAATCATATACTTCTCATCAAAAAGTAGAACTGTACGAAAATTGTTATTTTTACGATTACTTTATAAAAAAAATTAATCAAGTATCAAATTTGTTTAGTCCATATGTGTCGTACCATAGTCGGGGTTACCATAATGGGATTTTTTTTTATTCGCCAAATTTTTTCATTCTCTACTTTCATTAGCCAGACTTGAGTGCAATGAATGAGCGTTGACGTTGACCGTTCAATTGTAGCCAATCCGTTTTTGCGATAAGTAGCGAGATTATGGCTATTGACATTGACGTACTTCTATGCTGGATTATGCTAAACTGGGAGCGAAAGAAAAACGTAAAATGTGCCAGCTGCTTCTCTTCCCGGGCATACTGTAAAAGTCAGTTAAGGGACAGAGTTTTCAAAGGCGTTTTTGTGGGCAATAGGCTGACTCCCTGTCACTATAATAGTCTCTCTCCATCTTTATAATACCTCCGATTTTTGTCAAACGTGAAATCAGATGATCTTATAACCTCTGGTGTGCTGCCTACTCCATAAGGGATACAGGCGTGACGTTATGTATCTGTATGTACATTGACGTGGCCCAGCGGTAAAAAGGTATTACCACAGACTACAGTCTGACCTTTGCACATTAAATGTTTATATGTGAAATAATAAATAGTTTTAAGGGTACACCAACGTCGATCGGTTTTTTCTGATTAGATTGGTCTAGTTAAATCTGTCGATTGACCTCGACTTATCCATTGTACCATCGATCGATGCCATCAATCGATGATCAATAGATTGGTGTGGTCATATTTTAAGTACTACTCGTATTATTAATATTTCTTTTATACTAGCCACAGCGCGCGGTTTTACCCGCGTAACTTTTGATCCCGTGGGAATTTCGGGATAAAATATAGCCTATCATCATCATCATCATCATCCACAGCCTGTAGACGTCCACTGCTGGACATAGGCATATATATAGCCTATAATCTTTCTCAATAGTTGGGCTATCAAACGCAAAAAGAATTTTTCAAATCCCACTTGTAGTTTCTGAGATTAGCGCGTTCAAACAAACAAACAAACAAAAAAAACAAACTCTTCAGCTTTATATATGCATTAGTATAGATTATTATATTATTAAGTATTTCCCTTCCATCCTGGACTGGGAGCATAAGAAAAACATAGATGTGCCAGCTGCTTCTCTTCCCGGGCATACTTTAAAAGTCAGTTAAGGGACAGAGGTTGTGATGGTGTTTTTGCGAGCGATAGGATGACTCCATATCACTGCAATAGTCTCCTATCCATCATTATAATACCTACAAAGTCAAACGTGACATTAGATGGTTTTATAACCTCTGGTATTCTGCCTATCCCGTAAGGAATACAGGCGTGACGTTAGGGCGTGGATCTATCTCTACGGTATGGCATACGGCGCGCCGCCTTAACTTTCCACGGCATCGCACAACCGTGCTACATATTAGCTCTTAAAATTATCCGCACATGGCAGTGACAGCGACAGCGGCGCGAGCAGCGATACAAATTTTTTTTTCCCGCCAAAGAATGACACCCTACTGTGGCGCCCCAAAGGGCGTCCACAGATAGGGAGAGGGTGAATACTCCTAGTACGCACTGGGCCCTGCACGGGAATAAATCCCCGCCGACAGTAGCAACCGCTCGCCGACGGAATACCACCGTATACCCAGCCAGTGTGAGACTTCTACTCACTAAACACCCCCTTCTCCGATCCCTAACTCAAGAGCTATTCCTAGATCGTGTAATGAGCTACCATCCCGTGGGTCCGGAGCGCGCATTGCGCTACAAAACTTTTAGGAGACTCTATATACATCTTACTGAGAACAGTACTTGCGCGCTTTAATATACAACCAGTGCCACCTATTGACAGGTAGTAGAATTAGTACTAAGGGAAGTATACATTAAATGTTTGTAGTGTTACAATATTTAATTTAAAAACTCAGCAAGTCAAATTTCAAGCCTTTTGTGTTTTTTTTTATTTTTGTCACGCGAGTGGGGACACCCAGGACGCGGCGTTCGCTCGTTGCCGCTTTATGCGACATACCTACTTGCATCCTGGAATCGCGTACGATGCGCGTTCGAGTTAGTGTGGACATGATTTAAGGATATGTGAAGATTATTAAGTTAAAATATTACATTATATAAAAACTTTGACGACCGGCTGGTGTAGCGGTAACATACATTGCCTTCTATGCCAGAGGTCCTGGGTTAGAATCCCGGCGGCGGCGGATATTTGTGTGATGAAAACAGATATTAGTCGTCAAATCATGGATGTTTATATGATTATTTAACTTTATTTTAATAAAAAAATATGTATTTATTCAATATGTATGTTTATATATTTCTTAAGTTTATCAGTTATCTATCCATAACACAAGTTCTTTAAGAAACTTAATTTGGGCTAGATAATGTTGTGTGAGTGTCAGAAATATTTATTTATTTACCAAGAGATTTATTTACTAGAAAACAGTTCAAAATTGCAAGCGATTTTGATCTGTTTTCTAGTTTCGCATAAATAACAAATAAGGTCTTATAAAAGGATGTCTTAGGAGTCAGTTTGCAAGTTTGTAATGTTTTATGTGTAGATCAGGATAGCTATCCAATAGGAATGAAAGAAATCTTAATAAAACAAAACAAATATTTTGTTCACTTCATTTATTATAAAAATTATTATATTAAAAAAAAACTATAAAATAAACGTTGATAACATAAATTATTATGATAACTAGATACAAAATGCATTGCGTATTTAAATTGATAAAATCAACTACGTATCCTATATTTACAATTATAAAATAACCAATGAAAAAATACTGCGATTCAATATACTTAGCCATTATTGCATTACACATTGCATGTTGTCAAAAATAACTACAATTGTGAAATCAAACTTCTTAAAAAATATATATAAATTTATAAAGTGTACACAAAAAGATTTATAAAAAAATCAAAAAAAAAAAAAATGTTTTTGCCGAAATTGTAGTCGAGCTATCACTGCATGATTTATCATCAAAATGTCAAATACCAAGTGTTAATATATTTTTTTAGTATTTAACGTAAAGATAATAAAGTTTAAAAGTGACTGATTCGATAAATATCTTACCAAGTATTTGCATTGATGTGCAAAAATATTTAAACAATACTAGCCAATCAAATCAGACTGAATGACTTCAGAGGATTGACACTGACATTCAATCAGACTTTGAACAGCTACAGTGAGCTACAGTCGAGACTTTTTCATTGGTTATAGTAACTTTGACTTTTAATAAATCCGTTAGCGTTACATCCGACACACTTTAAAATAAGTTTATTTAATAATTCATTTCCGGAACGCCGCTCAATGTATTGATAACTTTTTCAATAACTTTGAGTTTATGCTGGAACAAAAGAAAATGTATTAGAATCGAATGAATTAGTTAATTACAAAATTAATTGATTAGTGCTTAAAGACATGTTTCCATTTTTTTGTATCTGGGGCTAAAATGTGAGCACAAGGGTACTATGAAGAAAGTATAAAAATCACTTAATTTCAAATAGACATCGTATTAAAAAAGCACAAGATTTATTAAAAATATCTTCTCCCTACTTAGCCATTCCATTCCTCCTAACTTCAAGTGACAGATTTGTACCAAATGACATGACAGATCACACAATGACAGTTTTTACAGAAATGAAACTATCAAAAATGGCGAAATTTATGAACGACTTAGTAACATTAAACTTCTACATTTTTATTCGCCATTCATTAAGCTTATTGTAATTTTTGGATATTTTTTATAGAGAACAGCGTAATTTTAGCAACACTATGGTCATGTGTTAATCTAATATTCTAATTTGGAAACATGACCTTTGGAAAAAAAGTTGACTTAGTGACTCAACTTAGACCGCTACAAATGTGCAAGTCATGACATTTGTGTATTAAAAAGTCATGACATTTGTGTATTAAAAAGTCATGAAATACACTTACGAGCGTTATGGAACTGACATAGTGTTTTTAACTTGGTTTATTTTAATAAGCGCATCACCTCTTGCAGGCAGCCTCTCCACATCAATACCAACAACATTTGTTCGACGACTTTTTAAAATTAATAGTTTTAAAAATTTTAGTTTTCCCGTACAAAAAATATTTATAGCCTCTGTTTAGAGGCGTAACTCTATTTACTCTGAGCGTAGGTATGCCACGCACCTTGCGCAGTAAAATATCGCTTCATAATCCGATTGTCCTAAATAAAATGTAGAGTAAGGAGCGATTTTTTTTGTTTTAATTCTTTGTGTTATTTATCAAGATTTGTAAAAAACAAGAACAACTGTTGTTGGGATTGATGTGGAGAGGCTGCCTGCAAGATGTGATGCATTTATTAAAATTATTTCTGTATAGCTGTAAAAAGGGATGTAAGATTATGATGGATGATAACTTTGCACATTTCTAATGGCCCAAATATAGTGATTTTTACTATCATTGAGTTCAATATGTTATTAATGTGATCGTAAACGCAAGGAAAATA
Source organism: Stenoptilia bipunctidactyla (assembly GCA_944452665.1). Taxonomy (NCBI): domain Eukaryota; kingdom Metazoa; phylum Arthropoda; class Insecta; order Lepidoptera; family Pterophoridae; genus Stenoptilia; species Stenoptilia bipunctidactyla. Next base: position 2,681,694 of record OX101750.1, on the reverse strand, counting down.
TAATAAATTGTAACTGCAAGAGAAAACCTATTTGTTTTTTATAATTAAAGTGTTTAATTAAAAATATTCGATAGGAACTTGAAATATTATACAGGGTGAGTGGTGACAAATTTTAGATACTGAAGGAGAGCACTCTGTATTCGATTCTGATCATAATTATGTAATAAAAGTAGGTACTTAATTTATTACTAGAATTCCCTATAAATAAATACTACTATGATACTATTTACTTTACATACAACTGAGTGAACCGCGGCATGTGACCTGGCACACGGATCGTTGCCAACACTAGCGTAACCATGCGCTACGTAATCAATTCTTTAACTTTTGGTTTAGTTTACTCAGTAGATAATTAATATATTTTTTTAATTATATATTTTCTTTTCATGTATGATCTCAAGCTATCAAGTCCTTGAATGTCAAAAGTGACCCACCAGTCCCCCTGTATAACGGTGACATTTTATTATTCATGGTTCATTTATAGTTCTGCAGCTCGTCAGCTAAATCACTAGCTACACTGTTTAAAACAAGCCTCCAAACTAAGGTGAATTTGCTAGTTTACAACAATGTAGACGGCTGTTTGCAACCTTCAAAACATCACGCTTATTCAAGAGGTGTTAGAGCTATTCTTTACCGACTCTTCTCGGTCATTATAGTATTTACTGTTTTAATAGCTTTGAATATAATAAAATATTGCATCATGTCTGTAGTATTCTAATAAAGTAAAGAATACATTTACTTGCATTAATACATTAAGGTGTGCTGTGCGGTGGCGGGATGCGGGGAGCGGACCGGAGACGTGCCGCTTGCTCATTTACGGGACGACCAGTACACGAGTGTATTTGGGTTTCTGTATTGATATTGTGTTTTACTTAATCTTAAGTATATGAATAAGGCTGCAAACTGGACGGCAGCGACAGCGAGAGTGACAGCGAGAGCGATTTCCGCGACACGATAGAAAGTATTGAGTTTGTATGAAACCTCGACTAATCACTCGAGCGCCTGCTGGCGTCGAGAACGGTCCAAATTCCCCGCGTCGCTGCCCGCAGCCACATATACCAAACTCTCGGAGAGATATAAGACGGAACACAACAATGTTCTTTAGGCTGCAAACTGGACGGCAGCGACAGCGAGAGCGACAGCGGTGCGGGCAGCGACGCGGGGAATCTGGGCCGTTCTGGACGCCAGCGGGTGCTCGAGCGATTTGTCGCGGTTTCATACAAACTCAATACTTTCTATCGTGTCGCGGAAATCACTGCCCGCACCGCGGTCATTCTCGCTGTAGCTATCGCTGCCGTCCAGTTTGCAGCCTTAAGTATAGGTCTAGCAAGCATAAGAATGAATATTTGTTACTCTTTTGTACTAATACTGTTCGAATTGAGATTTAATTTGTTACTAGTAGGTAATCTTCTAGAATATTCTAAAGAGATCGAGATTTACTTAGATGAAGCTAGGTTTTTGATAATTTAGGTTATGAGTTGTTCATTTTAAAAATGTAATACATACTTCGCAACATATCCCAGTTTTCGTGCGTGCCTGTCGAAGGTTCTCGTATCAATTTGGATACCAGAATGACTGTCCAACTCAGGTCTGATATCGGAGACTCCATCGCTTTTTGTGTCTCCTAAAAATTTGGAAATTATTTACTATCTGCAGATTTATGATGGAAGTATTTGTGAACTTTATAATGCACTAGCCACCACGCGCGGTTTTACCCGCGTAACTTTTGATCCCGTGGGAATTTCGGGATAAAATATAGCCTATAACCTTCTTCAAGAGTTGGGCTATCAAATGCAAAAAAAATAACAAATCCCACTTGTAGTTTCTGAGATTGGCGCCTTCAAACAAACAAACAAACAAAAAAACAAACTCTTCAGCTTTATATATTAGTATAGAGTATAGATAACTCTGTGATCCTCTCTATTATACGTTTGATGATTTAAAGGTTAAGAATAAATTACATTTATTTTTGGTAATAGTATGTTTGGTTTTGTTTTTTATTATGGTCAAATTTAAAGTACTATTGTTTTGAAATGTCAATCAATCTTAGGTTATTTAAGAGTTTATCACTTCGCGGAACATATAATTAAATGTTGAGTTGAGCCATCGATTTGATTATTTCTTAATGAATATAAGATTTTTACTTCGTGAATATTCGAGAAGCCTTCTTCCTTTTATACTCGACTACGGCGAAGCAAAAAGGAGAGTTATGATTTTGACGTGTATATATGTGTATATATGTATGTATGTGGGTACAGATGTTCATCTGTTCCCTCAGAACTCCTAAAATAGTAATCACAACTAGACAAATGAGGTGTCGTTGGAAGCCTCTTCACTGTCTGCTGGTTTTAGGCTACATAAAATACGTTAAATTGACTACAGCACCCTCTAGGGGACTTTAAGTGAATAACTAAAAAAACATTCTTTTCGGTTTCATGTGGGGTATCAAATGAAAGAGCTTTGTTAGCACAGCTCAAATATGTATAAATTATTACTCCAAAATAAGTGAAATAATAGTAATTATTCACTTATTTTCTTACTTTTAGTAAAGAACTAAAAAAAATTATTCGTGATGGTTTCATGTGGGATATCAAATCAAAGAACTTCGCGAGCACATTTTAAATATGTGAACACTATTACTCCAAAACGAGTGAAAAAAAAAGTTTAAAAACTAAAACCCGACTACTAAAAACACGCTCTAAAAAGTAGTTAACATATGTTTAAGGGATAGCCGAAGTCGTATGCCACCTTTTAAATCATTTTATTATCATTTTATTTTATTAATGATGTAAGTACATAAATATTTCAGAGGAGACTATTACTCATTTCCTACTTTTTAGAGCATGTTTTTAGTAGTCGGGTTTTAGTTTTTGAACTTATTTTTTTATTTTCACTTTACAAACATGTGAAAAAGATTTAACAAAAGAACTCTTCGTATTACTGGTGAACAAAAGCAAAAAAGTCCTCAGTAATTCGACGCCAAGTTTATTGAGATTTCTTATGAATAATTATAACAGAGTTACCTACCTATATCACTAGTATGTAGGCTGCCATCGTAATATACTGTTCCTTCTGGATCTGCTTTTAGTTCTGGAGAACAGAAAGATTATACTAAGGATTAAAATTGAAATCTAAGATTAAATATTATCCAATACCGCCAAATCACCCATAATTTGCTTCATGATTTTAACATAGATTATAAATATTTGCGTTCTTACTCATTTAAGGAGTCTTGTTAAAGAACGAGCAATCACTATAATTGAAGCAATAAGGATTGGAATTGAACCAACATTTTCTGTTATCATTTTTGAACGCGTCGGTCTACTATGCACGCACACTGATTAATTTGCTCTATGTTATCTCTGCTTCCGTGCTGGACTGGGAGCAAATGAAAAATATAGAATGTACCAGCTGCTTCCTTTCCCGAGCATGGTGTACCTAAAAGTTAGTTAAGGGACAGAGGTTTTATTGACGTTTTTCTAGGCGATAAGCTGTCACTGCAAAAGTCATTATAATACCTCCAAATTTGTTAAACGTGACACTAGCGTTTTATAGCCTCTGGTGTTCTGCGTACCCCAAAGGGATACAGGCGTGAAGTTATGTATGTATGTGTAATCTCTATATCTTGTAAAAGGAGCGTCCGTTTGTGCGTATATCCTTCGGATTTCATCTGGCTTGCACCTTTGGAGTAGTTTTCGAATTCTCTATAGGCTATTAAATATCACGACCCATTTCTTCAAGTTGAGCTATCACGATCTTGTCACCAAAATCGGTGAAAATTTTGGTATGAAAAGACGTCAACTGGAAATACAGCACTTACTAACTTAACTTAAAGCTGGTAAAAATAGACTGGCAGAACACCAGAGGTTATAAGACCATCTGATGTCACGTTTGACAAAATTTGGAGGTATTATAAAGATGGAGATAGACTATTGTAATGACAGGGAGTCAGCCTATCGCCCGCAAAAACGCCTTTAAAACCTCTGTCCCTTAACTGACTTTTACAGTATGCCCGGGAAGACAAACAGCTGGCTCATTTTACGTTTTTCTTTCGCTCCCAGTCCAGCATGGAAGCAATCTATTCGTTATATTACAGGATATTTAATTGTAATTTCTCAAGCTAATCTAAAATCAAGTAAATCTTGGCGAGCGACAGGACGTTGCGCGACGCGATACGACATAAAGCGATACTTTGACACATAGGACATATTCTGCTTTACCTATAAAAAGACTAATATTTTCGCATCAAGTCGCGTTGCTGCATTTGTCGTTAACCTAGAATAGTGGGTAAGATAATCTCAACGGGAATTTAAATTGTTAAGCCAAAAGGCTTTATAACGAACACCTATGACGAAAGCAATACGACGTATAAATAAACTTAGATAAAAAATATTTATCCATCCATGAGTGATAATTAGTTCCATCAGGATTCAAACCCACTATAGGTTAATTGGGACTATTAGTATAACCCCCGCAAGTTGGTGTTGCGCTGGAACCTTGTCGCATCAACGTCCGCGTGACGTCACTCAATACAGTTTGCATGCTTATGATTGGTTAAAGCTACTGAGAATTCGAAGCGTCGTCATACTGACATCACAGTAATGGCTTCAACGCTCATTGCCAATTTTCGAGGGTTATATTGAAAGAAGCGGTATTACGTAAACTTTTCAATGTGTCAAATATATTTTGAAAATTTTGATATCTTACCGAATTGTTGTAAATACGTCTCAAGCTGGTCGTTATCTGAAAGTAAAGTTTTATATAAGATTCAAATATAAATAAAGCATCCGAACTAACACAGCCACTACCTATTTCTAAAGTAAGCTTAACTAATATTGCTTTTAATGATTTTGTAATCATAAAATTCGGGCCGCTTAAAGTTGGCTTGGAAAAGCCCTCCAGCCTTGGATAAGCATGTCCTAAAATGCTTTAAAACCGAGTTGCTGTCGCTTGGTATAGTCGGCGCGGCGAACCTTGATCCCTATGACACTGACAGTAATTTCCACAACATAACCTTGCAGTGCATTTATTGAATCATACCTTACGAAGTAACTTTTGCACAACGTAAACGTAAAGTGTGATTGAGATTGAGATAATTTCTTGAAAATGTTATGAATTGTTATAATTCCAACGAAACATCATTTTATTGGAATATAGCTACGTAAAATAAATAAATGCCATTTTTAGAAGCCTCCAATACGATTCTAATGTAACGGTGACGGCACTACAAGGTTATGTTGTGGAAATTACTGTCAGTGTCATAGGGATCAAGGTTCGCCGCGACGGGTATAGTTCCAACACACATACATAGCTACATACACAACGTAAGTGTCACGATTTGTATTTAAACCAAAGGTACCGACTTTTTAACATCTTTTGTGACATTACAGCTAATATTTATTGCTGGGGAATACAAACTGATTCAAATACACCGATGCCGCCGATGAAATCGATTATTAAGAACGATATCGATATTGTGAAATCGATTTTCTAACAGACTTACATACGCGGGACTGAGTCTAGCGGCAACCAACCTTGACGCTTGGTCGGGGTTCGGACACGCAAAGTACATGCGTTGTCTATGTGCTATCGAACCAACTAAATCATGACCCACTACAAGCTCATTTTACAAATCGTCTAAATGCTAGTATGTCGAAATTCGATAGGTGTAGATAGGAATGCGTACAGAATTTGTACAGTATCTAAAAAGTCATAAGTGCATTATACGACCGGCTGGTGTAGGGGTAACGTACATTGCCTTCTATGCCAGAGGTCCTGGGTTCGAATCCCGGCGGCGACGGATATTTGTGTGATGAACACAGATATTAGTCTTCAAGTCATGGACGTTTATATGTGTATTTAAGTTTATTATATCTAATAAAAAATATATATATTTATTCAATATGTATGTTTATATATTTCTTAAGTATATCAGTTAACTAGTATCCATAACATAAGTTCTTTAAGAAACTTAATTTGGACTAGATAATGTTGTGTGAGTGTCAGAAATATTTATTTATTTATTATACGCGATAGACCTTACAAGTTTGACAGTTTCAAACGAATTTTCAGCAAAATGGGTCATGATTCAGTTGGTTAGATGAAATGTAAACGTATGTCTGTGGTAGTTTCCCTTCAAGGTTCACCTGGCTAAATAATATCTGTCGCTAAATATCACCACTCCAGTGGCTCTTTGTTTCGGCAAGAGCCTGTTCCTTCCCAAAACTGACACCCATTGAAAGAACCTTTATACAATTTTTTACATCCATGCACTTAAAGAATTAGACTTTTCATACAAGCTAAAAAATCCCGTCGAATTTCGTGGGAATTTGGGAATTTCGGGAATTCCTTCCTTAGTGCTCCCCTACACCTCTTAAGGAGTTTATATTTTAAATTTCAGCTTTCTGCTTACAGTGGTTATAGCTGTACGTTGCCCGTCAGTCCCTCAGTCAGAAAGAAAACAGTTTAATATTAAGATGATACTTCATGGCCTAAAATTTGACTTATTTACGAAATAACTCAAACCTACGTTCTATCATAATCACATAACATTGTTTTGAAAGTCAGCTAACCAACCGGGACTGGACTGGGCTTGGTGGTCTAGACTTCCTTGTCACCCAGGTCAGAGACTCCTGGCTCAGCAGTGGGCTCCTTTCAAATGGAGATAATGTTTATATACGATTTTTTAGTTTGTATGAAAAATCTTATTCTTTGAGTGCACAGATGTGATACTAAGTATATAGGTTCCTCAGTGAGTGACTGTTTGTGTCGTGAAAAAAATTCCCGACATTCCCACGGGAACACGATATATTGGACACTTTAGTTTGTGTGAAAAATCTAATTCCTTGAGTGCACAGATGAGATTCTTGGCATTAGGGTTCTTCAATAAGTGACTGGTTGTGTCAAATATAAACAATGTTTATTCGCGTGCGAAGTCGCAGGCAAAAGCTAGTATTTTATATAGTGCTTGCGATGTACAGTTAATTTTATTATCAGTATTATTACCTGGGAAGTAAATATTGGCGAAATCCTTGGCGTCCTTAGGACCTTGACTGGTCATGCGGACGGTTACCGTCGTCGGTGATTTTGCAGTAGTGGTCGTGGTGGTGGTGGTGGTCACTGCAATAAAATAAAAATGTCAGACCAGGCGCGGTCAAAGGCTGAAATTTTGGAGGGGGTCACTAATTTTGATTGCTGTTGAAATTCTTGCCACTTCTTCTCAGCAGATAGACTTTCCGAGGTGGTGGTAGATTCAGATATTTTTTTGAACAATTTGATTTATTTCAAGTGTAGTTCTGTACTATCAAACCGGATAGGTTTTAGAATCATGAGGTTATGCATTTTTCCAAAACGTCTAAATACTAGTACGTCGAAATTCGCTTAAAGATAGGCAAGGAATGCTAAAGAACTTTTTATCATTGGATTCATCCGACACTGACATTAATTTACTAAGAGCACTGTGAAACAGATCGACCAGTATCTAAAATGTCGTAAGTGCATTAGAATTTAAAAGTTTCAAACTAATTATGAGCAAAGTGGTTCATGATGACGACCACTTTGGCGATGGGGTAACACTGTCTGCCTCAGATGCCAGTGGTAGCGGGTTCGATTCCCGCACGGAACAAGAATAAAATGTTTCGGGTCTGAGCGTTTATCTATATGTGTATTTATATTCTAGGTTCCACCCTAGAACGCTACGTGGTATCCCATATCACAAGCTCTGCTTAGTTTGGGGCCACGTAGTTGGTGTGATTGTCTGGGGATTATATTTATTTATTTGGTTCGATAATACCTACGAAATAAAGAATTTTTTGAATTTGTATTTGACGGAAGTTTTGGAATATAAAAGAATAATATGACGAGTAAATTAGAATTTATTTCACAATAAACAAAATGGCACACATTTGAGTTAAATATCTTTGATATTTTATGTCGCATGAAAAATTATGGAAACTGCGGAAATTCTTTTTCTATGTCTTTTTAGTGGAACTTCTTTTCTTGCATTTTTGAGATGTAGGATTTTGGGGGTGGTCATGGCTTTTTTGACCTCCCCCCTTGGGACCGCGCCTGCGTCAGACATAAAAATAACGTCAATCTCTTTTTGAAAGGCAATTGTGATCAGGCGCTTTCATCTCCGACCTCATCTTCATTTAACATCATGTGAGATTGAGGTCAAACACGGCTTTAATGAAACAAGTAAAGCTATCTTTGAATCACGTGTCTTCTAGTTTTTATTTCAATGGCACGGGTCTACTTTTGAAATCCGAGTCAGTATATGCTGGGGTTCATTCAGTGTAAGTCTTACAGTGAACAAGAACTGTTGATTTTTACAAATAAGAACTAACGCAAAGATCTACTTGCTAGTAAGTTACATCCAGAATTATTGACATCATAATATAGATAATAAAATTGAAAATGTATTCGTCGGGAATAAATTAAACTTGTGAATATTCCTTCATAAATAATATTAACTAAATAAATAATCAAACTGACACACTATGTGACCTCAAAATAAGCTTGTGTTATGTAAATCACTCAGCAAAACTAGGGGTTACCCTAGTATAGACCCAGACCAGAGCCAGGTTAGAAAAGTTCGTTTCTTAAACTGTTCCGGCTGGGACTCGAACCCATACCTCTCACGCTGCAGTCGAACAGGTCAAAATAGAAAAAACTAGTAGAAATTAAACAGTCAAAATAGGAAATCAGTAGAACACTCAGGCGCATCTAATCATAAGCGGTTACTTTCAGAGGCTGTCACGGTGATAAAGTTACTCCAATTTTTTTTATTAACAGGATCAAATAATATAATAATCTTACCCTTTGTGACTGGTGGTAGAGGCAGTTCTGACACTAGTTTAGTCACTGGTGGGCCATTTTTGACGTTGATCTTCTGCATACCTTTATCTGCAAGATTTTTTTTATTATTTACAGAACAGTAAAGTTCTTTAGTAAAGAAAAAAGTTAGTGAAACTTTCATTAACGACCGTTGTGACAATGCTAGGGTTTGAGTTACATTTAAATTATTTGCAAAAAAGTAATAGTAGCAAAAGTTTAAATTGTATATCTGTCTGGAAAAGATATAGGATAGGATTTAAATATACGAGTACAAGCAATATTATTGCTGGTTGGAGCTCAAACATTACTATATTCAAATGTTCATTACTATATTAGTTTTTATAATTTAAAACATTTTTAATGATTATCACGACTGTTATTGAAAGTAAAATATAAAATTTACTTACTACTCATAAATTTAAGTTTCCTCAACGCCTTTTCAATACACCATTTCAGAGACTGTTCGTTTTTATCCTCTCCTATTTCTTTGCAAAAACTTGAAGCCATGTTTCTGAAGGGGTCGGTTTTTGGCATGATGATATTGAGAGGAGCATTAAAGTTGTCAGGCGTGGGAACTTTGTCAACTGAGTGTTTGGTTCTTAAATTCACGATTTTAACATCATCTTTTGCTGGAACGGTAGTGGATTTATCACGATTCCTCTGTCTAGCTGAATTCGCGTGGTGTCTGATCCATCGCTTCTGACGCAAACCATTTCCAGGTAAAGGTATTAAAATGGTGGTCTTTTTAACAATATTTTTGCCATTGTTACGCTTGTTTTTATTATTAGGAATTATTTCGTTATTATCTGATAGTAAAAAATCAGCTAGAATCTTTTTCTTTATTAAATTGTCGATGAACGTGTTATTGAAGTAGTATTTGTAAATGAGGTCGTCTACAGATTTCTCGTCTTTTTCTCTTAGTATTTGATCATCGTGGTTTTCGAGACCTTTCATGGGAGTTATTGAGAATAGATTGAATTTCACTGGCTCCACTGTAGTTATTGGATCTTGACTGACTGGTGGTGCTGCTGTTGTTGTAGTTGTGGTAACTGTAGTAGTTGTAGCTTTGGTGGTTGTTTTGGTGGGTTCAGGTACAGGTGCTTGAGTGGTAGATTTTGGTCTGGGCGGACTTACAAACAGGTGCTTTGATTTTTTCAAAAGTCTCGCGAAGTTGTTTTGTCTTCTTGATATTTCCACTTGAGTTCTCGCAATCATGTTTTGTTTGGATGTTATTTTCTCATTCTGCATCAGTAAAAGCTTCTGTACATTGTAGAACTGTTGCTGTTGAATAAGGAACTTTTTCTGTTCTAATTCTAATTCTTTGACATATTTTGAGAGTGCGTTTTTTTTGGTGTCAAAATCCTTTTCTTTGCTTTTGATTTTCGCTTCGATCTGTTTTATGTTATCATTAAGTTTGAGTAAAAATAGATATTTGATGTCAAAGTTGTGGAGTTTGTTGGTTATTAAGTCGGTACTTTGAATGAAGTCATCATTGAGACCTTGAAGTTTTTTGTGCAATTTTTTGACATCATCGTGTTGTCTGCTCATTTTCTTGAAGAATTTGGCTAACAAGGATAGCACTTTAACTAAACCTCGTTCAGTCATGGGTTTTCCTTTAGGGATATTCACTATAGTAGGACTTCCAGGTGGAGTGTTTGTATCTAAAGTTGAATGTTGCCATAGATTTATTTTATCTAAAACATCACGTTCATGTTTAACTGTATTATCAGATTTATTAAAAAAGTCTTTATATTTAATTTTCGTGTTAATATCTGAAAGATTTATAGGTATGTACGATACGTTTCCGTTGCTAAGATCTTGAGATTCAGTGGAGTTGTTTTCATATTTGCCTTCCATAATTTTAACTTTGGAAATATCATCAGTATATTCTATAGATGATCCAGTCATATTATTTGGTTTGTAACTGAATTCTTCATAGCTAGGGGGTGCTGATGGTGATGGTTCAACATAAGTTAAGAATTTGGCATAAGGATAGTTTTTGAGTATAGACAGTGTTTCTGATTTTTTCCGCGTATTATCAAATATATTGTTTTCTGTATTGTTTTGATTATCCACTGTTTCTCTCTTTGTTCGAACTGAAAAAAAGACATAGGTTATTGATGTCACTTAAAAATATTTTATTTTTATTTTTAATGTATCTTATGCTTTTTTATTGGCAGTATTAATTGAATTGTTTATTTTTTATCACGATGTATCGTTGCCTTCTTCACCAGAGGTCCTGGGTTCAATCTTGCAAGGTGTGGCATTTGGGTGTTAAACACAGATTTTGTTTTTATTCAGATATTTCTGATAAGTTCATATACTTTTATAAAGTAAATTTTGATAAAGAAATAGACAAATAAACCTAGTTTAAAAAGGTAAAGATCAGTTAAAGTAGCTTTTTTGTTAATGTTTAATTTCAGGTTTTGAGCAATTATCAAATTATTATCTTATCTTTTTCACACGAAAGCACATTGCAATATCTCCTAAAATATTTTTCAATATAAAACACTTGTATATTGAAAAAATATATATATCTACTCTACCATTTCTGTGTCATAGTAGACACATCCATCTGTTCATCATCGAGGTGTATGCTAATGAATCATAATTAATGACTTAGGTTAAACTCCTTGTGTTAATATTATACGTTGTTAACGTCTTGTACGTTGCAATAGCCACTTTGCAATAACTAGCCTGTTCGCTTATCATTGCTATCAGTTTTATTAGACGCCTATTTAACCCGTATGAATGTAAACGTTGTGTGATTTTGTTGTGCTATTGTGTTAATACCGATGATACTTACGTATTTTGCTTAGCGAACGTTTACTTCTCTGCATATAACTCGGGAATAAAGAGAAGCTCTGCACCGAACTGCCGTCAAACTGCTCTATATTATTTTCATAATTACTGTCAGCGTCTAAGGAATTCGGTCGAAAGATAAAATGCCCTGGTATCATCGTTTTCTCATATGAATGGGCATTCTTAACCCAAACCCGTTTATTCACTATATTGTTTCTTTCCAACCGAGGCTTTAAAAAGTTCGATCTCGCTTCTAAATATGCACTTATCACAAACACAAAATTTAGTAAGAATATCGATAAATATTTAATTAAAAACATTACTATTTTTGTTAATACATTAACAAGTGCAAGTTAACTTGGTGAAATGATGCTCGACAATGAATGAATTATGATTTTACGCTTGATTTGATAGGAAGTTTTACGTAGTTTTTTTTGGTTTATTTGTAAACAAATTTTCTGAGCAATGAGTAAAATAGTGTTGTGCTAATAATTTGGATACGATGAATAAATATTAGGCCTAAAGAAATTGTTACTTTTTGATTTGATGACTGGTGTAGTGGTAAAGTAGATTACCTTATATGCCAGAGGGTCCTGGGTTCTAATCCAGTTGGGGGTTTGATGAACATTTGTGTGATGAACACAGATATTAGCCGTTGAGTCTTGGATGTTTAAATGTTTATTTATTAAATTTATTTGTGACATTTATTTCAAAACATTCAATTTTTACCTTAAATTTATTCATCCATCATCTATTATTCACAGTATAGCATAAGCTCTTTAAGAAGCTTAAATTGGGTTAGATCATGTTATGTGTTGCAATACTAACTAACCACAAGTTTTTCCGAAGAAATTACGATTTTGGTGTTAAAGAAAAGTGGTTTGAAATTCGGCACTTTGTGAAATATTGTCATGCTTTTTGATATAAATTGCCAAAAATAAAGCAAAACCTAGAGAGATTTTTTGAGTGCATCCCATCTGGTCCGGTGGCTTTTTTGTTCCACATGGAACAAAAAAGTTTTAACTGGCCCGGTGATAAGTTTAATAGGCCAGATGACACAAATCAAAACCTATCGTCCCCGCTAAGGAGAAAACAGAGGATGCGACTCGTAATTTGTGAAATACTAACTACATGCATCTATGAAAGGGATTGAGCTTCTAAATCAAACTGCTTAGTGCCTAAACTTTGGTTATAGTCACCCTGTATATTTTGAACTCAAAGTTCCAACTTCTTTACTAAAAAATTACCCGACCAGGATTCGAACCTGGGACCTCTCGTTTGCCGGACGAGTGCTCTTCCAACTGAGCTACCGGGGCCTGACGGTCCGCCTCGAAATTACTTACCACATTTTTGTTTTTACGTTATATTGCTAACGTAGCTCCATCTTATGGCATAGCTTTGCAGCTAAGACCACCTGAGACCAATTTCTTTACAGAAATTGTGAATCCCAGTTAAAGATAAGCATTGCAATGTTTTTAAGTTTTGCATTTAAAATGCTCCATTATTCTTAAATAAATGAAAAATGTGATAAATAAAAAAAACACCAGACAAACTACAGACCGCCAGGCCCCGGTAGCTCAGTTGGAAAAGCACTCGTCCGGCAAACGAGAGGTCCCAGGTTCGAATTCTGGTCGGGTAATTTTTATTTATCACATTTTTCATTTATTTAAGAATAATTGAGCATTTTAAATGCAAAAACTTAAAAACATTATTCTTTACAGGAAGTCTTTTATAGACTTTTACTTAATACGAAATAATCTTAAAAACTCAATGACATTAATTTTATTCATAAAAAAATACAAATCGATAAACGTTTTAATCATCTTTCGTCTATCGATAATCGATTACCGCAAGGACTAACTTTTCACATCACTACGCGAATTATTTACAAATAACCTCGAAATTCCGATTGTGTTTTTGTTTCTTTTTTTAGTTTCCTTGCTGACTAAGAAAAAATTACTTTCTTTTCAGGAAATCGATATTTGATCCTCATCTTTTTTTGAGCGACGCTGAATGTGGTTATTGATTTTTAAACATAGACATTTTTGAATTTTTGTTTTATAATGTAAGCGAAGTTAGTGTAGTGTCACGACGTTTTTTTTTTGTTACTTCTTGAGTTTGGTTAAAATTGTGTGATTGTGTGTGTTGGGTATTAAAATAAAAGAATGATGGAGATTTAGAACGATCAAGCAAGTAAGTAAGTGTCACACATTTTGCTTTTTTAAGCCTTTAAATAAAAGACATATATTCATAACTTCACGACTGTATTTGTGGCTTCCAATCCGACTTCGCCGGGATACACATATTCTTTCCTTACTGTACCGGGTGCTGTTTAATTCCGCGTCTCCGAGCTATCTCAAAGACCTATTCCAATTCCGCCACGAGGGCCACGACAGAAGATTACGATCTGCTAATAATTACATGCTAAGCACTCCTGTTCATAAATCGCACTGCTTTAATAACTCATTCTCTGTAAGAGCCGTGGTCCTGTGGAATAAGCTTCCTTATGAAATAAAATCTGCCTCTTCGTTGAACTCATTTAAATTAAAACTGAAAAAACATTATTTAACTTTAGCGCAAGATTAATAGACGTATTCGTTATTAATGTATTATGTTTATTATATATGTTATATTGTAAATTATGTATCAAGAATATCGAGTAATTGTATTTTATTGTATATTATTTTTATTTATATATTTTATTGAGCCCACATATTGACTCATGATAAAATGTCCCTACTTTCTTTTGTTTGTAATTATTATAAGTTTTTGTTATGTATTGTTTAGGTTGTCTGGTAGAGATCGCTCTAGAGCGATAAGACCGCCTTTTGTACATTGTTATCCTTTTATGTTTATCTGTATTTTTTTTAATAAACAATAAAGAGTAAATAAATAAATAAATATCCCTAAGGCTGCAAACTGGACGGCAGCTTCGCGGGCAGCGATTTCCGCGACACAATAGAAAATATTGAGTTTTTATGTTATTGATATTGATTATCGTTATTGAGTTTATTTTTTAAATTAGATAGGTACTTATGTTTTGTTATATAGGGCGTAGACCGTATACATTTAAATTTCAAGTACCTGTAGATATTAGTTTTTAGAAAATACATACAAAAATACATAACGTCACGCCTGTATCCCTTATGGGGTAGGCAGAACACCAGAGGTTACAAGACCATCTGATGTCACGTTTAACAAATTTAGAGGTATTATAAAGATGGAGAGAGACTATTGTAGTGACAGGGGGTCAGCCTATCGCCCACAAAAACGCCTTTAAAACCTCTGTCCCTTAACCGACTTTTACAGTATGCCCGGGAAGAGAAGCAGCTGGCACATTCTATGTTTTTCTTTCGCTCCCAGTCCGGCATGGAAGCATATTAGTTATTTATTTCATATTAGTTTATTTAGGTAAGAATTTTATTTTCTGTTATTGTTATTTTTTTAATTAGGTAGGTACTTAGGTTTTATAAGGCGAAGACCGTATAGATTTTTTCAATAGTTAGTATGTTTGAGCTAAAGTAAATCAGTGTTTGATAGCTATTCAAAATGAATTAACAGCAGTAGGAGGTAAAACTCTATCTGAATGTGGTTTGCCTAACGTGGTTTGGTTCCCACGTTAGCCAATGAACATATTTATAGGGAGTACGCTGCAGAAAGTAACTTTAAACCTACATATCTATTTTTATCCTATTTAATTCAACAAAACTTTGGAAAACAGAGTTCCAAAGATGACATCTGACTAGAAATTGTTATTTGACCCATTCAGCCTTAGTGTTAGTAATACTTTGAGAGAAATTGTATTTCTTGATGTACCTGGCGGTTTCAAAACATTTCTTACCAAATTAGTATTAGCTCACGTAAGGAACCAGAACAAAGCAGCGACTTTGTTGCCAGGAGTGAAAACGGTTCATACTCTGCTTAAAATACCTATCGATCTTGATCGCACAGAAAATCCGATATATGGCATTACTTGGAATAGTGATAAAGCGCAGATTATTCGTGAGTGTTCTTTACACATTTGGGATGAATGCACTATGGCACACAAAAAGGCCATATATCAGGATCATTGACCTACCCATGGGTGGTATTACAGTGGTTTTTAATAAACGACCACTTTGGCGATGGGGTAACACTGTCTGCCTCAGACGCCAGTGGTCGCGGGTTCGATTCCCGCACGGAACAAGTAAAAAAAAATGTTCCGCGTCTGGGCGTTTATCTATGTATGTATTTTATATTCTAGTTTCCCACCTTGTTCGCATCATGGTATCCCATATCACAAGCTCTGCTTAGTTTGGGGCTATGTAGTTGGTGTGATTGTCAGGGGATTTTATTTTTATGTGGTGAATTTAGGCAATTTTGTCAGTCATACCACGGGGAACAGGAGCTGACGAAATCGGAGCTTGCCTAAAAAGGTCAAGTTTATGGACTCATAATAAGTGGGAGACACTTGGAGATGATCCACATACGACCGGCTGGTGTAGGGGTAACGTATATTGCCTTCTATGCCAGAGGTCCTGGGTTCGAATCCCGACGGCGACGGATATTTGTGTGATGAACACAGACATTAGTCGTCAAGTCATGGACGTTTATATGTTTATTTAAGTTTATTATCTAATAAAAATATATATATTTATTCAATATTTATGTTTATATATTTCTTAAGTATTCATAACACAAGTTCTCAAAGAAACTTAATTTGGGCTAGATAATGTTGTGTGAGTGTCAGAAATATTTATTTATTTATACGTTCACAGAATATTTTAAAAATAGGCAACGGCACTTATCCACATGATGAAGGAAAAGTGGTTTTGAATGATAGTTTATGCAGTACTGGTTTTTTTTTCAGAAATTCAGAAATTTTAACCGGTTGTGGTGCCGGGGAAAATGTTTTGATTTCTAATTCAAAAAGTTTTATTCATCTTAGGAATTTCACAAAACACTTAATGAAGTCAGTCATCACATACTTCGGCTTTAACTAGTTGTTGATAGTTGTTAAATAAGATATTACAGTAGACCAAGAGACAAAAAAAGCCGGCGGAAAAAAACTCTTGGCACTCTTTTTAGTCAGAATTATCAAATTAATACAAATAGGTACAGTGCAAGTTGAACGTGACATGAAAAAACAAACACAAGACAGCTAATTGTGAGAGCCAATGTCATGCCACAACCAATTGCTTACATAGCAGATGCGATGAGCTATGGATGCACAATACGAACATGACAAACTGGGATCTAGAATTCCTTTCATTCCGAACAATTTCCCATTTTAGTTTAATAGAGTACAGTTTCCAGTAGCTTTATGTTACAAGATCTTGTACATGAAACATGACTACTATCAAGTTTCTGTACACTTCTTCTCAACAGATCGACCGTCTACAGTTTTGCTAGATTCTTTCCAGTTTGTAAATATTGCAACATATTTACGTAAACCATCGCTAAAGAGATGCGTCTTTGCTCCAAATAGCAATATACTGAGGTAACACCTACATACCTCGGCCAGTGCGTTTACAATTTCGTGATTGATTTTTTTACAAGTAACTAGCTGTGTTCGCGACTTCGTTCGCGTGGATGACGAAACTTATCAATGAATTTTTTGTGTAAAGTACTATTTGTGTAGAACATATTTTATCGACCATACGTGCCGGCGCGGGCCCTTTGTGGCCTATTACAATAGAAAGCCAATTGTGTCTCATTAGCCAAACATCGACCAAACATTGGTCGATGCTCATTAGGGCGGGCACACATTGGTGTAATGGAACTAGTAATGTAATATCAAGCGCTCGATGCTGTATTTGTACGTGTATTGCGCACGAACTGAGCATTCAATACGGGCATCCTGAGTAAGATTTTTGAGGATGTGAGCACGGTCCGTCGCCGCACACGTTCTTTTCAACCGATTTCTAAAAGGAAGAGGTTATCAAATCGTGTGCATGCTTGTTGCTTAATTAATTGGTCAATTATGGATCGATTTGGATGATTCTTGTTTCATTTTTATAGATCACAATAAGTCAGAGGTGGCCCAAAGAAATTTAATGGAAATCGATTCAGTACCTACTTAAAAAAAATATGTATGAAAGCGGAGGATTTATACCTACATCATCATCATCATCACAACTCTTTGTAATGAGCCCACTGCAGGGTATGAGTCTCTCCCCTGGGTGATGGCCCAGTGCTGGGTGGTGGATATCAGAATTTTCAGGGCGCCGATACGGCTTCTGACAAACCCTAACGACTATTGTAAGTATTGCTTGTGTTATGGGATACCATATAGCAAACTAGGTCGGAACCTAGAATATAAATAGATAAACACCCAGACACGGTACATTTTTTTTCTTGTTCCGTGCGGGAATCGAACCCGCAACCACTGGCGTCTGAGGCGAACAGGTTTACCCCAAAATCGCTAAAGTGGTCGAAAATGTTTAATAAGATTGAGGTACGAAGTCATTTACAAAAATTATAAAGATATGGTACAGAAGGCAGCTTATGAAGCGTTACAAATCTGTCAAAAATTTTACTTGAATCTGAACTCTATGCACTTGACATTAAGTTGAAATTGGTTGGGGAAATTTGGCAGGTAATGTAACGCTTGATCTGTGCTTAATATTGCGCAGCTTTTAAATAAAATAAAGGAGTCAGAGGATTTGGGCGGAAATAAAACAATATTTTATTTAAAATGAAGTAATTTATTAGTATATAAAATTAGATTTTGCATTGATTTTGGTAACATTAAAAACATAACGATGTTAACTTACTCCTAATCTACGCTATCATGATTTTATAGTAGTTTTACAAAAATATAACTAACAATATCTCTCACAAAAATACGTATATGCTTATACTTTTTCACCGCAACTAACTATACTAATACCCAAGGAACTTTATAAAAAAAGTATTTTTTTTTTATAAAATGCTTCATAAAATTACGAGTAAGTACTTGTCCTTTTTTAGAATAAAGACATAAATGGGATCACAGAACAGGCGTCATATCCTGTTTTTTTAATTGTTATGTGAATAAACAAGGTATCAAATTATAAAAATAGTTTCTACCACAGATAAATTATTGATCTATGCTGCCTTCCTAAATTATACCGCCAAAACGCTCTGAAAATATGGCAATTAACACACTTTTCTGCTAGTAATAATTGGTTATGTTGACGTAACTAAGGCTTGAGGACTTGTATCCATGCCGTAAATAAATTAAAAAGAAAGTTGGCGTGACTAACAGTAGTCTTACTTCGTAGCACATAGTCAATTCGGCGGGGCTAGCATGCTACCGTCGACAACGATAAATCGGGCCTTTTATCGATATTTACTTAGAATATGGTATTTAGTGTATATAATTTACTAAGATTATGACATATTTGGTTCTGTGGTCTTAATCATGGTATCAAATCGAGTAATTCTATCTATTATGGTGCGCATATTAGCTTACATAATAGGATAAAATAACAAAATAATATTTATCTTGTCGATTCGACTATTTATCGATGGTTGTATGCTAGCCCTGCAGATGTTATACTTGCCCTATTTATTCAGCTATAGTCAACTATAGTTTAGAGAGGGCGATATTTGGACTGCAGTGACGATCATACATTTAACTAGATTCTACTCTTTGGTTGTGCACTGCACGACATCTTTCATTCCAGTGGTGTGATCTTATCGATTCCTGTGTTTTCGAATGTTTGCCTTATATGGAGTGTTATATTTATATTATATTTTTACACATTCTAGGGTACTGATAAAGTGATACTCCAAATCCTACATAGAATCGGTAGTATCTCTTAACAAACCCCAACTACGTGCAGTGATAAGATCCCCAAAAGAACACTGCAAACTAAACAAGCATATGTTCAACCTGGGTCTCACTGTTACGGCGCTCTGCAGATACTGTGAAAGCGCCGAGGAAACTCCTGTACTCCTACTGTGCCACT
Organism: Stenoptilia bipunctidactyla; assembly: GCA_944452665.1. Lineage (NCBI taxonomy): Eukaryota > Metazoa > Arthropoda > Insecta > Lepidoptera > Pterophoridae > Stenoptilia > Stenoptilia bipunctidactyla. The sequence continues at coordinate 2,662,123 of OX101750.1, read as the reverse complement.
GCCCCGCAGTTATGCCATAGCGCTCCGCTCACCTGGGTAAGCATGAACTGGATCCTAAAGAGATTAGGAGCATCGCCGTAAGGAAAATTCTAAATTTCCTGGACTCCATTGGAGTATACGGCGATTTGTAGCTGAGGACTCATACAATAAACTTTCTAGATTGCCGTGTGAAGAGCGGACTAGACTGCTCATACAGTCCCGTAACCCAAATTAGTAGTTTATGAAACTGTCACATAATACCTAGTTATGTGCAGTTTCATACACTACTTTATCTAATCTCATACACTTCAGTGTATTTTCAGATATTTATTCCCGCCATTATCGCGCATGCGCAAAAACGCGAATGTAACAGAATGTAACGTAGAGCGGCGCTCGCAGGACACAGATAAAAAAATGAAATCTATGGTCTGTTATCTGTATCGAAATGAAAAAAAAAATTATTATAACATTGTATTGTTCGAGGTACTGTGTTATAATTTAATTTTTTAATTTCATTTCGTTATACTATTTTAAAAAGTATGTCAATATAAATTCGTTCTGAGTTTTATATTTTGAATATTATGATATGAGAGTAGATAAAATAATTAATGGAGTCCATTGGAAATTGTAAGCAACATTGGCCAGGTTACAATTTAAATCTACTGACTGTCGCATGACAAGTGGAAATAAATGTTAATGTTCATCATCACCACAACTCTTTGTAATGAGCCCACTGCAGGGCTATGAGTCTCTCTCCTGGGTGACAAGGAGATAAAGGCCATAATCCACCAAGCTGGCCCAGTGCTGACTGCTGGGTGGTGGATATCAGAATTTTCAGGGCGCCGAAATGTCTTCTGACAAACCCTAACGAATACTGTATACAAGCACCCGGGACCGAAGCTTAGCGTACCCTCCGAAGCTCGGAAGTCACCGTGAGAAATGAATGGTCGGCGGACACCCATCCAAGTACCGACCGCGCCGAACGTTGCTTAACTTGTGATATCGTTTGATTCACACAGTGACCACGACACCACGACGACTATGTCAATGTCTTTAATGTTAATGTTGAATTTTGTAAATTTTGAATTAATAAATTACAATGTTGCTTATAACTTGCAACAGATTCCACACTAGGTGAATATGCGAAAACATGCCAATCGATAAAGTTCTATGATTACACTGCAGGCTAGTTTTGTGTCAATATTTTAGGTAGTTATAATTTTAATAGTCATAAAAGGGTGAGTATTGTGGTCTAATCCGGTAGTAATTTTATTGCATTTTGTATTATAACAGCCCGTTTACACATGGTCTCCGTTTTACCGTAAATACGTATACTGAATACTGTGCCATATGTGAAATCGCTCATGCAACTCCATGCACTATTGATGAAAAAAAGAACGTATCCAGTAAAACGGAGACCATGTGTGAACGGGCTGATACTGTTCAAGCTCAAACACGTAACACACCAAACACACCAAAAATGTAGGCATAGTTTACGCAAAAAAAGTTCTTAGACAGAGAGGTCGCTATAAAACAGTTATTTACCGATTTGAATTTTAAGCGCTTTTGATCAGGTGCTCACTAAACTGACAGACAACTTAAATAAATGTGTGTGTGAGTCAGTCAATGTTTGTACAGGAAATGATAACCCTTGGTGCAACATTCCACTATGCATCCACCGAGCGTCATAAATGAATAAATTCGTAGAAAATATTTTGCAGATTAGGTGCTCGTATGCTTGATGTTAAGAGCAACAAAATGCAATAAAAGATAACAATAAAAGATATCATTTTATGGTAACACTAATTTGCCAAAATAAAGCTAAATCAGGAGAAACATCTGTCTAATTCCTTCTTTCCTGTATCCAAAATAAATGAAGTAACTTGTAAAAAAAAAGGGCGGAATTTCCCACACAAGACCTCTGAATAGAAAAGGATATAATACTGATTGTAAGGTTGATATTGTATAGAAAAATGTGACATTTATCAGAATAAGCCAACACCAAAATTCTCGCTTTATTCTCTTGGCAACAGATAAGGTTTGAATCTGAACTGAAGACAATTTTATCTTCATCTTCAGTAAGTTACTCCACAATATGGTTCCGGGTCATGACTAATCACGTATGTATAATTTACGCAATTAAAGAAACTGATTGTTTTGAATTCCCAAGAAAAGCAACCGTTTTTGTAAGGAGACTAACTATTTAATATTTAACTATTGAGTTTAAAGTTTGACGTGAGAAAGACCTAAAATTAGAGAGTGTTATGTCAAATTGAGTTAAATAAGTGGATTTCTATGTGCCTTCAAACGTCATAGACTAGAAGAAATAGATTTTTAACTGTAAACAGTTACTTACGGTCATTCGACCCACAACGGGCCTTTGAATCCTTATACATAGTCAAGTCCGATATTCTCTCATACAAAATAAAACTTTGTCTGTCATGGCAATGCTCATACATTGAAAGTTTCATCAATCTTGCAGTCATTTAAATCATTCAAAGTTATAATCAGTGTTATCTTCCAAGAATTAAGATTCAATATTGAAATCCACTGAACACTTTCATATATCCCTCGCAAATTGGTTATACGCGTGGCCACCATTACCTACTGTGACGTCAAAATTACGAATTCAAATTCTTGTGAACATAACCAATCATAAGTACGCAAACTGTATTGACTGACGTCACGCGGACGTTGAAACGAAAAGGTTCCAGCGGTACCAACTTGCGGGGACTATATTACCGATAATAAAACTGCTATGCAGCTTATAACACGTTTACTAAAAGTTTGGAGCTGGCGTTTAAGAGTACGTTAAGCAAAAAACGTTATTAGTATTAATGAAGCTTAAATGTTTTTGGAATACCTCTAAAGTTGAATGCAAGATGCTTCGCGCAATCGGCTTGCAACATCTTCAAAGGGGACTAGATGTTTGCAGCAATCTTTTCGCTGTGTTAGTTTTGATATTGGAATAATAAAAATAAGACCGGAATCCGCGATTTTTGGATTCTTGCATTTCAGCGAGGTCCATTCTTTTAGTACACGGGTTATTCGTAGTATAATAAGTCTGGTATCGAGATATTAGCTAGAATGAGTATGAAATTAATTGATATCAATTATTGTTCAGCTTGGTTAGTTTTGTCGTTCTCAAACCATATAACGAATGTTCTGATCTGCGTCGGTCGCAGGGTGACAATGTGGTCCACGATCGTTTGTTCTTTTGTCGTCTGTTCCTGAGTCTTCGATTTTGAATCTTCTGGTTTTTTTACGGTTCTGAAATTGTTTGAAATGGGGTTTAGAATAGCCCCACTGTCATGGGATAAACGTATCGTAACAGCCCGTTCACACATGGTCTCCGTTTTACTGGTCCGCTTTACCGGATACGTTTTTTTTCATCGATGGCGCATGGAGTTGTATGAGCAACTTAACATATGGCACAGTATTCAGTATACAATAAAAAAATGCTCCATTAAATTATGACATTCCTTTTTGTCATCGAATAATGAACGAACGGAATCCGTATCCATCATGTTTCAAAATCAAAATCAAAAAGTTTTATTCATCTTAGGAATTTCACAAAACACTTGATGAAGTCAGTCATCACGTACTTCGGCTTTAACTAGTTGTTGATAGTTGTTAAATAAGATATTACAGTAGACCAAGAGACAAAAAAAGCTGGCGGAAATAAAAATTCCGTAAAATTTAACGGGATAGAAACTGTGCGAGGTGAATGGGCCGACAACGTCTATACTGATAGAATGGCGGCGGTATACTGCGCATTTGTGTGTAAACCTCGTATCCAGTAATGACGGATACGTTGAACGTTTCACTGTGCGTCGTATCCGGTAAAACGTATACCCTAAATACGGAGACCATGTGTGAACGGGCTGTTAAAGGCGATTAATTCGAGCGGAGATCCGCTTGGAAAGGAAGCTCAAAGTCGCTTTGAGGGCAATGGAGAGGGCTATACTCGAAGGTACCCTGTGGGATTGAATGATAAAAAAGAACAAAAACATAAAATATTCAGAAATATTGCTAAGCTGGTAATTAGAATTGTATATAGCTCGCAGAAATCACACTTTTGAATGGCAAAAATACTACCCAGATAATTATGGCCGTGCCTGTACTGGACAAGCGTGTCTTTAAAGGCGACTGATTTAAGCCACTCCGCTTGCTGGTAATGCTATGTTAGGGATTGCTCAGCTAGTGACCATACATAGACTACCCATAGATATAGAATCTGCCGCCACATATCGCTACTCCGATGATGTTTCCATCAATATTCTAAGAAGAGCCAGTTCTTTTCTAAGCTGTTATGTTTAACCTCACGTTAACTTACCATTAGGCAGGTCGTTCGTGTACAGTCATGTCTAATAAGATGTGTACATTTTCATTGGAATTTGAACCTTTTTACAATCGAATAAGATGCGAAATGTATACATCTTATTGCAAGTGACTGTACACAAATATTTGCATCGCAATAAAGTGTTGTAACCTATGTGCTATTCCAGCCTGTACACTGTCACTATGCCAATTCCATCCAAATCCATTGAGCCTTTCTCCCGTGATTGAGGAACAAACATCCAGACATCCATACATACAAACTTTCACCCTTATAGTATTAGTAAGATTCATAGCTTTGCTCTTTTGCCACAGTGGTCCTTAAAACAATACATACCTCAAATAACTGAAAAAATGTGATAAATAAAAATCACCCGACAAGGACTCGAACCTGGTCTTAGCTGCAAAGCCATACCATTAGATGGAGCTACGTTAGCAATATAAAGTAAAAACAGAAATGTGGTAAGTAATTTTGAGGCTAACCACCAGGTTCCGGCAGCTCAGTGGAAGAGCACTCGTCCGGCAAACGAGAGGTCTCAGGTCGGATGATTTATATTTATCACATTCTTTCAGTTATTTAAACATAATTGTGCATTTTAAATGCAAAAACTTACCTCTTCCACCGCCCTAGTATTTTTTCATGTTCGTCATCCTCATGCATAGCATCTTTCCTTCGTTTTCTCTTCTTCTTGCGTTCGTTGCGGTCATGTTCCTCATGGTCGCTGTGGTCTTGTTCCTCGGTGTTTTCGTCTTGGTCGCTTTGTTCTTCGTCAGAATCCGACCCTTTTGAAACGTGCCTGCCTGTGAGGTGTAATGTAAAATCTACTTTCACTTAAAAATGTTCTTTAATATGATGATTTTATATGAGTCATGATATTCTCTACTGAATTTTAGGCTATATCAAAGTCTCTGTGGTGTAATTCGTTTAGTACTGCATTACTGCATGAATTTTCTGTCTGGGTCCATTTGTAAAATTTTAACTAACGTATAACAAAAAAAGCTTTCGAAGCGTCATCAAATTAAAGTCCTAGTTGTCAACTAGAGCAATAATAAGGGTGTAAAAGTATGATATACATACAAAAAGAGCGCGCAATTAATTCTTTTTGCAACATAAACCTTAATAGATAAAAGGTGTTACTATGATCATAATGAAAGCATGAACCATTTTAGATTTAATAATTTGGTAAGATGCTAAGACCACTTCTTAGTCTACGTATCAATTAACTTTTAATATCTGAAAGCCACTATCGATTCACAAAGGATAGGCATTTGTGTCCAGTGATTGTTTATACAGTGCAGGTTACGCAACGCTCGGCGCGGTTGGCACAAAGATGGCTGACCGCCGCTCATCATTCATTTCTCACAATGAAGTTATTGTGATTTACGCTTTGGAAGACAAGTTAAGCAGTCAGTCCCGGGCGCTGTTTATATGTATACAGTATTTGTTAGAGCTTGTAAGAAGCCATTTCGTCGCCCTGAAAATTCTTATATTCATATATATACGCCTAATATATACGCCCCACAGTGGGCTCATTACAAAGAGTTATGATAAAAAGAAAAGATATTTACCACCATTTTCATCTTCATCGATTCCCTCATCCGAATGATGATGATCTTCATCAGCGTTGTTACTATCCGCATCTGAACCAGCATCTGGTATTGAAATGTCAAAGTGAAGCTTCTTCTTCTTTCTTCTATTCTTTTTTGATTGGGAATTTCCATCTTTGGAATCCTTTCTTGATTTTCGAGATTTGGTTTTGGAATTGCCATTTGAATTGGAATTGCCATTTGGCTCTGATTCGTCCTCGTCGAAATCAGGATTGTCCGGACGTGAAATTCTGTGCTGATTAGCGTTTCTGTGCTTTCTTGAATTCAATTTGTAGTACATTTCGTAAATTGAGCGAGTGACGTCATCGGTGTCGGCTATAAATTAGTTGGACAGTTAATATATATTATATTTCACAGCTTCTTTCTTTGCGATTGAGGTTTACTTTATGTAGTAGCGCCACCTACTGCTAGCCTTTGCACGGATTTTAGAGTCTATGATAAGGGTTCTTTTTTTTTTTTTTTTTTTAACAACTGTCACGTTTCGCTCCCTATGTCAGCATCCAGTCTACAGAACTCATTCTGCGTTTCCGTGCTGTAGCCTGCGCACGTCGACTAAAATATATTAATTAGCTAGTTAAATTTTAAAAGTTTAAATGGTAAAAATTGTGCATCGAAGGAAGAGAAAATTCTCAAGAAAATAATTCGAGGAGGTTGAGACATCAAATTACAAATTCCGAAGAACCCAACGGTGTTGGGACTTATTAGAAAAAATGTCGTTGACACAAAAACTACCCACATTGTATGTGCGTGTAGTCATCGAGGTTCGATGCATACAATTAATTCTCCTATTTAGTCCGTTACTCGATAATAATATCGTCGTTGGCGATTAATCTGATGTACGGTGGAGAATCTCTAATATAATTTTAATAAATATTAGAAAAAATGTCGTTGACACAAAAACTACCCACATTGTATGTGCGTGTAGTCATCGAGGTTCGATGCATACAATTAATTCTCCTATTTAGTCCGTTACTCGATAATAATATCGTCGTTGGCGATTAATCTGATGTACGGTGGAGAATCTCTAATATAATTTTAATAAATATTAGAAAAAATGTCGTTGACACAAAAACTACCCACATTGTATGTGCGTGTAGTCATCGAGGTTCGATGCATACAATTAATTCTCCTATTTAGTCCGTTACTCGATAATAATATCGTCGTTGGCGATTAATCTGATGTACGGTGGAGAATCTCTAATATAATTTTAGTAAATATTAGAAAAAATGTCGTTGACACAAAAACTACCCACATTGTATGTGCGTGTAGTCATCGAGGTTCGATGCATACAATTAATTCTCCTATTTAGTCCGTTACTCGATAATAATATCGCCGTTGGCGATTAATCTGATGTACGGTGGAGAATCTCTAATATAATTTTAATAAATATTAGAAAAAATGTCGTTGACACAAAACTACCCACATGGTATGTGCGTGTAGTCATCGAGTTTCGATGCATATAATTAATTCTTTTGATTAGTCAGTTACCAGATAATATCGCCGTTGGCGATTAATCTGATTTGCGGTGGAGACGATCTTGCACGCCGAATCCAAGATTTGAAGTGCCCGAGCTACCTCCGTCATTATCAGCCTTTTTTTTTTTGATACGATTAATGTCCCGGAAGAGGTCTAAAAACCAGCAGTTGTCGGCTGAAGATCTAAAGAATCTAAAGATAAGCCTGTTGAGGACTATCTTGTACCCGCAATTTGCAAATATTTACTTGCTCCCTTTATTAAATTTAGAAGCAAAAGCAGCATTGGCTGAAACTCTTACCAAACGAGATTCTATACATCAACAAAAAAAAAAAAAAAAAGGGCAAATTGGAATCGCCTTGGCAGCTTTATCGCAAGCGATGGTAATCATTTTCAATGAAACTTTGAAGCAAAAACTTTTAAAACTGCTGAGTTACGCTTGTCGCGATAGCCAGAATAGGGAAACTAAAACTCATCGTAACATAATAATGAGTTCCATAAACGTATGCCTGCGTGACACGCTGACCAATACAAGTTGCGATGATTATCTATTGGGAGGAGATGTTGCTGAAACGCTGCAAATTGCAAAAAACGACGACGTCATCTCCGCAGCCATAGCTGCCGGCTCGAGCTCCACAGCAGAGCTACACGTACCCGCCACGTAGGACCTACCACGAACGGTCGTGGAACACTAGCAACCAGCGGAAATAAACCACCAGGTGCAGTGCGATGGACGTTTACGATATTTTCATCAAAAATGGGCTTAGATAACGTGTGATCCATTAATATTATCGTGAATAGCTGGTTACTAAAGACCTTTTAAATATCTGCCCGCTAAACAAAGTAGCTCTTGTGTTTACCCAAGGTCAATACATGGCCATAAAGATTATATTTTAGCGTTGGATAAACTATTAGAAATAAATGCTATATTCGTATGTTCTCATGAGCCAGGTAAATTTTATCACAAATTTTTTCTTGTGCTCAAGCTATACGGTGAAAATCGCTTCATACATAATTTAAAATCTTTGAATTAATTTACTACAAAACACTTCAAAATGGAAGATTACAGAACCGCTGATAAGTTAACAAAACAATGCTACATGTTATTTTTTCATCAATGTTGATAAGTCTTTCCGAAAGTACCTTCGATTTGAATATAACAACGTTTTATATGAATTCAAATATTAAACGTTTGACTTATGCACCGCTCTTTATATAAGTATTTACTAAAATATTAAAACCAGTCATGGAATTTTTACGTCGGGATAATTTTTTCATCCATAATATATTGTAGTGTGTGACGCACCTCCTCGTTACGTATCAATATTACTTCAATATAGTGTCATCTTTAAACTAAACTACACGTCTTTTATTCGGCTCCCGGTCGTCCAACATCACATGGCGACCCTGCCAGTGCTGCCTTGCGGCAGCGCTGCGCACACGAGACAAAGAAATATATAATTTATTAATTTTATAATTCCTATATTAGTTTTATAATCAAAAAAAAAACTTAAAACCCAAAACACGCAATGGATCCCTCGAAATTTTTTGGAGAATGCACACCACAATGTGCGACTATTTGAAGATTTGATGAAAGCAAACACCTAATGAAAATAATGATTGAGAAGGTCGGCGCAATGGAGTAATGGATCAACTTTGGTAAACGTTGGGTGCTGGGAGATCGACAAGTCAGAAAGGCTGAGTCTGGATGGCATGGATGGATGGAATACCGGATTGAACAGTGCAGGAGTACCTACTGGATGGGTACCGAGCAATTGAAGAGGTTTAAAGAGTGTGAAAAGTGGTGTGAAAAGTTTAAGTGCTAAAAATCTCTAGGTGTGTAAAATCAGGTTTAAGTGACGGGATTAATGAGTATTTTTTTTATATTTACAGTATGTAATCATTTAACTTTTTAATTTGAATTATTTAAATTCATTTACTTAAACATTTTTTTATTGAGATAATAAGAATTTATCTTTAGTAAAATAATTTAGTATAGCGCATTGACAAAACAGGTAAAAGTATGTAGTAACAACTGTAGTAAGTAGGTACACATCATAAACCTTTTTTTTTTTAAAACAATATAAATTTAAAATACGCTCTTGAATTTAAATACTTTGGAATTTGTATCATACTTAAAGATTTTCATTGCATAATCATTTATTTTATTCAGTAAATCAGTATATTTTTTTCTGCGATGGAAGTAAAGTGTTTTTATTACTTTTTTTGTTCACATCAAACGTTATTTAATTTGTATTTTTAATCTCTACGTAATAATAAATTTCAAACATAAATAGGTAGATCAAAGTCTTCATATTTCTTAACGAATGTTCTGAGAACATAAATTTGCAGCGTAAGGGAGTTCAGTTTCGTGTACAGAGAACAACTCCAGTAAAGAAAATGATACTTATTAATTTCGATTCAAATTAAAACGATATTACGTTAAGGTCCTATCAGGATGATATAGTTTTGGTTTATAAAGTTTATTTTTATAAATTAATCTTTAAATCATAATGAATGTTTTTATTGAATAGGTACTTTGTCAAAAATTTCTTGAAACATTCAAGTCAAAAAGCTCAATAGGCGTTTTGTTCTTGGTTGTCTGTCCTTAAATATAATTTTGTCGAATTTGAACTAATAGTATAAAAATATAAATGATAAATTCCCGAATCGATTTCTGAAATGTAGCTCTGTATGCTTATAAAAAAAAACATACAATCTAATTGATAAACTCCTCCTTTTTGCAAGTCGGTAAAACAAAATAATCTTAGCATTAAAATATAAAATAAAACTGGCCATGAGTTATAAATTTTTAAAGTATGAGTTCACCACCGTCATCATTTTACTACCTACTTACTAACTAGTGTTATTGTTATGTAGTTGCAATAAGATACCGAGAGTTTTGAGAATCAAGCAAGACAACAACGTGACTGTAACCGAGTCTTTTTTTAGGTCAGCAATTTGATGTTGTCGTCAAAAGAAATTGAAAGATGTGTAACATTAATTAGTAATATTACATTTCGAAGATTGTAGAAATTTTATTATATAATATACTCGAATTGATACATTGAATCATCATACAGAATTAACATGTAGCCCATTTGTTGATTGTTAAATTTTATTAAATAGCTACGGTTAAAAAATCGTAAGAATAATGAAAAAGTTAAAATTAGAAATTTACAGAATAGAGTCGAAATAATTTGTTTGCGTATAAGGAATAAGAAGGTTTTAGAGTAGAAGTTTGTGCAAGTATTAAAATACTTTTCGTCATGATATGAATGCGATTAGTTACTTGTTACATGGATTTGAATGTTAGGATTTATGAATAGGTTGATACTGGTATAGGAAGGTAATAGAATGTGCTAATTAGATGCTCAGATTTGTTAGATTTAGGATTTAGTAAGTTTTAAAAGTTGTTGGAAATCTTCCATAATATAGAAAATTTAAAATTATTGGACTGATCACCCAAGAAGTTTTTTCTAATTTCATATTATTGGATCGATTTAGCTTGGTAGAGTCTTAAATAATTGGTTTTTGAATGGTTGATAATTATATATAGTGCATAGTAATAGGAATGATAAATAAGTATTTGGCACACAATTAAGGTACAAGGGCACAAAGCGATCCTTCAGTTTGATCATGGTGCAAACGAGATTTCTCTGTGAAAACTATTGGAGACAAAATGTCTTAAAACGGTGACCCTAATGTAATGAATAATATAAAGTACAAATTATGAGTCGACTCAATAAAATGAAGTACCCTAAATACAACATGATACGATAAAAATGTATAAATAAAAAATACGGTGGCCACGGATAAAAATAAAATATCCCAGAGTTGAATAAAAAGTGTAGCCAATAAATACTGTGAGATAGATTAATGATTGTAGAACTTATAGAGTGATATGACAAAGTAAATGATTGAATAAAATGAAGTGTAAGAAAAAATAATGCTACGAAGCAAAAGGTTGAATAAAATATAAAAAGTAGAAAGATTTTTTTTTAATAAGAATATAATTTTTCTATATAATTTTTAATAATTGTATGCCTTCATTTTTGGTATTTTATTGCAGAAAATTACGCATAAATATTTTCAGTTTTTGTTTTTGTAGGTATACGTATTTTAGTTAAATCAGACCTGCTATTTTAGTAAAGTAAGTATATTAAAAAATAATAGAAAATTTTCGTTTCTCTACCTATGTTTTGTCAATGTCGCTGGTAAGTTTTAGTGTTATAGTAGCAATAATTTGTATTTAAACATTTTGTATCTCGAAAGAAATACTACACCTATTATGTTATTGCAGGTTATTGTAAAAAATATCAATAGATTTAAAATTACCTACCTATATATGCATAACATTTAATGTATTTTTTATATAGTTATATAAAGTTTAGTGAAAAGTTTTAACAATTTTGTCTTTAGTCACAAAAAAAAAAATATTTGTATATTATTTTTTTTATTAAAATTGCCGGGGAGGTGTAGTGTGTGACGCACCTCCTCGTTACGTATCAATATAACTTCAATATAGTGTCATCTTTAAACTAAACTACACGTCTTTTATTCGGCTCCCGGTCGTCCAACATCACAATATCTAGATAATATATTTTACATTGGCAAAGATTGTGATGATTGTAATGAGAATGTTTGGATTACAAAACATATTTTAATAAATTTAGGTTTCATAATGCATACGAAAAAAGGTTGCTTTGTTCCTAGAACACAATGTAAATTCCTTGGGTTTATTTTTGATTCAGAGAAAATTATTTTAAAACTACCCACAAAAAAAAAAAAAAGTTCTTAAAATAGAAAAAATAATACACAAAGTTAGTCGAGCAATTTAAAATATTGTCACCAAATAAAAATCCTACTTATGATCAGGTAGTGAATTTACCCAGATATAATAAAGATGATTTTACTTGGTGGTTAAATTATCTAGAAGAGGGCTTTTCTCCTCTTAGAACAGGCCAATACACTAAAACTATCTATCCTGACGCATCATATACTGGCTAGGGCGGGTTTTGTGATGGAAAAGAGGCAGCGGGTCATTGGAAGGAAAGCGAGTCGTCGCTACACATTAATACTCTGGAATTAAAAGCGGTTTTTTCGGACTTAAAACATTCGCATAATTATGGTAGTTACGATTGTGATATATTGTTAAGAATAGATATTACCATTACCTGTATAAATAGAATGGGTAGTGTTCAGTTTTCACATATGGATCATATTACCCGAGACCAATGGAAATAGCGTGAAATGCGTAAGATCAATATCTTTACATCTTATATTACTTCAAAAGATAATATAGAAGCTGAGAGTTTGTCACGAAAACAGTTTAATGACACTGAATGGGATCTAAGTGACTATACCTTTAATAACATAACAAATAGGTTTGGAATACTATCGGTTGATCTTTTTGCAAACAGATGCAACTTATAATGTCCTATTTATGTAACATGGAAAAATGACCCAGATGCAAAAACTCTTCAGAAAATTGTTAGTGAAAAGTCTGTGGGTATTGTGGTAGTACCATACTGGCCCACGCAACTATGGTTGCCATTGTTTAAAAGGTTGTGTTGTGATTGTATTTACTAAATACTAATTCGCTGAAATCTCCTTTCAGATCTGCGCACAACCTTCATTAAACATTAACCTTGGTTGCCGCGAAATTGTTCAGAAAGCGTTAGTAAAAAGATCACTGTCTTCAAAGTCCGTTGAAATTATGTTGGCATCTTTGTTGGATAATTCTTACCGAGACAGTGTGAAGGAGGTATCAAGGCGTGGATTGAATATTGCAAAAATAATAATTTTAGTTTTACTCAAACTTCTAAACCAATAATTGTTCATTTTCTAACTGAAATTTTCGAAAAAGGTGCTAAGTCAGTACTATTAATAGCTATAGATCTGCATTATCATTAATATTAAACATAAATTCCCAATATGACAGGTTAAAAAGTTTCATGAAAGGAGTCGTTATGTGAAGACCAACCACATCAAGTATGATCTTACCTGGGATCCAGCAGTTGTATTGAGCTACTTACCTACAAAATTTCCTAATGAAGACCTTGACTTAAAGACTCTTTTCCAAGAAAACTGTTACACTAATAGCTCTTGTAACGGAACATCGTGTTCAAATTTTATCCGTGACAAAGATTAAAAATATTTTAATAACTAAAAAAGGTACTTATAAAAGGGTTTATAAAAACCTCTAAATTTAATAGTAAACAGACCTTGGTAAAGTTTCCGTTTTTTAATATTCGTCCAGAAATTTGTCCAGCAAAAACCTTACAGATGTAGGTATATAGATAAAACGAAAATTTAAGGAAACCTGATAATTTGTTTATTAGTTTTAAGAAACATATAGGTTTCCAAACTTTAAGTCACTGGGTTAAAAACACTTTAACTCTCAGTGGTATTGATGAAAATATTTTTAGTGCACATAGTACATGACATGCTGCTACATCAAGAGCTATTTATTTAGGAGTTTCTATTGACCTATCAAAAAGACTGCAGGATGGTCGGATTCTTCCTCAGTCCTTGCTAGAAATTATAACAAACTTTGTAACGAAAAATAATTTGCCTAATCATTGTTGAATTGTTTTCAATAAGTATGTTTATTTACTATTGAAGAGTTTTACCTTACTACTCTGCCAATTCATTTCACTATAACTAATCTTTAAACATCCTACATAAAGTAAACCTCAATCGCAAAGAAAGAAGCTGTGAAATATAATTGAGGATCAAACGAACTTCTAAAGTGAAGTTCGATCCTAATTATGTGAACAGCTTCTTTCGAAGCGATTTAATATAAACCCACCCGTTATTATGCTTTGAAATAAGCATAATATGAATATGTTTCAACATGGAGTAATTTCAATTTATATTTGTATTTTACCCAACCCCAATATAGTGAAATGAACAAACAGGAATAAGACAGATTGACTTTAAACAAAATGAGTTCTGTAGACTGGATGCTGACATAGGGAGCGAAACGTGACAGTTGTTAAAAAAAAAAAAAAAAAAGAACCCTTATCATAGACTCTAAAATCCGTGCAAAGGCTAGCAGTAGGTGGCGCTACTACATAAAGTAAACCTCAATCGCTTCGAAAGAAGCTGTTCACATAATTAGGATCGAACTTCACTTTAGAAGTTCGTTTGATCCTCAAGAATTCAATTTAAAATTACACTCTTTCTTATTTTAAGTCTCTCTATGTCAAATAAAAAATATGCCAAATCACAACAAAAACCTTCTAAATTAGACATTAGGAAGAATTTAAATTAGAGAGTGCATTGTCAAACACTGTATATAACAATATACTGTATATAACAATAACCACTAAAAATACTAACTAACTAGTGTCACTAAAATAGTGTCATTTTTAAGTGGTTACTAGGCCATATTTGTAGGACTAGGAACATAGTTTGTGTTTCATATCATATAAGATGACACAAGGTAAAAGAAAAGTAGATACATTTCTTCTTCGGGGTTACAGACGAAAAACATTTAGTCATAATCAAAAAAAGTATCAGAATAGTTGTAAGACATATTAATAAGGCCTATCAGAAAAGTATGCTTTAAATAAATGTATAATTGCGGAAAAGTAAATTTTACACTGCCATAAAAAATAACAGTTGTTTTGCCAAATCCTCTGAACCGATATAATATATTTTTATCTTTTATCTATTAGTAAAGTTCACTAAAAAGAGAGAATAAAGTGGTACCGTGTAAATACAAAACACTGTACCTTGAGATACAGTGTTTTGATTTAACAACGCCCAATCGCTTTAGTTTAGTCTATTCTGCCATAACACATTCACAGATTTTATAGTTTGTATGCAAAGTTCAGAAATACGACAATGCTAAATACACTGTATTTACTTCAAAATACAGTTCTATTTTATCTAAACACTGCAATTTAAGATACAGTGTTCTGCCAAAACAATCTTCGCGTGAAGACACGTAGTGATGCTTACCTTTGAGTTGATGCTTCTTCTTCCTAGCAAAAGGACGATCAATCATCGAATTTTCTTCCGATTGGAAATAATCATGATCAGCGCTCGATCCTCTCTCATGTCCTTTTCTGTTATCGTGGAATTTCAACTCTGGCAATTTCTGCAAAACTCTATGCATCTTATTGGTATTTGTTAACGTCTCTTTTAAGAAATACTTCTCTGGCTTCCTTTTCATTTTCATTTTGGAAGTAGTAGTTACTATTGGCATCGTTGTTTTTGGACTAGGTTTAGCGGTAGATGTAACGTTTTTATGTACAGTTACTTTCATTTCATCGTCTGCATTGAAAAATATTTCGTTGTCGATGTTTTCATGGAGTTCATCCGATGTTTTGTTGCTCGTCACTGATCTTTTTTTTCGGGAATCGTAGTCAACTGGTTTTATTCTTTTTAGAGTAGATGGTTTTGGGTTTGGTTTAGTCTTTTTGTTTCGACGATTTGCTGGTTTCCGGATTGAATTATTATTTTTACTGTCTTCTTCGGAATCTAAAAATTAATCAACTTTGTTTAGTTTTGTGTACGCTTTATCTGATTATGATTGATGGTAAAATTATTTCATAAACTTCTTAAGCGGGTTTAATAGTAAATATAATTAAAATTATAGACAATTAAACTAGTTGAAAAAGATTTTCATTTAAGATAATGCATTGTGAAAACCAAAGAAAATACTAAAATAAAGGGTGAATGGTGACAAATTTTAGATACTGAAGGAGAGCACTATGTATTCTGTTCTGATCATAATTATGTTATAAAAGTAGGTACTTATTTTTTTAGTAGAATTCCCTATAAATAAATACTACTATTTCACTATTTACTATACATACAACTGAGTCAATCGCGTCACGTTACCTGGCATGCGGATCGCTGCCAATGATATTGTAACCATGCGTTGCGTAATAAATTCTTTGACTTTCGGTTAAGTTTACTCAGTAAATAATTAATATATAATTTTTTTTTTTTTCTACATGGATGATCTTAAAATATCACGAAATTTAAAAGTGACCCACCATTTCTGCCTAATATTAAATATAAATTAAATAGCTTGCTGAAATTCCAAGTTGTATCTATCTCCTCATTTGAATTCCTATTTTTTTTACAAATTTGTTTTCGTGTGATAGGTATAGAAGGCAGCAGATGAAGCGTTACACACCTATAAAATTTCCTCGACCAATTTTTGACTTAATGTCAAGGACATAGAGTTCAGATTCAATTACAACTTTTGACAGGTTTGGAACGCTGATCTGCTGCCTTCTGTTCAATTGAAAACTAATAATAACTTTCAATGTCTAGTCTCAAAGATGTCGTAAATAGCGATTTATCTGAATGGACCCCGTTTGGCAGTAGGACTCCTTTAGGGGCAACCTAATTAGCGACCACTATTCATAGAAAATCTGCCGCCAAATACTTCAGCAGTGATATTTTCGATCAGTATTTTATGAAGAGCCAGTTCCTTCCAAAGCCCGTATGCCATCTTCAACCTCAACCTCAACTTCACTTATTTTCAGGTGAGGTTGACGTCAAACGCGAGTTCAGTCACCCTTAAAAAAGACGACAATGGAGAAGAAAACGAAAAGCTCTAAATAGATGTCGCTTCATACGCTTGACACATAACAAACTATCAAATGAACAAGTTGTAATCGAAATTGCTTATTCTGTGTTCTATTTTGGGGTAAACCTAAAAAAAAGTAAGCAAATGTATAAAAATATATACATTTCCACAAAAAATTAAATCAAGTAACATCCACAAGTTCCGCATGTGTATATCCTCAGAGAAACTGTGGTATCCATTTTCTATAAAACTTATGACTACGCAATGATGCATTTCTATTTTTTTTATCCATATCACTATAAAATTAACTTTTACTATGGTATTTGACAGTTGTTATCGGTCAAGCGTAATCAGCGCCTCTAGTGGAATAAGAAGGCAGTTTTCTACCCCATTACGGCATAAAGGGTTATGGAATCCTTCCGAGAAGCGCATACGATAGTCGAATAAGTGATTCTAGTACTAAATTTTTTAACGATTAGATATGTATTTGCTTTCATTTGTAATTTATTTTGTATTGTGATTTACTTGTACTTGTATCTTGTTAAATTAAGTTTTTTTATTAAATTTGAATACAAGTGTACGTACAAACCTAAGTTGGTTTTTGTTACGCTTGTTTTCTTAAAATGTTATTGTATCTTTGTATTATTAATAAATAAATAAGTCGTCGTGGCGCCGTGGTTACTGTGTGTATCATACGATATCGCAGGTTAAGCAACGTTCGGCGCGGTCGGTACTTGGATGGGTGACCGCCGACCGTTCGTTTCTCACGGCGACTTCCGTGCTTCGGAGGGCACGTTAAGCAGTCGGTCCCGGGTGCTGTATACTTGTATACAGTAGTCGTGAGGGTTTGTCAGAAGCCATCTAGGCGCCCTAAAAATTCTGGCATCCACCACCCAGCACTGGGCCAACTTGGTGGATTATGGCCTATACATCCTCTTCACCCAGGGGAGAGACTCATGCCCTGCAGTGGACTCATTACAAAGAGTTGTGATGATGATGATGATTATTATTAATAAATAAATAAATTAAATTATTTAAAATATACAGTACCTATGCTTTTCTTGTCTTCCTTCTTTTCTTCTACAGCAAAATCATCGGCAAAAATACCATCATCGCCACCATTGTAAATATACCTATAATAAATAATAAAAATTCAATTTCCACCCATGAAGACTATTTGGTTAGTGACACGCCACTTGCTATAGCTATTTAACTACGTAGACATTTTGTTGACATAAAATAAAAATAACACATCGTAAAAGACACAAAATAAAACCAATTTAGGCGTTAGTTGTATAACATTTCAGAAACAGCTGTTGAGTTGGCTGGAATACATTAAATGAATAAATATTTCTGACACTCACACAATATTATCTAGTCCAAATTAACTTTTTTAAAGAACTTGTGTTACGGATACTAGATATCGGATTATAAACATAAGAAATACATAAATATTCATATTGAATGTATACATATGAAAAATGATCTCAAATAAACATTAAAACATCTATTACGACCAGGGAAAGGGTTGATAGAGCAAGACACGATTACATCTTGAGTGACAATTTATTAACAAATAGAAATAGTTTATATAGTAAGACGTACGTGCATAATTAAGTTAACAATATTTGATTTTATCTTGGTATTGATTTTATCGAGCACGTTTGATGAATAGGAAATAATATATTGATTCTCTGTGGGTCACGTCGGAGGACGCCACAACATCCATGAATTTACGGCTCATATCTGTGTTCGTCTCACAAATATCCATTTTCACCGGGATTCGAGCCTAGAATCTCTAGCATAGAAGCTTATGTATGTCCACTACACCAACAGGCCGTCAAGTGATGTCTTAGGGCGTGGATCAGTCTCTACAGCACGACGCCGTATGCGCCGCAACTTTCCACGGCGTCGATCACGGCGCACCGCTAAGCGCTTTATATTAGCCCTTAAAATTATCTCCATCATGGTTCATTATAGAAAAGTATGCCGTATAACGGCCCGGCGACGCCGCCTTGAGATGGCTCGGTGCAGTGCCGTACGGTGCAAATCAATGCTTTTTCAACACACTTGCTCGTAAAGTGAGCCTTATTCTATTGAATTTAGAACTATAAACTGGGCTATAAGTCACGTGTGCATAATATATTATACCCTAGTGCATAATATAATGAATCCTACAAAGTTGAATTGTAGTGCAAATTACATGCGAGTAAACAGAGCATATTTTATTGATCCAGGTTATACATTATTATACTATTCTATAATGAACCATGATGGAGATAATTTATTAATTTATTTAGAGGACCACTTTGGCGATGGGGTAACACTGTTTGCCTCAGACGCCAGTGGTTGCAGGTTCGATTCCCGCACGGAACAAGAAAAAAACATGTTCTGGGTCTGGGCGTTTATCTATATATGTATTTATATTCTCAGTTCCCCCCTAGTTCGATATATCCCATATCACAAGCTCTGCTTAGTTTTGGGCCATGTAGTTGGTGTGATTGAATTGACTGGGGATTTAAATAAAAAAAAAAATCAAGAGCTAATATGAAGCGTTAAGCGCCCTTAGTTATGGAACTATTGAATTACTATTCGAATCTTAATTATATTGCTTTTTATCTTCATACCAAATTTTTTAACAATAAAAAGTGATAAACATTATGAGTAAGTATAAAAACGGTTTTTGTCATAAATAGCATTTTTCCATACCTGGTGCTCCAGTCCATCTGCCTCGCATCATTAAGCCACTGGTTAGCAGCAAGCGTGGTCTCCTTCAACTTCTCTATCTTGAAATGATGGAAGAGTTTGTTTAAGTCTACTGTGATGTGGGAGTTTCTGGCGATGGGGTCTTCAGGGTTGATGGCGTATTTACTGTCTGCTGCGTAGCCTGGGTTGAGGAGAAGATTATAATTAATTAATTTTGAAACATTATGAAATACAGAAACCAGCACTGGATCCGCAGTGTGATCCTAAATCAACTCAATTTATTGCTAAATGTATGTTATGAGGTTATGTCCCACATACAAAAATGTTTAACAGTAGATATGCAACTTTATTCAAAAATAAATATTCTCATGTATTCTCAATAAATATACTGTTTATAAAATTTAGTTGCATAGAGTTACGCTAGATGGCGCTGATTGTAGTTTAAAGCGCACATTACTTTTTATAAATCATTTACTTAAGTAATATGTGAAGTTATATATTTTTTTGAGTTTTCCTGTGACCACTTGTTCTATTGCGTAAACATATACTGTATATTTTGTCTTTACATTATTTACAGACTTTGTTTTTTTTTTTAAATGTTAAATTATATACCGCTCAAAATGTATAATCAAACTGTGGATACTTCACTGGTTTACGTATAATCAAATGTAAATAGAAATAAGTATTATGTATAACTGTTTGTTTCCCAAATAAAATAAAATAAAATAAAATGTGGAAACTTGTAATTGACCTTGAGCTTCCAACTCATGTCCTGCATGTGTTGTTATTTATTAATGTTAAATTTACCACCTAGTTGTATGTTCTAAGATTCTTAAAATAAAATAAAATAAATTAATATGTAAAAAAAAACTAAATCTTTCAGCTACATTAATTACATTACCTACAGTCTAATTTTATTCAGAAATGTCATAAATAAAAAAATCATTAAAAAAATTCAAATCACATTAAATTTTCTAAAAGATTTAATTATTTTTCATATCTGTGGTCATAATTTATGTTTACATTTAAAATATAAGTTTTATAAAAACACTTTTCTGTGAGCCACTGTGACAGTTCGCATTTTTTTGGTTTCTGATAATACTGGTATCAGAATCGTGTGCTTGCGAATGTTCTTATAGCATGGAGTCGGTTGCAAGTTTAATGCGAGTACAGCACAAGTGTAAATGTGTGCCTTGTTAATTACTTATGTTTGTGAATATGTAAAATAAAATTAAGATAGATAAATTACACTGTTGCTGACAACTTGAAACCGACTCCTTACTATACGAACATTCGTAAACATACGAGTCGATAAAGTTCTGTGATCGCACTGCAGCTTACGTCCTAAACATTCTCGTTACACAAGGGTATGTTTTGATAATTACGATTATAAAACAGATTTGAGATGAAAGAAAATGAGCCTTATACTTAATTGCATGGATTAGAAAAAGAAACTAGTCGATTTAGAAATGATCACATCATCTTCATAGTTCTTGTTTGAAATTTGATTTCATAAATTTCATAAAGACATTATATTGTTCTATAAATTCCTTGGATCTTATTAAAATCTCAGATTACATATAATTATTTACAAACTTGAAGTAAGTGACATTGTTAATAAATTAAAACGAGTCTATTGCTTCAGAAAGTTAAAGAAAAATACATACATACATACATAACGTCATGCCTGTATCCCTTATGGGGTAGGCAGAACACCAGAAGCTATAAACCATCTGATGCCACATTTGACAAATTTGAAGGTATTATAATGTTGGAGAGAGACTTGCAGTGATATCGCCAGCCTATCGCCCAAAAAAATGTCAATAAAACCTCCGTCCCTTAACTGAATTTTACAGTATGCCCGGGAAGAGAAGAGAAGCAGCTGGCACATTCTATGTTTTTGCTCCCAGTCCAGCATTCGGTTTTCGGAAAAAGTCGGTTTGATATTCAGGGTGGGTCTAATGAAATGAAATATTTTATGTATTTTATACGTTAAACTGATAGAGATATGTTGAAAGGGTAATTTAGGGAAAATTTTATTCTTATCCTTTTCACACAACTTTTTTTCCAGTGCTATAACATGTATACGAGTATAAGGGAATATCTTGAATATTTTTTTGCAACTTCACCAGAGATTGCGCCGTCCCCTCTGAAGTTTCTGCAAGGCGTTTGCGCAGGTGTAATACTTATACTGAGGCCACACTTCCTTACCGTCTACCGGGCTGTTACCGCAATAATTATGAAATTAAATTACCGTTTAAATTACTGCCTGAACTGGTGTGGTGACACTAGAGTTTACCTAGATATGTCAATAAATTTGGCGGAAAATATCACTTTTTCAAGATGGAGGTCGAAGCTGCAGGAGTGTTGTGTTTTATGAGTGCCAATTATTTTTACATGAATCTTTTAAATTTCAACAAAGATAAAAGAAGACAAATAAAGGGTATCCCAAACAGACGGTTCGGATTGGAACAATTCTAAAAACTCGAGCGCTTTTTCATTTGACCACTCCATGTCGGTCGATACGTGCGTCGCCGGTGAGCTCATATTGCACACTGGACGGACAAACGGTAGTGTGGCCACAAACGCAATAATTACTGCGGTAATCTTCTTTGATGTGCGAAAAAAGACCGCCGCCGGAGCTATTGCCTACCACCATTTGCCATATTGATTGGCATTGTAAAATTATGGCCATAAATCGTGGCTACACCTAGGTGTTGTTTAAGTTGTGGCAATAATTATTGGCATATCACGGTAGTGTGGCCACAGCATTACAAATAACCTGCGCAAAGCGTCTCGCAACAACTTCAGACGTTGGTCAACTAGACGTTTGGTGCGATCTATACCCAGTAAACGAAAACATTCTTACATACGTTGCACTACAGTTCTATTTCAGTTATCTCACCTCTGATAGGCTTTTCCAATGTGTTTTCGATGCGTAGTAACACAGAGTTCGCTTTCCACGGTTCCAAAGTGAGGATGTGAATGTGGCGGGGCAGACCGTGGATACGGATTGGAGAAAACTGTAAAAAAGAAGTATTTTTTTTTTTTTTTATAAGTGACTAAACCCGCGTTTGACCTCAATCTCACCTGATGGTAAGTGACGATGAGGTCGAAGATGAAAGCACACGGGTTTAGGAAGAAAGCAGATTCGTAAATAAAAGAATAGAAAAACATTTATTTACATGAAAAAACAATACAATCACTCATAATGCAATTTTAAACATAATAAATGTAGGTACATAATCATATGAACGTGGGAAATATTACATAATATTTACCACGAAATAGAGAAAAGTTATGGAAATGCTAGGCAAATGAAAATATATGAAAGCAGATGTCGCCAAACGCACACAAAGAAGCCATTTAAATCAAAGAAAAAAAAAACAAAAAGTTTTGTTCATCTTAGGAATTTCACAAAACACTTGATGAAGTCAGTCATCACATACTTTGGCTTTAACTAGTTGTTGATAGTTGTAAAATAAGATATTACAGTAGACCAACTCTTTGGCACTCTTTTTCAGTCAGAATTATCAAATTAATGTAAATTACCCAGTACAAATTGACCGTGACATGAAAAAACAACAAACACAAGACAGCTAATTGTGAGAGCCAATGTCATGCCACAACCAAATTGCTTACATAGTAGGTGCAATGAGCTATGGATGCACAACACGAACATGACAAAAGCCTACAGAAAAACAATGATCCCGATTCCTTGTTCCTATTTTAGTTCAAAACAGCTTATAGACATCTCGTCTACGTTATAATATAATGATGATTGAAAAATCCACTTTTCAATTCCATGTTTAACGCAACTTTTGCCATAAATAATCCATGTATAAGCTATTCGAAAAAGATTTTTTTACATACATACATAACTTCACGCCTGTATCCCTTATGGGGTAGGCAGAACATCAGTAGTTATAAGACCATCTGATGTCACGTTTGACAAGTGAGGTATTATAATGATGGAGAGAGGCTATTGCAGTGACAGGGGGTCACCTATCGCCCACAAAAATGCCAATAAAACCTCTGTCCCTTAACTGACTTTTACAGTATGCCCGGGAAGAGAAGCAGCTGGTACATTCTATGTTTTTCTTTCGCTCCCAGTCCAGCATGGAAGTTTTTTTTGGATATAAATTAGTTAATTTTACCATACGAACACTAGTCCTTGGAAAAGGTTTTTAGCTACGAAGTATCGGCTTAGAACAGCCCTACTTAGCTACAGCTTGGTGATAGGACCTCTTCTGGGTCCATATGGCTAGCGAGCACCCTTTACATAAAATTTGCCGCCAAATATCAGCACTCTAGTCGTGATGTGTTTCGGCAATATTTTGTAAAGAGCCAGTTACCCAAATGCTGTCATATTCGACCTGATCTGCACTTACCCTAAGGTGAGATGAAAGTCAAAATAATAAACTACGAGACAGAAATTTGAAAAAATACATAATATTTTTATACAGGGTTGATTTTTAGTCTCCGGCCAAATTTAAATGTTATTTAATTTGATACGAGCTTTTTCCCGCAACTTCGTACACGCATAAACAAAAAAGTCATATTTTTCCCGACTTCGTGGGAATTCCGGGAATTCCTTTCATAATACAATCAGATACCTATCGAAGAACCTTTATACCAAGTATCAAATCCGTGCACTTAAGGAAAAAGATTTTTTCATACAAAGTAAAACATCGTATATTTCCCGTTCCCGTGGGAATTTCGGGAATTCCTTATATAACACAACCAGATATACATTGAAAAATCTTCACACTAAGTTTCACATGGGTGCACTCAAAGAATAAGATTTTTCATACAAACTAAAAAGTCCTATATTTCCCGTTCCCGTGGGAATTTCGGGAATTTCTTCCTTAGTGCACCCCTAAATCTCCTAAAGAATGTATGTTCCAAATTTCAGCTCTTTACTAATTTGGCCATTGGCTAAAAATCAACCCTATCTTAAGGTCACGTGTATATTTATTCCATACATATTTAGGAGCCTCATAGCGTCTTAATTTGGTGTTCAACTCCAAAAAATTGTGTGAAATAATTTTCTCTTGTCAAAATTTACGTTTATAGCTAATAAGACAACAGAGACATTATATAAGTGATATAGCTACGAACGTATTGTATATATCAGCACGTGCTAAATAGGTTAATTCTGTCAGACGAAAAGTAGTTCCAGTATAAGAGTGTAATACGTATAGTAAAAGCTTATATGTATATTAAAGGGACTCCAAACGAGCTCTAAAAGGACTCATACGAGACTCAAAAGGGTCTTTGAAAGGACTATAAGGCCTATAAAAGGACTCTACAGGGACTCTACAGAGGTACGCAGCCTGTGACTCCAATTGGCTGTCGTTCAGATGATGAGAAAAGCCCAACTCGGGATTTCTCAGCAAAGGGGGATGTTTAGCGGGTAGCGCTGGGTTCGGTGAGTCCCGCACTGTTAGGGATTGGCTGGCGGGGTAGTCCCCCAAAGGTCCCCTCTTCGTGCATCAAGCATTCACCTCCTCTCCTTCTGGCAGTAGTTTAGAGGCTCTACAAAGACTCTAAAGGAACTTTAAAGGAACTTTGCTTACTCGTTTATTCTTGACAGTCTGCCACTTCCTCCTGTTCAGTTTGTCTCCAGACGTGAAGAACAGCCAGGGCTCCATCTTCCATGACCGACAGGACTCCGCTACACGCTCGTTGAAGGTGAGGGAGTCCGATTGAGAGGGACCTTTTTAAAACAAAAAGTATAAATTATATACCCTGATAACAGATGAAGTAGGTTAGATTGAGGTAAAATTTGAGTTTAGTTACTGATAAAAAATAAAACTACAAAGTATTTATTACATATATACAAACATAACTTCACGCCTGTATCCCTTATGGGGTAGGCAGAACAACAGAGGTAATAAAACCATCTGATGTCACGTTTGACAAATTTTGAGGTATTATAATGATGGATAGAGACTATTGCAGTGAAAGGAGGTCAGCCTATCGCCCACAAAAAGCCTCCAATAAAACCTCAGTCCCTAAACTGACTTTTACAGTATGCCCGGGAAGAAAAGCAGCTGGCACATTCTAAGTTTTTCTTTCACTCCCAGTCCAGCATGGAAGGTAATTATGGAAGGAAGATAAAGTATTTAATATTGGGTGCTAATTAAAC
This sequence comes from Stenoptilia bipunctidactyla, assembly GCA_944452665.1. Classification (NCBI taxonomy): domain Eukaryota; kingdom Metazoa; phylum Arthropoda; class Insecta; order Lepidoptera; family Pterophoridae; genus Stenoptilia; species Stenoptilia bipunctidactyla. The sequence continues at coordinate 2,636,312 of OX101750.1, read as the reverse complement.
AGACTTCTTATTCCCCTGTATAAATCTAAGTTGCCCTCTAAATTACTAAGTCAGTCAAAGTCCTTGCCATAAACCATGTCATGGTTATTTAATGACAAATCTCACGTGGGGCCTATGTGCAACATACTACCGACTACGTCTTCCGGAGCGGAAGCCCTTATCGTTTTACATTGGTGGGTCACTTTCAAAATTCGAGGACGTGATAGTTTGAGATCACACATGAAGAGAAAAAATAAAATAAATATTAATTATTTACTGAGTAAACTTAACCGAAAGTTAAAGAATTCATTATTTAACGCATGGTTACATAAGCGTAATGCAATAGATACTTAGCGGGTGGTGGTGTGCGTGTGGCGGGAACACTGCTGTGTGCGTGTTGACTGAGGCAGCGCGTCGGGAAAAGTGTAGTAATGTCTCTTTATTTATTTATAGGGGATGAATGAAGGAAAAATTAAGTACCTACTTTTATTACATAATTGTGATCAGAATGGAGTACATAGTGCTCTCCTTCAATATCTAAAATTTGTCACCAGTCACCCTGTATATTTATTGGTATAAATTATTATAGTTTTATTATTATAATTATAGTATAAATTACTTCGTGTCTCGAAGTTGAGGCTAAGTTAAAAAATAGTCTGTGGCTGGACTTAATATTTCTCTTCATTAAAATAGATGTATAAAATAAATATTAATAACGATAGTCTTGATACCGCAGTTAAACTGTTTAAGCAGTGTTGTGTTAAGCTATTTTCAGTAAAACATCTATGTATTCAGGGTGACTGGTTTTAGATACTGAAGGAGAGCACTCTATACTACATTCTGATCATAATTATGTAATAAAAGAAGGTATTTAATTTTCACTAGAATTTCCTATAAATAAATGAAGTTTAGTATATCTAATTTACTAAGGCCTAGTCAATCGCGTCACGTGACCTGGCACGCGGATCGCTGCCAACGCTAGTGTAACCATTCGTTTCGTGATCAATTCTTTAACTTTCGGTTAAGTTTACACAATAAATAATTAATATTTATTTTATATTGTATTTTTTCCTATTTTAAATTTTATCACGTCCTCAAATTTCAAAATTGACCCACCAGTGACTCTGTATTGTATCATCATCATCATCTCAGCCCGCGCTAGTCCACTGCTGGACGTAGGCCTGATTGGACTAGTATATATATCAAATTATTTATTGTATACTATGATGCAATAAATAATTTGAATTAATAATATCTGACTGAAAATTCTTATCTCTTATACAGGGTCCGCAAATAATAGTCAATTATATTTTAATAGCAGATTAGGTATTAGGTATTAGATTAGGTCTGAATTTCGAAAAAAATATTTTTTTTTTCAATATTTTTCATAAATTAAAATTTAAAATTGTTCTCTGTGAGTAAAATTTAAGATTAATCTAGATTTAATTACTATACACAATTAGAGGGACACGTTTTTATTACTTGTTGTGTAGTCATAAACTACAGATCAAACTTAAATTTTGATCACTTAGAAGAATTTTGAAACTTTAATTAATGAAAAATATTTTATTTTTCGTAACTATTGACTATTATATGGCGACCCTATATAAAATGACATACCTTCCTTATAGTTTCCTAACATGATACGATGTTTTCCTTTGATAACGAGTCCCACGCCATGTGCCTCTTCGTTCAACGATTCTTCCAATCCAAATCCATCGTCTGTTAGAAGTCTCCTGTGGACCTGAAGACGAGGAAAACAATGAATGTAATAAATTGTAACTAAAACCGCGATTGTAATAATCAACGAATGCATACATACATACATAACGTCACGCCTGTATCCCTTATGGGTAGGCAGAACACCAGAGGTTATAAGACCATCTGTTGTCGCGTTTGACAAATTTGGAGGTGTTATAAAGATAGAGAGAGGCTATTGTAGTGACAGGGTGTCAATCTATCGCCCACAAAACCGCCAAGTAAACCTCTTTCCCCTAACGAGTGCAGAGCATTAAAAACCGACTTCACGTCAAAACTTTGGCTGAAGTATAAGGTCGTCAAGGTAAACGATCTCCGAATTCATTGTGTATTTGAAAAAAAAAAAAAAAATCCATGAAGTACTCTATCGACTTCAATGAAATTTATATAGGACTAAATGGAGAGTATCTTCTATCATATGAAACAAGAATCATCAAAATCGGTTCAGCCAGTCAAAATTATGAGGTAACAAACATAAAAAAACACAATACAGAGGAATTAAATACCTCCTTCTTTTTTTGAAGTCGGTTGATAAAAGATGAGGTCGAAAATACAGTATTTATTTATTTTTCATTGTACACCACAGAAAAAACAGAAACATGGTACAAAAGGTGGTCTTATCACTAATACTGCCGTCCTACCCTAAAAGGCCGCTAAGTGCAAAATCATATTTTCGAGAAAAAAGATAAAAACCCGCCTAACTTGTTTTTTAGAGTTGTATGTAAGATATCCATGCTGGACTGGGAGCGAAAGAAAAACATAGAATGTGCCAGCTGCTTCTCTTCCCGGGCAAACTGTAAAAGTCAGTTAAGGGACGGAGGATTTATTGGCGAATTTGCGGGCGACAGGCTGACACCCTGTCACTGCTATAGTCTCTCCCCATCATAATAATACCTCCAAATTTGTCAAACGTGACATCAGATGGTTTTTATAGCCTCTGGTGTTCTGCCTACCCCATTAGGGATACAGGCGTGAAGTTATGTATGTATGTATGTAAGATAGCTCACATCTGTTGAAAATATATCGCAATTACAAACTTAAAGGAGTTTAACGTTTCTACAATCTAGAAATTTTATGGTTTTTATAAGCTAGGTAGTCCAAAAATGGCAAAATGTCATTTAGCCGCCTTTTTTGGTAGGACGGCAGAATAAGCAATTTCTTCCAGACAACCTTTGGGTGTGAATTGGAGACTAATTTATAGGGTGCCTAGGCGTACATATGCTAAAATTTAACTCATATACAAATACTATAGCTATAATATAGTTACATACGAATAAAACATAAATATAAAATATATAGATATATCCACTAACTATAATGCTTAATATATATATTAATAAATTAAATACATTTACTATAATGTCGTGTCTTTAGAAAAGAAGTACTGCTTGACCAGTCTTTTAAATGTGTCAATTGATTCATCATCATAATCATCACAACTCCGTATAATGAGTCCACTGCAGGGCTATGAGTCTCTCCTCTGGGTGACGAGGAGGTTTAGGCCGTAATCCACCAAGCTGGCGCAGTGCTGGTTGGTGGATGTCAGATATTTCAGGGCGTCGAAACCGCTTCTGACAAACCCTCACGACTACTGTATACAAGTATACAGCACCCGGGACCGACTGCTTAACGTGCCCTCCGAAGCACGGAAGTCGTCGTGAGAAATGAATGGTCGGCGGTCACCCATCCTAATACCGGCCGCACCGAACGCGGTCAACCTGCGATATGGTTTGATATGCACAGTAACCACGGCGCCACGACGACTTCTTCAATTGTCAATTGATTTGGCAGACTTAATCTCCAGTGGCAAATTGTTCCACAGTGATACAGCATGGACTATCAAAGATTTACCTACTGTAAAAGTCAGTTTTATGCAGTGGTTTTGAAAGCATTAAGCTATCAGCAGAACGTAACTGTCGTAGGTGGTGTGAGGGTCTATAAATAAACCTATTCCTTAGATCTCGGGTCTGGCATGATGGTCCCTTAAGTAAGCTTCCAGCTTATGGCATAGCGATTGGGCTCTGCGACTGGATATCTGATTTTCTGAGGGAACGGTCAATTTGAGTAGTCTTAGATGGCTTCTCCTCCGACCAAATGGCAATTAATGCCGGGGTACCTCAGGGATCTGTTCTCTCTGCAACATTATTCTTGCTGCACATTAATGACCTTTTAACACCGGGCATTTTTAGTTATGCTGATGACAGCACTGTTGTAGAGAGATACGTATCCAATGCGCGAGCGAGCCCCCGTGAAATCCAGAGTTTAAGAAAGTCAATGATTGAGCGCGTTGATTTGACCTTACGGAAAGTATCCGATTGGGGTGAGTCGAATTTGGTCAAATTCAATGCGTCCAAAACTCAGGCGTGTCTATTCTCCGCAAAAAAGAGCACCTTCACATTAACGCCCACTTTCCAAAATGTATCTGTCCCCATCACTGACCATCTAGGGCTTTTAGGCGTAACTATAACATCCAGTTTAAACTTCGGTCAACAAATTGTGTCCATGGCTCAAGTAGCTTCGAAAAAGTTGGGAATCATCTCGAAGGTACGGCGGTACTTCAGCCCTGCACAGCTTCTTAACTTATATACAGCTCAAGTGCGATCATGCATGGAGTACTGCAGTCATCTTTGGGATGGTTCAGCCAAATATCAACTAGAAGCGCGGGACTCCGTTGACCGAAGAGCCCGTAATCTAATTAACAACGTCAACCTTACGACCAAAAAACTACAGACCCTAGAGCATCGTCGTAAGGTTGCTTGTTTAACCGTGTACTACAGGATACATTTTGGTGAGTGCGCGAGTGCTCTGTTTGAGCAAATTGAACCCTCACCCTTTTACCATCGGACTACTAGAGGCAGACAGAACTTCCATCCGTATGTGGTTGATATTCCGAAAAGTCAAACTAAGCGCTTTGACAGTTCCTTTTTGATACGGGTCGCCAAGGTTTGGAATGAACTGCCTGCGTCTATTTTCCCTGATCAGTATAGTCCTAGTACTTTTAAGCGTCGAGTGAATAGGTTTCTCGTGGATGGACGTGTACCACCTTAGTCTTCATGTTCACTTAACATCAGGTGTCATGGAAGACAAACGTCCCATCCATATTTGATAAAAAAAAAAAAAATACTCCGGTGAGGCCGGATTACACGGATGTAAGGAAGAAACTCTTGTAGTTCTTTTAGGCCTGATTTTGAAATAGACAGATAAAAATTACCTGACGAATAAATAAACAAATAAATCAGTTTATTGACACTCATATTAACAAATACAAAATTAACAAATATAGAATTTTTGTGTCAAAAGGGATACTTTCAGCAATGTTGCCTGGAGGTGGCGACGCTGTTTTTCAAAGCACCCTATTGCCAAAGTGCTGAACTGTACATTTATTAAAAAAAAACATTTCATTAAAACATAATTAAATAAAAGTACATTTCATTAAAATACTACATTATGTTAACAATTACATCAAATTAATTTAAATATTTTCAAATAAGACAATACATTTAAAAAAATAAAATAAAAATTACAACATATTATTCTCAAAAATAGACATTCAAAATACTTATAACAATTTCATAAAATTCTGATCACTTAAAAAATATCTTTGTCATTTAACTGGTCATCTATTATTTAATTTTTTAATTTAATTTAATTTTTTAAAAATCTTTGAAACTTTATTTTATCTGATAATTGAAAAGTCAGGCTTAAGTTTGATAAACATAATGTAATGTAAGTTTAAATTATCAATAACAGAGCAAGATGTAACTTTATTATGGAGTGGTTTTTCTCAACACAAGCTGTGCTTAAAGAGAGGCACCAGCTATTAGTTTTTAGGTGTTATTATTGTTAATGTAAAATAATTAATTAATGCAGAGCATTAAAAAAACCGACTTCACGTCAAAACTTTGGCTGAGTTATAATGTCATCCACGTAAACATTCTCCGAACTGATAAGTGCTCAACTAATTTCGATGAAATTTATATGGGACATACTGTGAAGTATATTCTATCATATGAAATAAGAATTTTCAAAATGGATCCACAATTGTCCGAAATATCGTGTAACAAAGACACAAAAAAACATACAGACGATTTGAGAACCTCCTCCTTGTTTGGTAGTCGGTTGATATATATTATTTTTTTCAACTCTCCCTTCATAAAATGTTGTCGAAATACATTAGCCGGATCCGTAATATGTGGCAGCAGATTTTATACGAAAATACTGATAGAAATCGCTTGAAGCGACAAGGCCGCCCAAATTGTCCAAAATTTGTGTTTTTTTGTCACTCTTGGTGAAAAAAGTAAATAAAAAATTAGTAGGATATAAATCTACTTTCACTCATCCTTTCCAAATGTCCAAACCACCGAAGCAAAGGATGAGTGACAGCAGATTTACGAAAGAGGTGTACAGAGCAAGAATGGATGGTGCTGTCGGAAGGGGTCGCCCTAGGCGAACGTACGCCGATCAAATTGGCGACGTTCTTAAAAAGAGCCTAGTTAAAAGTACCCGTAACCGGCGATCATGTATGAAAAGATTAATGAACATGGAGGAAGCGAAAGAGTAAATAAATAAATATTTCTGACACTCACACAACATTATCTAGCCCAAATTAAGTTTCTTAAAGAACTTCTGTTATGGATACTAGATAACTGATATACTTAAGAAATATATAAACAGACATATTGAATAAATACATATTTTTTATTAGAATAAACTTAAATAAACATATAAACATCCATGACTTGACGACAAATATCTGTGTTTATCACACAAATATCCGCCACCGCCAGGATTCGAACCCAGGACCTCTGGCATAGACGGCAATGTATGTCACCACTACACCAGCCGGTCGTAAAAAGAGGTATGTCTGGATCGAAGCCATTGGTGTTCTGTCTACCCCAAAGGGAGACAGGCGTGTGGTTGTATGTATGTACGAGCGTTTGCCCGCGACTTCGTACACGCATAAACTCAAAAGTCCTATATTTTCCGTTCCCGCGGGAATTTCGGGAATTCCTTCCATAATACAAACAGACACTTATTAAGGAACTTTTATACCAAGTATCACATCCGTGCACTCAAGGAATAAGGCTTTTTCATACAAACTAAAACATCATATATTTCCCGTTCCCGTGGGAATTTCGGGAATTCCTTTCATAAAACAATCATTCACTTTTTTAAGAACCTTTATGCCAAATGTCGTATCCGTAATAAGCTTTTCTCACTCAAGGAATAAGCTTTTTTATACAAACTAAAACTGTCCAATAATTCCCGTTCCCGTGGGAATTTCGGAAATTCCTTCCTTAGTGCTCCCTTACATCCCCTAAAGAATGTATGTTCCGAATTCCAGCTCTCTGCGCCCAGTAGTTACGGCTGTACGTTGTCTGTCAGTCACTCAGTAACTCAGTCAGTAACGGAACAGTTTTATATATAGGGTCGCCTTATAATAGTCAATAATATTTGAATAGCAGATCAAGAATGATGAGTGGGTCATAATTTTGTAAACCATTTTTCATAAATTAAAATTTCAAAATACTTCTAAGTGATCAAAATTTAAGTTTAATCGGTAGTTTATGACTACACAGGAAGTAATAAAAACGTTAATAATCTTATCTATGTAATCATAAAGTGTAAATCAATCTTAAATTTTAGTCACAGAGAAGAATTTTGAAATATTAATTTTTGAAAAATAATTACTTAAAAAAATTTTTTTTTTCGAAATTCAGACTTACTCTTCGTTCCAAATCTGCTATTAAAATGTAATTGAATATTACAAGCGGACCCTGTATATGTATGTATGTAGGGTATACTGCTCACCATGAGCTCGAGCTCGCCCTCGCCGCCGCTGGAGGCGCCCTGCGCGCGGTCCGCCAGCACGCACAGCTCCGTCGTGTGGTTGCTCTCGCGGACACACACGCGTGACGTCACCGGGTAGTAGCAGTTCGATATAGGCTTGCGTTTTGATTCTGTAAAAAAGGAACGTTGTTGATCGAAGACAAGAAAGAGAACGACAGCTGGTGTAAGAGCGGTTACGCACTAAATCTGATACGGAAGATTGCAAAGCTGAAGTGGCAATGGGAATCGCAGAACGGATGGCCGTTGGGGCAGAATTTCTCGAATGGCGACCGCGTACTGGAAGATGCAGTAAACTCTGGATGAAGGCAGTGAAGGGCTGAGCGACGTCGAGAATCTCGGGGAAGGCCCATGTCCAGTGCACTAAATCCGATACGAAAGATTGCAAAGCTGAAGTGGCAATGGGAATCGCAGAACGGATGGCCGTTGGGGCAGAAAGGTTCTCGAGTGGCGACCGCGTACTGGAAGATGCAGTAAACTCTGGATGAAGGCAGTGAAGGGCTGAGTGACGTCGAGAATCTTGGGGAAGGCTCATGTCCAGTGCACTAAATCCGATACGAGAGATTGCAAAGCTGAAGTGGCAATGGGATTCGCAGAATGGATGGCCGTTGGGGCAGAATTTCTCGAGTGGCAACCGCGTACTGGAAGATGCAGTAAACTCTGGATGAAGGCAGTGAAAGGCTGAGCGACGTCGAGAATCTTGGGGAAGGCCCATGTCCAGTACTGGACGTCTTCCTAGCTGATAATGATGATAACAGATAAAAATTGTATGTATTTTAGTTCAACATGTTACTTTGCCCGGTCTGTGAGCACGCACATCTCCGTCGGTTGGGTGTTGTTGCGGACGCACGCGCGGACGTCATCGGGTGTTAGCAGTTTGATATAGGCTTGCGTTTTGATTCTGTTGGTAGAAAAATATATTGTAGCGACCTCTAGCTTCGTTGCATGGTAACCACGACTTATTTCCTATATCGCGCTATTATCAAAATTAACCGCGGTCAGCATATATGTTGGAAAACAAACAAAACGAAAAGAAGCGTTACTCATAAAACACGATAGAATTAATCCCTGGACAGTTACTTAGTACCGAGTCAGTGGGCTTGGGTATAACCCTGGCTTAGTCACAACAAAATCTTTATTCGCGAGTCCGTTCCGTCAGTTACAATGCCAACTCAATTAATACCGAGCTACTATCGACCGTCAGTCCAAGATACGTCAGCGCACCTAGCCGTCCTAACCGTATCTGTGTCACTTGCCATCATCCTACTTCAAGATATAACCTATGGCGCTGCAATCGAATGTCAGTCATTCATTGCGTTTAGCGCCCACTTTAACAGTGCTACCAATATACTTCCGTTACCATAAAGTCATACTAACATCTTAATATCGCCAACTTATCGTTAGCTCCAACATATATACAGATTCCCGACAAATATCCGTCGGGCCGTGGGCCGCGGCCTACCATCCCCTACCTAAAGAAACAACAGCCTAGTTCCTTCATTGGTGACACTGATGTGATAATGAAGGAATTAGGTTGTCGTTCCCAATCCCAGAAAAGGGGAGCCAGATCACGGGATCTCATCAGAAATGAGAGAACTCGCTGGCAAACCAAAGACACACAATCATAGCCAGAAGGATTGCAAAGTTGATGTAGCAATGGCCGTTAGAGCTGTAAGATTCTCGAGTGACGGCCACGTATTAAGAGACGTAGCATAGGCATGCTCTCGCCGGTAAATGATGGATAAAGATAACGCCTTATTTCCTGACGACGTTTCTATACTCACCTCAACAACAATAAAAAGAATCTTAATCTCATAATTTAAATAAATAAAAAGAATTTTATTTAAATTATGAATCGTGAAAACTTAAGACAATACAACAATAAAAAGTCCTAATATTAGTCTAAAGATAAAACTTAATAAAATTTTTAATCAAACTACAAAATGGTTAGAAGAACATAACTTAGAGATAAACTATACGAAAACTAAATTAATAACTTTCCACCCACACCAGCGAAGCCCATTAGACATAGATTTTACATATAACAATGTAAAAATTGAAGTTACTAAATCTTTTAATCTGCTCGGTATCAACATAGACACACATATAAACTGGAAATCTCACATCCAAAAACTTCGAATAAAACTCAGCACCTTTTCATACGCGCTCCGCGAAATCAAAATGGCAACAAACCTGCAAACCGCCCTTATAGTATACTTTGCCTACGCCAATGCTTGGTTAAGCTATGGTGTCATGCTTTGGGGACATAGTACAGAGGCACCTGTCATTTTTATAGCTCAAAAAAGACTTCTTCGTATATTAGTAAACATAGAACAAACTTCTAGTTGTAAACCACACTTCCGTAAACATAATATACTAACACTGCCATGTCTTTACTTTTTGGAAAATTGTAAATTTGTTCGGAAAAATCCTGAATTGTTCACAAACCGCACCTTACGACAGCACAACAAATGAATGTTACCCAGGTCGCGTCTTGAGTTACATGCAAAGAGCCCTTATGTTATGTCCATAAAAATATATAACAAACTCCCAGATGATATGAGAAAGATTTTAACAATTTATAAAACAAGTAAAATCATATCTTCTAAAAAAAAACTTTTACTCCATCCATGAATATTTTACAGATGAATAAAAATAAATTAATAGTGATAAAATTGTATTGTATCTTATAATATCAGTAATATTGTATATACCTATGTTACTTAATAATAATATAAATGATGATAATAATTTTGTAATTCCTCAAATATAACATTAAGAATAGTATTCATATAATTTCATATAGTATTTACAAAATAGATAATGAAACTTGATATCAAAATGTAAATGTAAAATTAGCCCATCTATCCTCTTTCAAGTTGTTGTGCCCAACAGGGTCCATGATGTATGTACTACTACCTTAAATTGTTACCTGAATTTACCATTGTGGAATGCAATAAAGAATTGAATTGAATTGAATAGAATTGAAGGACCGAGTGACGTAGAAAACTTTGGGTGAGCCTACGAGGGCGGGTCAATAAGTCCGTGACTTTTGAAATAAAACACAGATTTTGATAAATAACTCATTTTATTTTTCAACGTAGTCTCTCTTGAGCTCTATATACTTTGTCCAACGCTTCTCCAAAAAGTATGATTTGTCGAGGTCCTCAAAATAAGCCTTTGTTTGCGAGATGACTTCATCATTGGAGTAAATCTTTTTCCACCAAGCCATTTCTTCAGGTTTGGGAACAAGAAGTAGTCACTCGGAGCCAAATCTGGAGAATAGGGCGGATGAGAGAGCAATTCATAGCCCAATTCATGGATTTTTGCAATGGCAACTGCACATGTGTGCACCCTTGCATTGTCTTGGTGGAAAAGAACTTTTTTCTTGGCCAAATGAGGTCGGTTTTTTTTCAAATCGTCATTGAATTGATCCAATAAGTTAGCATAATATTCTCAATTGATTGTTCTTCCCTTTCGAAGGTAGTCAATGTGAATTATCCCGCGTGCATCCCAAACACCAGTCGCCATGACTTTATTGGCTGACAAACCCACTTTGGCCTTCTTTGGCGCCAATTCACCCTTGGAAATCCACTGTTTTGACTGTTGTTTGGTCTCTGGTGTATTGTGATGGATCAGTGTTACGTCCACGGTTACAAAACGGCGCAAAACCTTCTCCATATTGCGATTAAACAACGCCACACCTTCCTGTGAAGTTGTTACACGATTGCGTTTGTGGTCGACTGTGAGCAAACGTGGTACCCATCTTGCGGAAAGCTTTCTCATGCCCAAGTGATCGTTCAAAATTGAAACCACTGAGCCATGCGAAATCCCAACGGCTTCCACAATCTCTCGTTCTTTCAATCTTCGGTCGGCCAGCACCATATCGTGAATTTTTTCGATTGTTCTGGGTGTAGAAACCTCAACTGGGCGTCCAGGTCGTTCGCCATCTCCAGTGCTTGTACGGCCACAACGGAATTCAGTAAACCACTTTTTTACCATTGAACTCGATGGTGCAAAGTCCCCATAGTATTCATTAAGCTTAACCTTGGTCTCGGTAATGGTTTTTTTTCGCAAAAAATAATGCTTGATAAGCACACGAAATTCACTTTTTCCATTTTTCCTCAAATTACTGGGTAGTCTGATAAAGGTAGCTTTCAAACACAAACTTACTGACGCAGCAAGTTCAAATGAGTCAACTGACAGGAGTAGTGTTGCTTTTTCAGTAAAGAGGTCAGAAATTCAAAAAGTCACGGACTTATTGACCCGCCCAGCTACTAAGTTCTAATCAGAAAATGAGGAAATTCGCAGTAGAACTAAAGTTACGAACATAGCCTGAAAGATTGGACAAAAATAGGTAGGTCAAATTTTGAGAAAGAAGTTAGTGGATTCAATCGACCTCGGCTGCGCAGCGTTCGAAAAGCTCCGTTAAATCTTCTCGTCCTAAAAAATGCAGTGTCAGAAGACAAATGTTTTTGTCCACCGTATAACGTACCATACGTTGCATGGAATTCTGCAGTCATCCAGACGAAAGCCAAACCCTATACCTATACAGGGCGTCCCAAGGTTATGGGACATCAAGGGAAATACTTTTAATATCGTAGATATAGTATTTTTCTGAAAGAAGACTTTATTTGATTATTAAAATTTAGTAATTCTGCATTTTAAGTTTCCTAAAAATGACTTGCTTCGTTTTTGGAAAAAAAAGTTATATTCATCTTAGGAACACTTGACGAAATTCAAAAATTCAAAAAATTCGGAAAAAAACTCTTGGCACTCTTTTTCAGTGAGAATTATCAAATTAATACAATAGGTAAAAAAACAAACACAAGACAGCTCATTGTGAGAGCCAATGTCATGCCACAACCAAATTGTTTACATAGTAGGTGCAATGAGCTATGGATGCAAATACGAACATGAGATACTGGGACCAGAGTATTTGAACAAGAATGGAATAAAATAGTCATAGTATCATTAGCAAAACGACCTGGCACCGCTAGCAGCACCCGTTCACGAGTATAACGCAAGCACCAGCCATCACCCTCATCAACCATATTTTAGGGAAGAGGGTGACCCAATACCCAACGCTACCACTAGCCTAGGAATAGAACCTACTTAAAAATTAAAATGAACCACTCCCATTTTTATGATGCCACTTGGAAGAATGGTCAAAAACTTATAATTATTCTCAATTAACATAGTATTTTAAAAGAAAAGTACAACGAGATATTAATCAAATCAAAAAGAAACAAGAAACTGCTGAAGCCAATATGGTGAAAATACACGTGAAAGCTTTAAATGCAGAATTATCAATATTTAATCTAATATATAAAATTCTCGTGTCACAGTTTTCGTTGCCATACTCCTCTGAAACGGCTTGACCGATTTTGATGAAATTTATTGTGCTTATCCGGTATCTATGAGAATCGGCCAACATCTATTTTTTATTTATTTATTTATATGGCAAAACAACCTTTGCCGGGTTAGCTAGTAGTCATATAAAGTCTTCTCTCAGCAAAATACCCTATGTAAGATATTTAAGGTACTTTTCTTTTATGCCCCATAATCTTGGGACATCCTGTATACAGTGTGACTGGTGGGTCACTTTCGAAATTTGTGGACGTAATAGTTTGAGATCATACACGAAGAGAAAACATAAATATTAATTATTTACTGAGTAAACTTTAACCGAAAGTTAAAGAATGAATTACGCAACGCATGGTTACACTAGCGTTGGCAGCAATTCGCGTGCCAGGTCACGTGCCGCGATTGACTCAGTTGTATGTAAAGTAAATAGTAACAAAACTTTAATTATTTATAAGGAATTCTATTAAAAAATTAAATACCTACTTTTATTACATAATTATGACCAGAATAGAGCACAGAGTGCTATCCTTTATAATCTAAAATTTGTCACCAGTCATCCTGTATAGGCTTAAAATTAAAAAAGCTAATATTTTAAAGTTTTTTGCATTTAAAATGCTTAATTACTCTTAAATAAATGATTTCTTTTTACTTTTTTATTATTTTATTTAACACATTTTTTCATTTAATTAAGAGTCACAATTCACTTTAACTGGGATTCACAATTTCTGTAAAGAAATTGGTCTCGGGTGGTTTTAGCTGCAAAGCTATACCATAAGATGGAGCTACGTTAGCAATATAACGTAAAACCAAAAATGTGTTAAGTAATTTTGAGGCGTACCGCCAGGCCCCGGTAGCTCAGTGGGAGAGCACTCGTCCGGCAAACGAGATGTCCCAGGTTCGAGTCCTGGTCGGGTAATTTTCATTTATTTATAAAAAAATCTGTCAATATATTCAGTACTCACCGATATCAGTCCAACAAGACCTTCTCATCATCTGTCGTCCATTAGAGTCCGTGTAGAACACGCCGTAGTTGGAGATGTTCGTCTTAAACAGCGATATCACTTCCTTCCCGACGTCGTTTCTGGAAATTAAATGAAATCATCAATTCACGCCTGGCTCCCTTTGGGGTACGCAGAGACAAGGGAACGCCAATTGCTTCAGATATAACTTTTTCGCTTCCTGCCGAACTAGACTGAAATTGGACAATTATATTCATTTTCTCAAAGATGATATTTAACAAAATAAAATTGTACAATATTAACAACAAAAAATACAGTAATATCAACTTGCACACACCGCATTAAAGCTCTAGAAATTATAAAATGAAAGTTTAAAATATTTTGGGAGTCAAAATACTTTTTTTTTCCTAACTTGATGAAATTATTCTTTAAAAAAGTTCTTTCGGTCACTTAAACCGCATCCCTGTATTTTTCTTCCCTAAAGTGGGCACACTGGAACTGTTATTTTACATTGAATTATTTGCCAGGGTATAGTATACAAATTTAGACTTACTCAATTGGAACGGGTCCAATCACCCACTCCAGTTCTACAAATTCCTCTCCTCTGTAAAGTCTGATGGTCTGCGAGATCCAGTCGCTGAATCTCTGTCTGATCTCCTTGACGAGGATACCGCGAATGGTGTGGTAGGTGGCTTTTTCTGATACCTGAGAAATACAATAGGTTAGGCGTGCAAATAAATTCAAATATTTATTTATGCTTTATTGCACACATTTACAAAAGGAAAACTTATAAAATAAAAAGAACATAAAGATAGGCACAACAGGCGGCCTTATCGCTGTCAAGCGATCTCTTACAGACAACCTTGTAGGTATAGTTATTTCCCTGTTCAAAGTGAGTATTGTTATTATATACACACATAAATTCACGCCTTACGGGGTAGGCAGAATTATTGCGAATTAGAGCCAGACTATTGCAGTGACAGGGTGTCAGCCTGTAAAAACCTCCGTCCCTTAATATTGATTTTTTTACTTAAATACTACTTAGTACTTATAGTTGTTTTTTTTTCACGAAAGTGGGTGAGCGATATTTGTGTGTAAAATGCACATACACATCATCTTTGCGTGCGTAAGGTTGCACCTGGCAAACGATTTTGCCGTAACGATGAGTAACTTCCATTTTCTCATAGATGGCTGTTCAACCCTGGATTTTTATTTAATCTTAATCCAAAATTCTAGTTTGTATGACATTTTAATGTATGAGCGTTGCCATGACGACGAAAATCCAGATATTTAAGTGAAGATCAAGTCGAAAATGACAGCACACGGGTTTGGGAAGAATAAAATATTGCTGAAACACACCAACGCATGAGCGATGAGAGTAATGTTCACGGTCCATACAGTCTCTGACCTGTCAAACTACTTTTTGTTAGGTATGTGAATGTATAAAGATGATATTGTCATTGAAATTCCGCCTGTTTATATCTTAACTATTGGTTCAGACCTGATTTAATTAAGTAATTAAAACCACTTGAAATGAAAACGATATCGGGATTTTCATTTCTAGTGGATGATACTAGTAGTCTATTGAGTAATTTGAAATCATTTCATCGAAATTGGTTGAGTACTTCATTGAAAATTTTAAATTTTGAAAAAATACATCCGTATGATTTCGGAGAATGTTTACATTGATGATATTATAACTAAGCCATTCGTTTTTATTAATGCTCTGCATTCGTTGATTATTTAATAATTTACTATATTCAAAAACAATTCAGTGGTTGATTCATTTCAAGTATTTTTTTACTTGTAACTAAAATCTCAATTTACCTCGATTTCATCTCTGACCTGTCAAAATTCTTTTTGTCGGGTATGTGAACGTATAAAGATGATATTGTCATTGAAACGCTGCCTGTTTATATCTAAACTATTGGTTAATTTCTTAGAAACGATATCGGGATGTTCATTTCAAGTGGATGATACTAGTAGGCTATTGAGTAACTTGAGAGGGTAAAATAATAAAAAAGATTTGGAATTAACCGAATATGAGCTGTTATTTGCACTATATGTTGTTTTAATACATTTCATGAGTTGTCAAAAATCAGACAGGTCAGCTATGAATATTACTCTTTGTTTGTTAAGCATTACTGATTTGACATACGGGAAGCCTAAAATTAGAGAGTGTTTTGTTGAATTGAGTTCACTTATGCTCCGTTTTAATTCAAAGAGTGTAACCCTTAAGATAGAAATTCCTATACTATCTTGTGTCAAATCTGTCCCACTCTGTCACTTGAACTCAAAATAGTACTTATAGGAATTTTTATCTTTACTTTAACTTTAACTCTTCGGTAAGTTATTTAAACTGGCCATGAGTAAATAAAATCGGATATCCAGCTTTTTAAGTTGCACTTAAAAGCAACATAGTACATACATACATACATAATGTCACGCCTGTACCCCTTATGGGGTAGGCAGAACCAGAGGTTACAAGACCATCTAATGTCACGTTAGACAAATTTGGAGGTATTATAAAGATGGAGAGAGACTATTGTAGTGACAAGGGAGCAGCCTATCGCCCACAAAAACGCCTTTGAAACCTCTGTCCCTTAACTGACTTTTACAGTATGCCCGGGAAGAGAAGCAGCTGGCACATTCTATGTTTTTCTTTCGCTGCCAGTCCAGCATGGAAGTCAGTACAACTAAGTGACAAATAAATATAACTTACAGGATGCGGCTTATCCTGAGGCCTGAAGCTATAAGCACCGGAGTTCTGAGCGGCTTGGTGGTACCTATACGTGAAGAAGTTCTGCGAGACTCGAACCGACATTCCGTCCACGTGTTGAATACTTTGAAGAAGACCCGTGGATTTATCCACTGCTACTTTTAGGAACTGGAAAAGTGAATTTCAGAGGTTAGGTTGTTACTACATGAATTGATCGATTGTAGATTGGTTTAGTCGACGTTGATCGCTAGTTTTTACTAGACCAATCCGATCAGCAGGGCTATTCTCCTAAACAACACCGTCGAGTTCATCGATGCATCAGCGACGAGCTACTTACTTACAAACTTTTAGGGAGTTTTCTGACAGCTCATAAAAATTAGTTCGAGAAACAAATGAAAAATGTGATAAATAAAAAATTACCCGACAAGGATTCGAACCTGGGACCTATAGTTTGCCGGACGAGTGCTCTTCCACTAAGCTACCGGTGCCTAAGTAAAATAAATTAATTGACGTGAATAAATGGCTATATGACAGACAAGACACCTTTTGTAAAGCGCCATCTATTGAAGCCTTTTGTACCATTTTTGTACCGTTTTGTTTTTTTAATGAGCTGTCAGAAATCTCTCATTGTTATTCACTTAGGTGTACCATAATACGACAGCAGCGCTCGTCGCTGATGACGGCGTAAGTGAGAACTGTTATTTGTTTGAATTTTCTTCATGCTAGTTTGTCTTCCATACAATTGGGAAATTCTGATATAAACTAACGCCACCATACCCTTGGGCTCGGAACTATTACGAATAGAAAAAATGCGTTCAAACCATAATTTACACACGTCTTTTATAAAGTTCTGGTAAAACACCAACGTGTTGTGTTGTACGTACTATGCGATTCAAAAATGTTGTATCACTAAGAATCCGTTGGTTTTCAAAGTGAAATACGTTTGCGTTTTCAACTTTTTACCAATTTCGATTTTTTGTTGTTCGAGGATAAATTTATTCATAAGTTCGAGGATCATTTCCATTTAGCCTGAAGTTCTGCAAGTAGCTCTAAAACTTTCTTTTTTATTTATTTATTTATTCAGGTAATGTACAGCGTTACTTAAATATTATGTAAGTTACAATTTGTATAGCATAAGGCCAATTAAACATTACCACAATTTGTATAAAATTAAAAGCAAACCGATAAAAAAAATCCAAATAATCATTGCCAATCTTCTCGAATAAGAAACAATAATAGAGAAATAATATTAAAGAAAAAAAAAACGAATAAACTAATAACAGTAAAGACAACCAAGAACAATTATTATGTACATTTCATACAAAAAAAAAAATGAGACTGTGTAGAGGTGTGGGTTTGTGTGTGTGGATGTGTACGTTATTTCTTAAATATTTTAGATGAAGCATCTCCCGCCCGCACCATTTCCCCGCTTTTTAGTTCCGGTCCCGGGGCCTAGTCGGCGCCCTAGTGCAAAATCGGCGAGACGGCCATCTATACTTAAGTACTTATTTTCATCCATGATTTTCTTTAGGGTTTGGTATTATGCTAAATGTAACATCTGTGAGGTCGACTACGAAATCTTTGCCATCTTGTCGACGAACTCGTCGTCGAGCAGAAAAAACTGGCAGTTAAGACGTAATGTTTATTAATGTAACCTTTTAGTTGGCAAATAAATGGTTTGATTTGATTTGTTGTGAAAAATATTTTGTAAGAGTTTTTTTTAAACTGTCACTCACACAACATTATCTAGCCCAAATTAAGTTTCTTAAAGAACTTTTGTTATGGGTACTAGAAAACTGATATACTTATGAAATATATAAACATACAAATATAGAATAAATACATATTTTTTTATTAGAATAAACTTAAATAGACATATAAGCATCCATGACTTGACGACTAATATTTGTGTTCATAACAAAAATATCCGCCGCCGCCGGGATTCGAACCCAGGACCTCTGGCATAGAAGGCAATATATGTTACCACTACACCAGCCGGACGTCAAAAAGTTTATTTTTAGGGTGGCTATATTTAATCAAGAAATAATGAAAGGAACAAACTACGTAGTGGGTAAGGTTGGTTAATCCGCATGTACGCATGTACAATCGCCTCCCGTCCCGGTGTTCCAATTAAGAAAATTTTCCCTAGAACGTCTTTTGGATCGAAGCTCCGCCTACTTTTCTCTGCAACCAATGAAACAATATAGATCTCATATCGGTGTGCTTGCACTTTGTTTACTCCTTGTTATTTACTTACTTAGTCGCAGGTAAACCCTTGTCGATGCGGGTTAGTTTTTTTGTGATCCCTTTTTCTCCGAATATTATTAAAACACTGATTAAATGTGTTGGCTCTCTTTCATTTTGCAAAAGAGTGAAAGAAACAAAACATTTTATAAATTATTTTAATTTGATATTTCATATGAATTAACTATAACAAATTTTTTTTAACTTGACTTATTTGTTAAACAAGATTTAGAGATTTTTAATTTTTAACATAACTTTCCATTTAAAAATATGTTTGTTACGATAACAATTGTAAGTAAACAGTGAAACCATTTAAATGTAATGAGTTGTTTATTTTATATTTTTTTATTTAAATAAAAATACATGATTTGATCTCGAAATCTTGTTTACCAAATAAGACAAGTTACAAGGCGGAGCTAACCGAACTGCCTAGTTATTAAAGTGCAAGTGAATTTAGCCTGAATGGTGGAACACCGGAACATTTTTCGATAGTACCTAATAGTTTTATGTGTGTATGCAAAGTCAAATTTAAAGAGTTTAGATACCCAAAGATGTAAAGATATAGAATTGAGATGAAGATGCTATATTAACAAAAGAAGTCATAGCATATTATGATAAATATTTGTTAGACCTCGTGGCGCCCTGGTTACAGCGTTTTTCATACGATATCACATGTTAAGCAACGTTCGGCGCGGTCGGTACTTGGATGGGTGACCGCCGACCATTCATTTCTCACGGCGACTTCCGTGCTTCGGAGGGCACGTTAACCAGTCGGTACCTGGTGCTGTATACTTTTGTACAGTAGTAGTTAGGGTTTGTCAGAAGCCATTTCGGCGCCCTGAAAATTCTGACATCAACAAACCAGCACTGGGCCAGCTTTGTGGATTATGGCATATACCTCCTCGTCACCCAGATTACAAAGAAGTGTGATGATTGGTTAATAAAGGCAACCTGGCATTATTTTTTAATTTTCAATATATCCGACATTGATAATAACTAGTGCTCACCTAGCAGCCTAAATTCGACTATCAGTGCACCCATTATGTCACGAAGCACGGAAATCACCGTTAGAATTGAATGGTCGGCGGTCACCCGTCCAAGTACCGACCGCGCGGAGTGGTGCTTATCGTTCTACCTATATAGATTGATATAACTACACAGGAGCTACTGAAATTACTGCAATGGCCGGCATGAGAGGCATCGATGGACGATCGTGTGAATGTGGGCTACACATACGTAAGTCCAGCAATGCCTAGTTACGGCCAAGACTTATATAGTACTTTTCTCAAATTATGCGTGGAAATTAAACTAAGTAGTACAATTAAGACCTTTAAAACCAACGACGAAGTTGACGAACAACTAATGACAATAGTTTTTTTTCTATGTGCAAGCCAGCTCGAAATTAAACCTTTGATAAGCTACCTCTTTGGTCGCCATGTTGCGGAGTAGAAGATCGTTCCATTTTTAAATAACACGACAAATATGATTTTACTAAGTAATTTATTAGGCCGCTAAACATGACAGATATGGATTTTCATACAACTATTGCCGGCCGCTGCTCGACCAGTACAGCAAGTTCGATTGATTTCGAAGAAGGTTGTCAAAATAATGCTCAAATTTCCAAGCATGTTTGAGAAAAAGACTGTACTGAAAGGGATAACACTAAACTTTCAATATACTTTTTAATATACTCAATATACTCAAAAAGTGGCGTATTGCAGGGACGTGTAGCGTTCGGGATGTGGGCTATTACACACTCGTGCTTTTTCTTTACCTTTTCCGC
The DNA here is from genome assembly GCA_944452665.1 of Stenoptilia bipunctidactyla. Taxonomy (NCBI): domain Eukaryota; kingdom Metazoa; phylum Arthropoda; class Insecta; order Lepidoptera; family Pterophoridae; genus Stenoptilia; species Stenoptilia bipunctidactyla. The sequence continues at coordinate 2,615,656 of OX101750.1, read as the reverse complement.
ACTCGTGCGTTCTCTTTCCCAAATGACAAAATAATGTCTATTAAAAAGAAAAAATCAACCACGAAGTTTGTACTAAAAAAAAATCATAGAAGTTTTTACGATTCATGCAAATATTTCTGAAAAGAAGCTACTAATTTGTTTTAATATCAGATATAATGATTTGATTCAATGAGTTAGGTTAGGTTTCATTTCATTTTATCTCATTAAATTCATTTTCATTTCATGTCAATACAAAAAATCTACTAAAGACTTGGCTGTATCGTCATAGTTCCCTTTGCCTACCCAGAATGGGTAAACAAAAAAAATCTCTGTTTATAATCTTTCACAGCTGGCGCCATTTTGTATATTTTATAAAATTGCTTAATTTTTTCGCAACTGTATTAAAAATAGTCGTTCAGTACACGTGCGGAACCGTCATTGCAACTCGTTCCGACTGTCAACCCTCGCCTTCGGCTGCGCCTCGGCTCGTGTAGACATTTGTCGGAACTCTTTGCAATGACAGGCTTTCCGCACTCGTAATGAAATATACTATTTCAAACATTTTATACCAATGTGTTTAAAAGTAGTCAATAAACTAATAACAAAATTAAGAATCACCTAATTTTTGACAAAACAAAACAATGGTTACATGACATTGGCTGCAACGATTTTTTGATGATAACTTAACCAGCAGGGCTTGCATGCAACCATCGATAAATAGTCGAGTCGACAAGATAAATATTATTTTGTTATTTTATCCTATTATGTAAGCTAATATGCGCACCATAATAGATAGAATTACTCGATTTGATACCATGATTAAGACCACAGAACCATATATGTCATAATCTTAATAAATTACATACACTAAATACCATATTCTAAGAAAATATCGATAAAAGGCTCGATTTATCGTTGTCGACGGTAGCATGCTAGCTCCGCAGGGGCCCGATCCTGTCACTTTTTACAAAATATCAAAATGTAAACATTATTCATCATAATGTTCTAAAGATCCAACTGAATCATGATACATTTTCCTGATAATTAGTTTGAACCTTTCAAACTTGTAAGGTCTATCGCATATAATGCACTTATGGCTTTTTACATACTGTAAGCATTTTATACTCAGTAAATGTCAGTGTCGAATGGAATGACGACAAGTTCGTCACCAAGGAAACCTATCTTTAAGCTTATTTCGACCTACTAGCATTGAGACGGTTTGCCAAAATGAGTTTATGGCGAGTGGATCATGATCATTGGTTCGACAGTACCTAAAAGATACATAATAAGAACAAGCGGTAATTAAAGAATCGGGACCGTATGATACACACAAGTTATAAATAAATAAATAATAAATAAATATTTCTGACACTCACACAACATTATCTAGCCCAAATTAAGTTTCTTAAAGAACTTGTGTTATGGATACCAGATAACTGATATACTTAAGAAATATATAAACATACATATTGAATAAATACATATTTTTTTATTAGAATAAACTTAAATAAACATATAAACATCCATGACTTGACAACTAATATCTGTGTTCATCGCACAAATATCCGCCGCCACCGGGATTCGAACCCAGGACCTCTGGCATAGAAAGCAATGTATGTTACCGCTACACCAGCCGGTCGTCAAAGTGTCACAAAGTGGCGCAGTGACAAGTGTCACTTTGCCATAAAATTTAGTTTGGTTCTGTTTAGATCTTACCTCGTTAGATATATAAGAGATAGGCGAGTCATCTGGTATGGTGCTGGATTGAGGCTCTTTCGTGTATTCTCTGAAAGACTGGAAATTATAATTTGATCATTATTATTACAGGATATATTTTAGGATCATCGACCACCTTGGCGATGGGGTAACACTGTCTGCCTTAGACGTCAGTGGTCGCGGGTTTGATTGCCGCACGAAACAAGAAAAAAATTGTATGTATATTCTAGGTATCCCATAATACAAGCTCTGCTTAGTTTGGGGCCATGTAGTTGGTATGATTATCTGGAGTTTTTTTTTTTTTTATAATTTGGCATTTAAAATCAACACGCCTTTCGGTGGAAAAGACCCGACAATAAGAAAAAGGCCGGCAAGAGAGAAAGAAACCTTCGAACGATTAAATCAGCATCAAGCAATACCGCTCTCTGCATACGTGCTGGATGATATACAGCCTTATTAAAGACGACCGAGGGTGGTGAATTGCATTCTATGGAGGGTCCATAGTAGTGTGGACCTTCCGATCCAGGGCGACTAATTCGGTCTGAGTCCATCTGATTACGCCAAAGGTGTACGAAAGAACGGGCACAACCCATCCGTTAAACTCTCGGACTTTGTTATCTTACATTTTTCTACACAAGACGACTTTTTAAAAGATAAATAATACAAAGAACAAGAAAACTTTTGCTACTTTGAAAAAAAAGTTGTCTGACCGCTGCACGTGGCCATATTTTACTTACGCAAGGTGCTTGGCATACCTGCGCTCAGAGTAAATAGTGTTACACTTGTTTAGAGGTAATAAATAAAAAAAGAAAATATAGGAAAGTTTAAAATTTAAATACTGTTAATTTGTAAAAAGTCGTAAAACAAATGATATTGGGACGTAAGACGTAAAAACATAAAGACCAATATAATAATAAAATCCCCAGACAATCACACCTAGTACATGGCTTCAAACTAAGCAGAACTTGTGATGAGTGATACCATGTAGTGAACTAGGAGGGAACCTAGAATATATAGATAAACGCCCAGACAGATGGCGTCAGACAGTGTTACCCCATCGCAAAAGTGGTATTTTAAATTAAAACTAAAAAAATAACAACTCACCGCCATATCCTTGATGGGCGTGATATAATAAGCATTGTATCCCATCGGTGGGATATTCTCAGCTTCGAAGACCAGCTCCTGAATAGCCGTGGATGCTCTACCTGGGAGATTGATGATGGACGCTGGTAGTGGAAGTATTTGGGATTCCACTTCATCATCTGTGGAAAGATTTAGGAATATACTTAATTTACAAATATATAACTTGATGAATATATTTGTAATCTGATTTCATCATACTACCCTACTAATACCTGGGCGGGTCAATAAGTCCATGACTTTTTGAATTTATGACCTTTTTACTGAAAAAGCAACACTACACTGTCAACAGGCATCTGTCAAAATTTGAACTTGCTGCGTCAGTTAGTTTGTGTTTTTTGTTGTGTTTTCAGTTGCCATGGCAAAAATCCATGAATTGGGCTATGAATTGCTCCCTCATCCGTCCTATTCTCCAGATTTGGCCCCGAGTGACTACTTCTTGTTCCCAAACCTAAAGAAATGGCTTGGTGGAAAAAGATTTGACTCCAATGATGAAGTCATCTCGCAAACAATGGCCTATTTTGAAGACCTCGACAAATCATATTTTTTGGAAGGGATAAAAAAATTGCAGAAGCGTTGGACAAGGTGTATAGAGCTCAAGGGATACTACGTTGAAAAATAAAATGATTTATCTATCAAAAAATCTGTGTTTTATTCCAAAAGTCACGGACTGATTGACCCGCCCTCGTATTATAATGTTTTTATATATATTCTACTAATATTATATCCTATGGAGTCGTCGTGGTATATACTTTGTGATATGAAAATGAAAATTTTTAATCGCAGTAGGTATACTTATACACTTTACGAACGTCAAACGCTGGATGAGGGCGGCGCGGGTCCGGACGACATGAAGAATCCTGGGGGAGGCCAAGAAGTGTGCGTCTCTCGACTCATGAAGATAATGTTCGCTCAATGTCCACAACTAGCTATTTCCCGCTGGAATATCGGGATAAAAAAGTAGCCTATCTGCTATTTCAGACTGTACACTGTCACTATGCCAAATTGTATCCAAATCCGTTGAGCCGTTCTCCGGTGATTGAGGAACAAACATCCATACATCCAAACTTTCAAATGTTTTTGTTTTATACTGTAAGGATAGGACGTTTGTCTTCCATGCCACCTGATGGAAAGTGCGCATGAAGACTATAGTGTTACATGTCCATCCACGAGAAACCTATTCACTCGACACTTAAAAGTTCCAGGACTGTAGTGGTCAGGAAAAACAGACGCAGGCAGATTGTTCCACTCCTTGGCAATCCGTACCAAAAAGGAACTATCGAAGCGTTTTGTTCGACTTCTTGGTAAATCAACTATATAGGGATGGAAGTTCTGTCTGCGTCTGGTAGTCCGGTGGTAAAAAGGGGTGGGTTCAATTTGGTCAAAAAGAGCACTCGCACACTCACCAAAATGTAGCCGATAAAATTATAATATTGATAAGATTAGTATTTGATATCTCATCATATCCATTGGAGGATGATAGAATCTCAGTATTATTTTTAAGCTTCTACTCTTTTAAATAGTTCATAATTTCTTGGATTTATCAATTTGAGATGTAAAATTTAGGGGGTTGGTTCACAGGGGACATAATCCCCCAAATCTTACTTGGGACCTCGCCTATAAAAATGTAAAGGTTACTCATAACAAACTCACCATTAGGGTCTTTAATAGAGTAGTTAATAGCGATGGCGGGCAGCCTCACGAAGTGATACGTCTTGATGCTTTGCGGATTGTACACCAGCAGAAGAAACGAGTCGAAGGTTTCTGTGAACTATTTCAATAAAACTTTAGTACATACATAACTTCAAACCTGTATCCCTTAAGGGTAGGCAGAACACCAGAGGTTATAAGACCATCTGATGTTATGTTTGACTTTGGAGGTACTATCATGATGATAAAGACTATTGCAGTGACAGGGGTTCAGTCTATCGCCCACAAAACACTCCAATAAAACCTCTGTCCCTTAGCTGACTTTTACAGTATGCCCGGGTAGAGAAACAGCTGGCACATTCTATGTTTTTTTTTTCGCTCCCAGTCCAGCATGGAACTTTTGTATCCAGTCATATTATCTTTAATGCGTACAGATTGCTTGTAATTTAACATTCTGCGCACGTTGCATATTTGGACGTGTAGTGCGCAGAATGTTACAAGTTCCATTACAGCACGCATATACGCATATACGCACTATTACGATGCATTATCTAAAACAAAACACTTTTAAATGGTTTTATTCTGTGTAATTCGAGTCACGAAGAAATCGCCACGGGGTGTGCAAAGATGCCGAAACGTCGAGTTGAAATGTAAAACATAAATACGGTATATATCTTGTTAAAAGTGTTAGAAGCGAGCCGTTAAAAGAAAAAGGTGACGTATCCGAATGAGCTCTGCTTGGTGATAAAATCCCGGCATAAACCGTCAGGCTAGCGACCCCTCATGACAAAATTTCCAACAAATATAACCGCTCCAGTAGTGGTGATGTGTTACGGCACCATTTTATGAAGTGCCAGTTCTTTGCTTAGCTTGCTATCATCTCCAGCCTGATCTTCATCACCAATTAAAAAAGCCCTTAGCCAAGAATCTGTAAAGGGCTGTTGGGAAAAGTTCAGGAGATTTTTGGAAATCTCCCATGTAGCGAACTCGGGGGGGACCTAGAATATAAATACATATATAGATAAACACCCAGACATGGAGCATTTTTTTTCAGGTTCCGTGCGGGAATCTAACCCGAGACCATTCGACGACCGGCTGGTGTAGTGGTAACATACATTGCCTTCTATGCCAGTGGACCTGGGTTCGAATCCCAGCGGCGGCAGATATCGGTGTGATGAACATAGATATTAGCCGTCAAGTCATTATATATTTATTTAGGTTTATTCTAATAAAAAATATGTATTTATTCAATATGTATGTTTATATAATTCTTAAGTATATCAGTTGTCTAGTATCCATAACACAAGTCCTTTAAGAAACTTAATTTGGGCTAGATAATGTTGTGTGAGTGTCAGAAATATAAAGAAAAAAAAATAAAGAAAAAATAAAGAACCACTGGCGTCTGAGGCAGATAGGTTTACCCTAACGCCAAAGTGACAAACTTAAATAAAGACAAGGTCCAAGACAGCACAAGGGAAGCAAAAGGTACTGGCCTTTTAAAAAAATTCCATATCTCACTGCCATCGAAGCGATAGTATTACGCGGCAAACTTGAAAGACTGAAAAACGATAGCGTAGTCGTGAACCCTACAAATGTTCTAGCAGCAAGCGAGGGTCATTCAAACTGGTCGCCTTTTCAAAGTGAAAGTTAGAATACTGTCTTTTGTTTGTTCAGTAATTTCTTTGCTCCTATGTAGTGCTGCCAAATTGTATAATGAGAACTTTGGACAAAGGTGGACAAGTTCGTTTTTTTTTCAGCCGCCCTTTTTACCTTCGGTTCCCTTTAAATTCTCAGTAAAGCCGAGGGTAGGCAGGACTATTCTATGTCGACCCTAAGTGGGTACTAAAGTTAAAAATAAAGTACGTTTCTTTACAAAAATCCAAACTAGTCAATGTGATGGTTTTTGTGGTACCTATAGACGCTACTGGGTCAATGGGAATTGTTTACTTTTTTTAACCTATTATTTTTATGATGTTAAATTAATTTTTAGCCTATTTTGAGAGAACAATTTGAATAGTTTTATTTTTAACTGTGTCGTTTAATTTATATTGATTTTATGAAATTAGTACGTGATGACGTCATCAGTGGCATTAACTTTATAAACATGTGTCAGTCAGTAAAAAAAAAACATATGCTGTGTCTGTGTGCTAAAGTCATGCTATGTCACTGTCACCCGATGGATTGTCAACAGACAACAAACCAACATTTCAAACATTGATTCAAATCAAATCTTAACCGTCTTTATTTCCTCTGTTTCTTTTCTTTGTAGTTTGTATAAATAATCTATAATGAAAATAATTAAATTATTATTTTTAAAATTTTAATTGTTAATTAAACTTAGATCAATCGCAGGGAAAAAAAAGAAGCTGAGTTTGTTACGTTGAGGTTACGTTAAAATATAAACAAAACAAAACAACCACCATAGAGCTATATAGAGTTTAGTTTGACATTTTTTAAACAGCTTTAAGGCATAACACTTGATCGATTTGATGCCTTTGATGACGTCATCAAGGTTAAATAAAGGTCAAATGTATTTTGTTAAAAATCTCTTAAACCCCAATATTTTTAAATGTTTTAAATCGACTAAATTAATCAGAAACCTTATTCCTTGAAACAGTTTTTCGTATGAAATAAATTTAAAAAATGAACAATGTCCATTGTGAGGTCGCGGGTGCGATTCCCGCAAGGAACAAAAGAAGTTCCGGGTCTGCAGTGCGATCACAGAACTTTATCGAATCATAAGTTAACGAATGTTTACGAATGCTCGTATAGTATGGAGTCGGTTGCAAGGTTTGAGTAACATTGTAATTTTTTATTTTACAGATATTTATGAGTACAACATGTTTATAAACATTCAAAATTAACAAGGCACACATTTATTTAAGCTGGCCGTGCCGCAATAGATAGATTTAATTTTTTTCTTAAAAACCGTCTCCATACTATACGAACATTCGTTAACAAACGATTCGATAAAGTTCTGTGATCGCACTGTGGGCGTTTATCTATACAGGGTGTCCAGGAAAGAATGGATAACCTCTGAAAGGCTAATAGTAGAACTAAAGGCAAGCCCAAAAAAATATTTTAAAAAATTATAACACTTACACTGCTAGAAATATGGCGCTTTAAAAAAAAACATCATTTTTTTTGTCTGATTTCATATTTTTACTCGTAACGAGGTCAAATCAGTTAATTCCATAATTATTCTGTAATATTTAATATTAACCGCATCAGTGAGTAACTATCAAATAAAATAGCTAACTGGAATATTTTTGTCAAAAAATAATGTTAAACTATTGTTTTGTGTAAAATTACTGAAGAAATAATTTTGATGTGAAACTTTAAACAGCTCTGCTGTAAAAAATTAATATGAAAGTAACAATAGCCAATCATTTCAAAATATTCCTGGTTTAATGACGTTTCTAAAAAGATGTAATATGTTGTTATTGTAATGAAAAATATTGAACTATTGGTATTAATGTGTAAAATGGGATAATTATTTAATACTAGCAAAATTAAAAAAAAAATCAATAAAACAAAAAAATATGATTTTCAATTGATAGGTATTTTAACACATCACAGTAATTTAGAGCAACTGTTCAAATTGTCTGCCCCCCATCCCGATCCTGGCCATAGGAATAAACTTAAAACTGTTTAAATTATTAAAATAATGTTGACAATCATTTTAAATTGTGGTTATCTGCGCCCTACCCTGTATGTGATTCATCCTTTGTCCCGGTAATAATAATAAGCCCCGGTTCTAAGAAAGAGAAAGAGAATCATCAAACAGGTACGATAGATGAAACAGAAAGATCATCATGTGACTGGATCGGTGCCTTACGGTGCGTTCGTTCGTTTCTTTGTATTGTTTAGTGAATCTCTGGACTTGCTCTACGTCACACGTATTTTGTTAATTAAGCTTATAATTCCTATTATTTTAAAAGACAACTTGGTTATTTTGACGGACTTTTGTGTAGCATAGTGATACTTTGGTGATTCTACGACGACCTTGTCTATTTAAACGGACTTTTGTGTAGCACAGTGATTGGAATTTCGATTGGTGATTCTACGACGACCTTGGCTATTTTAATGGACTTTGTCAACATGCCGCGATACGTTTATTCGTCTCAAGAATATGCCAATATGCAGTTTATCTATGGGGAGTGTAGAGGTAATGCAAATGCTGCTGCAGCTCTTTATCGCGAACGGTATCCTAATTCACGTCATCCAGATTACCGTTTTTTTATTAGGGTTCATGGCTGTTATTCCGAAGGCAGAATGCCTGGTGGCGGTGTCGGTGGTGCTGGTCCTGGAAGGGTTGGTCGGCTTGACATCGAAGAAGATGTCCTCAATGAAGTTGAGCAAGACCCTACGATCTCAACGTGAGAAATAGCTCGCCGCACGGGCATTGACAAATCAACCGTGCACAATTTTTTAAAGAAAAACAGATTCCATGCGTATCATTTTACACGCGTGCAAACTCTTTTTTTTTTTTTTTTTTTTATAAGTGACTAAACCCGCGTTTGACCTCTATCTCACCTGATGGTAAGTGACGATGAGGTCGAAGATGAAAGCACACGGGTTTAGGAAGGAACTGGCTCTTTATACAATATTGCCGGAACACATTACCGCCGGAGCGGTAACATTTGGCGGCAGACTTTATATAAAGGGTGGTCGCTAGCCAGGCGGACCCAGAAGGGATCCTACCACCAAGCAAATTGAGACTTTCAACTTAGAGTTCAATTTTGTCGTTAGATGTTAGGCCGCCTGGGACCTATTCTATGGCCCCCAAGATCCCCGGATCTAAACCCTTTGGACTTTTTTTACTGGGGGTGTCTTAAGGAAGAGGTTTACCGGCAGCCAGTAACTTCATTAGAAGATCTACGAGCCCGCGTGTTCAGGCCGCTGCAAACAAAATCAATGATCGACGTCACGCGCGATATCTTCGAAGATCCTTTATTCGTAGATGTAGGGCCTGTATGAGGATGGGGGGCAGACAATTTGAACAGTTGCTCTAAATTATTGTAATGTGTAAGCAATAAATATCAATTGAAAATAATATCTTTTTGTTTTATTGTTTTTTTTTTAATTTTGCTAGTATTAAATAATTATCCCATTTTACACATTAATACCAATAGTTCAATATTTTTTCATTACAATAACGACATATTACATCTTTTTAGAAACGTCATATAACCAGAAATATTTTGAAATGATTGGCCACTGTTGCTTTCATATTATTTTTTTACAGCAGAACTGTTTAAAGTTTCACATCAAAAATATTTCTTCATTTATTTTACACAAAACAATAGTTTAACATTATTATGTATTATATTCTTCCCCCTAGTACCTACATGGAACCTTTCCCATATCACATGCTACGCTTAGTTTGGGGCCATGTAGTTGGTGTGATTGTCGAGGTTTTTTTTTATAAAATACTAGCTTTATCCCGCAACTTCGTATGCGCTTAACTACCCTTCTCGTGGAAATTTCAGAAACTATACAACCAGACACCCACTGAAAGAACCTTTATACCAAGTATCACACCCATGCACTAAAGGAATAAGTTTTTTTCATACAAACTAAAAATCATATATTTTCCCTGCCCGTGGGAATTTTGGGAATTCTTTTCGTAGCACAACCGGTCACTCTTTGAAGAACCTTCATGCCAAGTATCACATCCGTACACTCAAGGAATAAGATTTTTCATACAAACTAAAAAGTCCAACCCCTTCCCGTGGGAATTTCGGGAATTCCTTCCATGATACAAACAGATACTTATTGAGGAACCTTTATATCAAGTATCACATTCGTGCACTCAAGGGATGGGATTTTTTCATACAAACTAAAACATCATATACTTCCCGTTCCCGTGGGAATTTCGGGAATTCCTTTCATAACATAGCCAGTCACACATTGAAAAACCTTAACACCAAGTTTCACATTGGTGCACTCAAGGAATAAGATTTTTTATACAAACTAAAAAGTTCTTTATTTCCCGTTCCCGTGGGAATTTCGGGAATTCCTTCCTTAGTGCACCCCTAAATCCCCTAAAGAATGTATGTTCCAAATTTCAGCTCTCTACTCCCAGTAGTTACGGCTGTACGTTGTCTGTCAGTCACTCAGTCACTCAGTACCTCAGTCACTCAGTCAGTAACGGAACAGTTTTATATATATTGATGATGGATGGGACGTTTCTCTTCCATGACACCTGATGTTAAGTGAACATGAAGACTAAGGTGGTACACGTCCATCCACGAGAAACCTATTCACTCGACGCTTAAAAGTACTAGGACTATACTGGTCAGGGAAAATAGACGCAGGCAGTTCATTCCAAACCTTGGCGACCCGTATCAAAAAGGAACTGTCAAAGCGCTTAGTTCGACTTTTCGGAATATCTACCACATACGGATGGAAGTTCTGTCTGCGTCTAGTAGTCCGATGGTAAAAGGGTGAGGGTTCAATTTGTTCTAACAGAGCACTGGCGCACTCACTAAAATGTATCCTGTAGTACACGGTTAAACAAGCAACCTTACGACGATGCTCTAAGGTCTGCAGTTTTTTGGTTGTGAATGCAGTCTGGAATTTCTTACCCGACATTGGCTCATGTTCAGATGATGACACACCACAAACGGCTGATTACTTTTTCTTCTGCTATTGCCCCAACCGGGAGTTAGATAACTGAAAGTTTATTTTAAATAATGTTAGCACTCTACATTACTTGATGGAAAGTAAGAATAAAACGATGATGAGAAAGCTAACGATGATGAAGACGAAAATGTAACGCATTTACAGGTTCTCTATTCAATCAACCATTTGGTAGCATATATCCCAGATTATTAGGTACCCTTTTCTATTCAACCACATATATTATATAGCATACTTTATTATACGATTTATTTTTATTTTAATCTCTTTTTTTTTAATAATTGCTTGTATTAGGTACTTATAATTTGATGTAATACACCAATAAATTATTTTTCTTTCTTTCTATCTTTCTTTCAATCTAATCTTGTATGGACCAGGACTATAATGACAGGCAGTTAATCTATACTAATATATAAAGCTGAAGAGTTTTTTTTTTGTTTGTTTGTTTGTTTGAACGCGCTAATCTCAGAAACTACAAGTGGGTTTTGAAAAATTATTTTTGCATTTGATAGCCCAACTCTTGAGGAAGGTTATTAGGCTATATTTTATCCCAAAATTGCCACTGGACCAAAAGTTACGCGGGTAAAACCGCGCGCGGTGGCTAGTTTAATATATAAGTCATTTGGGCGCTATTCAAGTATAAATGTTTGGTCCCATATAATTGTATACCCAAGAATAGAAGCGGTTCATTTATCGGACAATTCAATGTTCAAAAAGTTCAATTAAATTTTTGGACAAAGAGACATCTATACTAAGCAACTAGTTATGTTTAAAATGTTGCAAATAAAACCAATTTGTTTGAAGCAATGGAGCGCTTTCTGTATGTTTCATTTTCTTTTATCAAAGACTATACAGAGTGATCGACTTTAGTCAAAATAAGGCACAAACCTCAATAATGACGTTAGCTTCTTAGTGCAAGCTTCAACAGCATCATTTAACATTCGCATAAAGTCACTGGCCACATGTTGTTGACTTGTTCCTGAAATAAAATAAAAAGTAAACTTTTTTTAAAAATTTATTTAAGTAAAAAATTAACAATTTATAGTACATAAAAACACAAAGTCAAAAGTCAAAAGAATCTTTATTTCGTACAAACTGAACTGAATCTACCACGACTTCGGAAAGTCGATCTGTTGAGAAGTGGCAAGAAACTCAACAGCAATCATCTTTTAAAAATACACAAAAACAATTAACAACCAGGGAACCCATCTTCTTGCATCCGGATATCTTATAGTAAAACTTTATATAACACTTACTTATCCTTAAATCTATCGAAGGGTTAATCTTAAATATTTTGGAATTTTATTATAAAAGCGTACACATTGACCCATGAACGAGTTGTTGATCTTCTGAAGTCTACTATTATATTTATACACCTTAAATCTCTATGATTCGTGTGGTGTGTAAGGTTTCGTTGATTTTGTTACAGATGTTTTGACTTTAACATTAGAAAGTTCTTAATATATTTAAACAAATCAAGCAGGTAGATATATAATAACAAATCAAAGTTACAGTCTTGAAATGTGGATTTATGATAAAAGAATAAGAAAATATTTTTTTTCGATTTTTCGAAAGAAATCTATTGAATGAAATGAATCATCAAAATGTTATCAAAGCGTAATATCGGCGTAAACATGGGTATAATATTGTATTACTGCATGAGAGGGAGAGATCTAGTGATGAGAGTAACAGTGACGGACGATGCGATCGAGCCCTTCCGTGAGCGATGCGACATCGTCGGATTGAATCGGATTGGAAGCTATCTACAGCATGCCCAAGAAATGATTTTTTTTGTTTTTCCGCCAAGGAAAATGTTTGGCACCCACTAAAGCAAGCTCTAGCAGGAGGAGGATGAATCCTGTTACAGACGAATGGGAATTCTATAATCTGCTAATCCCAGTGGCTAACAGATATAGAGAGCCCAGACAGTGTGGGGACCGAAAGTTCGGCCACGAGACTCCTCAGCCGGCTGAGTATACCCACTAAATATCCCCTTTTATGACCCACCTTGATAAGGCCACTGATCATAATCGGAGCGACAGCCAATCGGTAGATAGAGGCTGCGCAGCGGGGACACCCTGGTCCCTATGAGTGAGCTGAAAGCTAAAATAACGAGGCTGAGACGAAGACAATATCTAAAGTGACAAGACTCACTCTGAGATATGAACGCTGAAAGAGAGGACTACGTTTAGAAACGTTGAGCTTGCTGGAGTTTCCTAATATGGGAAGCGAACTTAGTACCGGAGACCCTCAGGGCTGGCGTCCAAGAAATGAGGCTTTAATTTTGTTTTTATAATACGTACCGTGAGACTATTTCTTAGAGTTGTATCTAGATTGTTAATGAAGCGTGGAGTAATGTATTCAGTGGTTCTTTGAACACATGAGGTATGTTTAGATGCGATGGTGACTTATTTTTTATTTGTTATTTTTCTTGTTTTAATTTCATAATTTATCTTATTCTGAATGACCCTATTGAAAAATTGTTCTCTTAATATGTTATATTGGGTAATATAGTACTTTACAGTGCTTAAAAAGTTTGTGTTCTGTGTGGAGTCCTCAGACGTGACCCACAGAGATTGAATATATTAATATCTATTAAACGTGCTTGATAAAATTAAGATAAAATATTGCTAACAAGGTTAATTATACACGTACATTTTACTATATAAACTATTTCTATTTGTTAATAAATTGTCACTCAAGATGTAATCGTGTTTTGCTTTAAAACCCTTTTCCTGGTCGTAATAAGTATTTCTATATTTCTATATTGTTCTTTTATTTTAGGAAATACAATTTATTTCAATATTCTAGTTTGTAAATTTTCTATTTTGTCAAGGTATGTTTTAAATGTTTTTCCATATGTGGAAATTCTGTAACTTATAACTGAATATGCTAGTGCATTATACAGGAGAAGTAATACTTTTTATGGAATTTTATTTTTAATTATAACAATGTTATCTAAGAAAGCCCTCAGTTTATCAAATACTAAATTCACATGATGCTGCCAGTTAAAATGACAGGCAACAACGAGCCCTAGGTACGTTTACTAACAGTTTATATTGGAGCACTTTTAAATATATTACTACTGGAAGACATAATAGTCGTACAAATATTTCGTATAGGGCACTGCGTGACTGTCCGTCTACGCTTTGACTGGTCCCATCCTCAGATCAAATAAAGAAGTTAAGACGGTACGCTATGACAATAAAGTGAAGCCGGTCAAAGTACGTCATACTGTAGTTTTGACAAGCTGGAATAACATAAAACTCAAAATTCAAAAAGTTTTATTCATCTTAGGAATTTCACAAAACACTTGATGAAGTCAGTCATCACATACTTCGGCTTTAACTAGTTGTTGATAGTTGTTGAATAAGATATTACAGTAGACCAAGAGACAAAAAAAGCCGGCGGAAAAAAACTCTTGACACTCTTTTTCAGTCAGAATTATCAAATTAATACAAATAGGTACAGTACAAATTGACCGTGACATGAAAAAAAAACAAACACAAGACAGCTAATTGTGAGAGCCAATGTCATGCCACAACCAAATTGCTTACATAGCAGATGCAATGAGCTATGGATGCACACTACGAACATGACATACTGGGACCAGAGTATTTGAATAAGAATGGAATAAAATAGTCATAGTATCATTAGCAAAACGACCTGGCACCGCTAGCAGCACCCGTTCACGAGTTAACGCAAGCACCAGCCATCACCCTCCTCAACCATATTTTAGGGAAGAGGGTGACCCGATACCCGACGCTACCACTAGCCATGCCGCCTGAGGGAGCATGACGTTCTTGCTGTTGTCTCGACAAGAAAATAAGTGAGCGGGACAGTCACCAGCATGTCATATATATACCGCACAGCCAAGCCGTAAACAAAATTATTAAGTAATTGGAAACTTTTAGAAACATACCCCCTCCTATTAGAAGTTTGAGAACGATAAGCACATTCAAACTTAAAAAGTTCTTACTCCAGTCCCAGCTTACACAATAGGTTGTTGTTCTATGTTCAAGTTATATTGTATTTTTTGTGTTATATGTTAATGACGTGTTATTTTTTACTGATTGGATTTTTATTTGTTTTGTGGTTATATTTTTATTGTTAGCTTTATTTTTCTCTGTGTGTGTTTTTGTATTCATCATCTTTATCATTTGCCAACATTGACCCAGGTTAATAACATAAATATTTGCCTCCAGTGTATACCCACTGGTTCCACTGAAAACCAGCGCCGTAGCATACTTGTGTGATGCTATGGCAACAAAGCTGAGTGGCAACCATTTGGTAGTATATATCCCAGATTATTAGGTACCCTTTTCTGTTCAAGCACATATATTATATAGCATACTTTATTGTATGATTTATTTTTATTTTAATCTTTTTTTTAGTAATTGCTTGTATTAGGTACTCATAATTTAATGTAATGTACCAATAAATTATTTTCTTTCTTTTTTTCTTTTTATTTACACACACACACACGCAAAGCGAAACTAGATGTTGCCTTGAAATGCAACTGATGTGCCTGAAATGCCTTGTTAGATGTTAAAGCGGCTCGTGGGAGCACAACCGTTTAGAAAATAATAGTTAACCTAGATTTCGAAGGTCCACTTTTATTTTTATAGATGAGTAGCGTAATTTTTGGAATTTAAATAATCTTTTACATTTATTTTGGAGTAATTTGAAAAACATGGCAACACTGGCCCACGCACCACATGCATAAAAAGCTGGCTTCACTTAGGTTGTTTGCAGTGCTTCGTCTTATCTTTTTTATCAACCGACTTCTAAAAAAGGAGGAGGTTCTCAATTCGTCTGAATGTTTTTTTTTTGTGTCTTTGTTACACGATATTTCAGATAACTATGGATAGATTTTGAAAATTCTTGTTTCATATGATAGAGGATACTTCATAGTTGGTCTCATATAAATTATAATGAAATCGGTTGAGCACTTCATTGAAAATTTCAGGTTTTTGAAAAAATATGTATGAGTTCGGAGAATGTTTACGTGGATGACATTATAACTCAACCAAAGTTTTGACGTGAAGTCGGTTTTTTTAATGCTCTACATTCGTTGATTATTTGGTCTGAAGTCTCACCTCCATCAGTGTTGGAAGAAACTTTTCTAAACCAGTTCGGGTCCGAGTGTATATTAAGATTTTTTTTAAATAAAATATGGATGGGACGTTTGTCTTCCATGCCACCTGATGTTAAGTGAACATGAAGACTAAGGTGGTACACGTCCATCCACGAGAAACCTATTCACTCGACGCTTAAAAGTACCAGGACTATACTGGTCAGGGAAAATAGACGCAGGCAGTTCATTCCAAACCTTGGCGACCCCTATCAAAAAGGAACTGTCAAAGCGCTTAGTTCGACTTTTCGGAATATCTACCACATACGGATGGAAGTTCTGTCTGCGTCTAGTAGTCCGATGGTAAAAGGATGAGGGTTCAATTTGCTCAAACAGAGCACTCGCGCACTCACCAAAATGTATCCTGTAGTACACGGTTAAACAAGCAACCTTACGACGATGCTCTAGGGTCTTTAATTTGAGAAATCTCCCAATACTACAGTACTCTTATTAAAAACTTACTTTTGTGCTGGAATTAAAGCATTTTTTTATTATTTTGTTGAATAATAGTTTCAAATTTAAGGACGTCTTATTTTATTATACGTTAATATAGACAATAAACGTTATGGTAATTTAAAGCGTTTTAGTTCATTGGAGATTTTTAAGCTATTGCATATGTTCTATCGCGGGCCTTGAGCGTGGGGACCGAATCCAGAAATTCCGTAGCAAAAAAAACCTAACACCCCCCACTCCGACCGGCACAGCCGTGATACTTTGATTTCATAACTTTACATGCGGGCTTTAATAAACAATCAGCGCCATCTACTAGGAACTTGTGGAACTTCATATTAGAATTAATAAAATAAATAAATAATTATAATTGCATAAGTTGATAAAAAATGCCATGCAATAGCTTTACCGCGGCAGTCTCCGAGTGCCACACGTCTTTTTTTTTAATTTAAGTTTTGTATAAATTACTTAGTCAATTCTTTTATTATTCAACTCTCTTAAAGTAAATAAAAAAATAAAATCCGTGATTAGACATGAGATACACAAGATATGTTTTTAAGTTAGTTCCAAGGTCAGTGGATTTTGTGAATGCTAAATAAATAAATAAACAAAATAATTTACCAGTAATAGCGTCGTGGTGTTGTACCAGGCTGGTAGCCTGCCGGAGGAGGTGTAACTCGTAAAAGTCGTTCGTTCGAGTCAATACGGAGATCTGCTTCGCTACCTACAGTACAAAAATATCAAATTTATTAATAAATCAGTTATAATTTGTATTTCTATTTTTATTTTTCTGACCGTATATTTTTTTTACTCATTGCAAACGTTTAAATCATTTAAAAAAAACACTTTATACAACACCAAACAATGATGCCGAGTGGGGTACGTGTTGTTCCAACATACCAGTAACACTTACACCATTATTATGTACCTACATTTATTGTATTTACAGTTTACAGTTATGCTAATTTCAATAATTTATTTAGGTATTTATATTTATTTATGCTTTATTGTATTGTATGGAGATAATTTTTAACAATACAAAGTTAAAGTGAGTTAGTTATTTAAATTTTTCATTTCCTTATTATTACATCTTTTGTACTTATATTTATGTATTTGAGTGTATATTTATGTGTTTAATTATGAAGCAAGCATAATATAATTATCTATACATATAATAAAATGGTAGGAAAGTCAAAACTGTACATTGAATATTTTTTTAAAAGAATACTTGGGGTATGATCTACAATCGAAACAGAAACAAAAAATATAGTTTTTAGAATTTTTGTCTGTTTGTCTGTTTGTCTTTCCGGGATAAACTCAAAAAGTACTGCATGGATTTACTTCAAATTTGGCATGAAGATAGTTAAGAAGTCGGGTCAACATATAGGCTACATATTATCACGCTAGCAGTGTTATAATCGTAGGTGCGTTTGGTGCTGCATAGCGTTCACGCAGACGACGTCGCGGGCAGCAGCTAGTAAATAATAAATAAATAAAATCCCCAGACAATCACACCAACTACATGGCCCCAAAGTAAGCATAGCTTGTGTTATGGGATACCATGTAGCGAACTAGGGGGGAACCTGGAATATAAATACATAAATAGATAAACACCCAGACACAGAACATTTTTTTTTCCTTGTTCCGTGCGGGGATCGAACCCGCAACCACTGGCGTCTGAGGCAGATAAGTTTTACCCCAACGCCAAAGTGGTCGTTGGGGTAAAACAAAATTAAAAATTAAAATAAATTAAAATAAAAGTATAAATTTGTACTTCTATTTTAATTTTTCTGACCGTGTATTTTTTATTTGATGTATTACATGCCGGTCTGGGAGCGAAAGAAAAACATAGAATGTACCATTTGCTTCTCTTCCCGGGCATACTGTAATAGTCAGCTAAGGGACGGAGGTTTTTTTGACGTTTTTGTGGGCGATAGGCTGACCCCCTGTCACTGCAACAGTCTCTCTCCACTATTATAACGCCTCCAAATTTGTCAAACGTGACATCAGATGGTTTTATTACCTCTGGTGTTCTGTCTACCCCATACGGAATACAGGCGTGACGTTATGTATGTATGCATGTAATAATTTATTATATTTTAATGCAGGCCTGATTTTTCAATATTACCACTATTGAAAAATCAACCTTAGTCTAACCTGTAAGAAGGCATGAGCTTGTCTGATGAAGTACTTCAAACTTGGTCGCGAAGTGAAGAAGCCACTCCAATAGGTGTTCGGGTCGCTGCCATACGGTAGGAAGTCACCCTGAAATATTTAAAAATATAGAATAATATAAGATAAAATTTTAGCTTCCATGCTGGACTGGGAGCGAAAGAAAAACAAAGAAAGTGCCAGCTGCTTCTCTTCCCGAGCAAACTGTAAAAGTCAGTTAAGGGACGGAGGATTTATTGGCGATTTTGCGGGCGACAGGCTGACCCCCTGTCAGTGCTATAGTCTCTCTCCATCATAATAATACCTCCAAATTTGTCAAACGTGACATCAGATGGTTTTTATAGCCTCTGGTGTTCTGCCTACCCCATTAGGGATACAGGCGTGAAGATATGTATGTATGTATTTAATTCTTTTTTTTTTCAATTACAATATTGAGAGTCCCGTGCGAGTTTTTCAATTATGCCATTGCGTGGAAAACTTTGTTTTGTTTGGGATCGAAACAGCGTCAACTAGTGACAATATGGGAAACTGAATTTATAAGAACGAGGTTGGTTGGTTTTAAGTAGTTTTCTCGATCAACACGATGGTAAAGTCATTCAAATAAAGTTATGCAACTTGCATTAGGATGCTTAAATAAAGAAAAAGGTTTACGGGACAGTTAAATCCGGTTCCTTTATGAAAGCACTCTTATTTAAGCATTCATAGAGTCTAAAATTGATTAGCATATAATTTATCTGTAACGGAAACCTGTTTCTTTATATAAGCACAATTAGGCACACTGAACAAAATAATATTTAATTTAAAAAAATATTTTTTATTTTCAGTAATTTATTTATAAGTAGATTTTTTTACAGAAATCAACTCACCACATTACAATCAAATAAATATTGACGTCTACGGTGAAACCTTATTCTATAATTAGCTATTGTTATTCTAATTTAAAGTCCCGCGGGAATTTCGGGACAAAAGTAGCCTATGTGCTATTTCAGATTTTACACTGTCACTATACCAAATTTCATCCAAATCCATTGAGCCGTTCTCCCGTGATTTAATTACAAATATCCTTACAGAAGTCGTCGTGGCGCCGTGGTTACTGTGTGTATCAAACGATATCACAGGTTAAGCGCGCTCGGTACGGCCGGTATTAGGATGGGTGACCGCAGACCATTCATTTCTCACGACGACTTCCGTGCTTCGGAGGGAACGCTAAGCAGTCGGTCCCGGGTGCTGTATACTTGCATACAGTAGTCGTTAGGGTTTGTCAGAAGCCATCTTGGCGCCCTGAAAATTTTGACATCCATCAAGCAGCACTGGGCCAGCTTGGTGGATTATGGCCTTTACCTCCTCTTCACCCAGGGGAGAGACTCATGCTCTGCAGTGGGCTCATTACAAAGAGTTGTGATGATGATGATGATCTATACATCCAGACATCCATACATCCAAACTTTCACATTTACTTACCGTTTCAGTATATAGAGCTTTATCCCGTCGTCCGAAGAGATACACCGACTTCAAGTAGCAAGATGGCGTCGAGTAGAATATGTTTATATCTGATAAGTTGGAATGGTTGTTCACGTAGCTGTAAAATAAATAACAAAGTTAATGTATGACGGCGCGTTCATAAATGAAGAATGTGAATTACGAGCGATGACATTGACATTTGCTTACTTATTTGCATTCTGACACAACCCCGAGCGCTAGTGATTGAAGATGAACCGCCATTATAATGTGGGTTATTGAATGGTAAACATCATTGATGAGAGAAATCCGATTGCATCTGGCTAATTATCATTACGTGCTCGGTGGAGTGTCATTTAAAGGAATATTTAATTACGTGTGATTATATATGGACTATTATTTCATCTGTAGAAGAACCAAATATAGTGTGATTTGAAGTGCATATGTGTTTTTCTCTTCTCTTGGCCTGACGCAACCACGCCCAATCATGAACGATCCTTCTGATAAAGACCCACAGTCTATAAGTATTTTATTTTTGTAAATAAGCCCAAATGACATAACAATATGCGGCCCTGACGTACATTTTTAAATAAGCTAGCGTTATAAAGGGTGACTGGTGGGTCACTTTTGAAATTCGAGGACGTGATCGTTTGTGATAGTTTAGAAGAGTTTCGCTAAAATACTTTTGAAATTTCTGTTTTGGATAGCAAATTGTCCATTTTATAGAGTATCTCGTAACCAACACAATAAAATATATAAATAACTAGCTGACCCGGAAAACCTTGTTTTGCCATATAAATAAAAAAAAAATAGATGTTGGCCGATTGTCATAGATACCGGATAAGCACAAAAAATTTCATCAAAATCGGTCAAGCCGTTTCGGAGGAGTATGGCAACGAAAACTGTGACACGAGAATTTTATATATTAGAAGATAACTACTAACAATCTAGATTGCCTGGAGCCAGGGCGAATTTGAACAATGACATTTAATTTGAGTCTTTTAATAATTATGAAATAAACGAGCTTTTTCCCGCAACTTCGTACGCGCATAAACATAAAAGTAAATTTTTTCCCAACCTCGTGGTAATTTCGGGAATTTCTTCCATAATAAAACCAGACATACATTTGTACGAAGTATCACATCCGTGCTCTTCAGGAATAAGATTTTTTCATACAAACTAAAACATCATATATTTCCCGTTCCCGTGGGAATTTCGGGAATTCCTTTCATAACACAATCAGACAAACATTGAAAAACCTTTACACCAAGTTTCACATCGGTGCACTCAAGGAATAAGATTTTTCATACAAACTAAAAAGTCCTATATTTCCCGTTCCCGTAAGAATTTCGGGAATTCCTTCGTTAGTGCATCCCTGCATCCCTTAAAGAAGGTATGTTCCAAATTTCAGCTCTCTACGCCCAGTAGTTACGGCTGTACGTTGTCTGTCAGTCACTCAGTCAGTAACGGAACAGTTTTACATATATTGATAATAATAATAATAAAGTCCCTCTTGCCCTGATCCCCGACCGACTGGTCAAATTGTCGGGTCTTTCCGCCGAAAGGCGTGTAGCTGTAAGCATATATAATAATAATAATAAACACTTAATGTTTTAAATAAATAATAATAATAATTTGTTTCTTTAAAGTGTTACACTTCATATTACAGTTGTCGAAGTCACCTTTTAGGCAAATAATGCCTGTGCCAGGTGAGTTCGCTCTTCCAAGACAGTTCATTAATGTGTACAAAATAAAGTGATAACAAAGGTTTTTTTTCATTTCATTAAATTAAATATTATTTCTATTACTAAACAAATCATTTAATTTTAATTTTATTTCTATTTAATATTTAACTTTTAATCATCATTTATTTTAAGATTTTTTTTTTGTATCTATATTACATTGCTTTTTTGTTAGCCAGTCATAACATTTGATAAGTATACTTACTTGATGAGCTTATCAACATTCGTGTACCACCCAGCTGCATTCTGGTATGTAAAGTCACCACCCATGGTCACGATAACATTGTCATGGTCATGGTATTTAGCTTGCTTTTCAACTTGATTTATAAATTCGGCTACCTGAAAGACGAAAAAATATGGATAAAGTTAAATCTTTACATTTTTAGTAGAAAAATAAGACACCTTTAACTGGATTTAATAAAATAATAAATAAATAAAATCCCCAGGCAAACACACCAACTACATGCTCCCAATTTAAGCATAGCTTGTGTTATGGGATACCATGTACGCGAACTTTTTTGAAGACCGGCTCGTGTAGTGGTGATATACATTGCCGTCTATGCCAGAGGTCCTGGGTTCGAATCCCGGCGGCGGCGGATATTTGTGTGATGAACACAGATATTAGTCGTCAAGTCATGGATGTTTATATGTTTATTTAAGTTTATTCTAATAAAAAATATGTATTTATTCAATATGTATATGTATATATTTCTTAAGTACATATATCAGTTATCTAGTATCCATAACACAGGTTCTTTAAGAAACTTAATTTGGGCTAGATAATGTTGTGTGAGTATCAGAAGTATTTATTTATTTATGTATTATTAGAATTTATATGTATTACTTATTGATATTTAGGTATGACTGTGTAATTAATTGTATGAAATCTATTTTATAGCCTGTGTTCCAACGCCCATCCTAATTGTCCACTACCTAATCCTGTAAAGACTCGGTTGCCTGGAAGATATCGCTCTACGGCGATAAGGCCGCCTTTGTGCCAATATATGATTTAGGGGGGAACCTAGAATATAAATACATATACAGGGTGAGTGTCGGGTCACTTTTGAAATTCAAGGACGTGATAGTTTGAGATCATACATGAAATTCTGCCTAGCTCGCAATCCTTACACCTTTACACTAATGCTTAAACAACATTACCTCGGGAAACATTTTTCATCTTAACGCTATCATTGTTTATGTCTGTGTATGTATTATTAGAATGTATTTGTATGTATTAATAATAATAATAATAAATACACTTTATTGTCAATCAGAACACAACACACAAACATTAGGTATTCATGAAACAAGTATGGACAATATGGGCGGCCTTATCGCTCCAAGTGATTTATTATTCATATGTATTTATTATATTCACCTAGTTATGTGTATGTAATTATTGATATGCATGTAAGTAGTATATTATTTATAAACATATTATTTCTAAACTTTGTCCCAACGCCCATCCTAATTTCCACTTTCTAATCCTGTCACAACTTGGTTGCCTGGCGGAAATAGATAAGGCCGCCTTTGTACAAATATGAAAATATACCTATTGTAATTTTGTAATTATACTTTTTCTGTTGGTGTACAATAAAGAATCATATTATTATTATTATGAAGAGAAAATAAAATATAAATGATTTACTGAGTAAACTTAACCGAAAGTTAAAGAATTGATTACGCAACGCATGGTTACAATAGCGTTTGCAGCGATCCACGTGCCAGCTTACGTGCCGCAATTGACTCAGGCGTGAGTAAAATGAATAGTAACAAAACCTTATTTATTTATAGGCAATTCTAGTGAAAAATTAAGTACCTACTTTTATTACATTATTATAACCAGAATTAAGTACAGAGTGCTCTTCTTAAGTATCTAAAGACACCAGTCACCCTGTATAGATAAACACTCAGACACGGAACATTTTTTTGTTCCGTGCGGGAATGGAATCCGCGACTTCACGATTGGCGCACAAGCGTCTATGCCACTGCACCACGGAGGCGGTAAAAAGATATAAACTTTTGAATCTTTACAATTATAGTACAAAAATAAGACACCTCCAACTGGATCCATTACATACCGGGTGCGGCAATTGAACTGTCCGTCTCCTTGTAACTTTTGTCAAATTCAAACTACTGAATCGAACGCGGCAAAAATTTGAAAAAATAATATGTGACACATTATCTTTGTTCCTTCAAAACTATTCGGTCGTGAGAAAAAACGTTCTAATTTTAAAATAATGGATTTAAAAGGATAAATCTTTTAAATGGATATTTGGAGGAAAAATCGAACATCGAAATTTGTCGAGCGCTACCAAATCTTCAATTAAACGAAAAATTTGTGCGTCGTACTATCCAAAGATTTAACGAAACTGGGAGTGTTAAGAAAGGCTACGGGGGCGGTCGACGCTGTACTGCAACGGCGCCAGCTGCTGTCGAAAAGGTACGACATCGATTACGCAGAAATCCAGCACGTTCAGCAAATCAGCTAGCCCAGGATCTTAAGGTGAGCGACCTTAGCGTCCGTCGTATATTAAAAGGAAAAGCTTAAGGTTAAACCGTTAAAAAAAAACTTTACGCAAGAACTCACTGCTTTGCAAAGGAGCAAGCGACTGGCTCGATCAAAGGAGCTGATTCGCTTGCTCGACTCTGGCGAGCTTCCCAACTTGGTATTTTCAGATGAGAAAACTTTCTGTGTTGAGCAGTTTCTTAACAAACAAAATGACTGTGTGTGGTTAAAAGAACGTGTCAGCGATTATTCAGATGAACTGAGAGTCACTCGACGACAAGGGGCCGACCAAATCATGGTATGGGCGGCGGTGTCCGAAAAAGGCCGTTCTCCGCTTGTTTTTCTACCAATGAGTCGCAACCAAGCTTAAATAAATCAACAAATCTATCAAAATGAAGTCTTAAAAACAGGATTGATACCATGGGCACGCAAGACATTTGGTTTGGAGCATTGGACGTTCCAACAAGACTCGGCGCCATCGCACAGAACAACTAAGACGCAAAATTGGTTGAAAGCGAACGTTCCTGTGCTGATCGACCCAGATTTGTGGCCGTCGTCTTCGCCCGACTTAAACCCTCTAGATTTTTGTATTTGGGGTGTTTTACAGGCGAAGGCCTGTGCTAAAAAACACACATCAGTGGAGGCGCTCAAAACTACTCTTACACGAGAATGGAACAGTTTAAGTGACGACGTTATTCGAGCAGCCTGTGCTTCATTCCGAAAGAGACTCAAGCTTGTTGTGAAGTCTAAAGGCGGTTGTATTCCATTAGAATAAATAAAAATATAACTTTGCCAAAGTATATTTTTATGGAATCCATAAAAATATACTTTGGCAAAGTTACTTTGGGCCTTTTATTTTTATATGTAAAAAATATATTAATAAATATAAATATTCAAAATAAAATAAAAAATATTTTTTTAATATGGACACTTCAATTGCCGCACCCGGTATATTAACACTTTAAGCGACACTCACTCGTGGCCTCGGTGTCTGCAAAGACACCGAAACGTCGAAATCCTACTAATATTATAATAGTGAAAGTGAGGACGAATAAAGGCAGTCTACAAAGTAAATATGGCTAAGTCATTTATAACTCTTCTTGCGCGATTTAATCGACATACAGCGACATCTATCGAATAAAAGCAAAAGAAAATTTTAAATATTATAAATGTGAAAGTTTGGATGGATGGATGTATGCATGTCTGAATGTTTGTTCCTCTGTCACGGCAAAACGGCTAAATGGATTTGGATCAAATTTGGCATAGTGATAGGTTACAGTCTGGAATAGAAAATATCTTTTTATCTTGATATTCCCGCGGGATTTGAAATGGCACGGGTAAAACCGCGCAACAGCTGGTGTGAAATATATTTATACACGAGGATTCCGGTTCAAAAGTGATGTATTTTATATTATGAACCGTGAAAGCGTAAATTTTTTCGACAATACAAAAAGGCATATGAAAGATACATACTGTTTTTTTTTCATATTTTTCTGACAACTACTACGGCCTAGCCTAACACCCGGATTTGTCTTGATTTTGATCTTTCAGACTCCCTGTATATGTTTAAGAATACTAAGTCTACAAGACTATAGTTGTATGTTACGAAGATTAGACCATTGTATGCAGTAATAATAATAATAAATATTTCTGACACTCACACAACATTATCTAGCCCAAATTAAATTTCTTAAAGAACTTGTGTTACTAGATAACTGATATACTTAAGAAATATATAAACATACATATTGAATAAATACATATTTTTATTAGAATAAACTTAAATAAACATATAAACATCCATGACTTGACGACGATTATTCACCGGGATTTGAACCCAGGACCTCTGGCATACAAGGCAACGTATGTTCACCAGCCAGTTGTCTTATATACGAGGGTGGATTGAAAAGTTCGCGGCCTAGTCAAGAAAACAGAATAAAGTACAAAATATTTATTATTTTTCGACGTAATCTCCATTTAGCTTTATGCACTTCTTCCATCTGCTTTCCAGAGCTTCCATACCTGTTTTAAAAAAAGATTCCTCAAGGTCTTCAAAATACAGGTTAACAGAGGCTTCGACCTCTTCATTCGTTAAAAATTTCTGCGCACCGAGGTGTTTTTTCAGGTTTGGAAACAGATGAAGTCCGAAGGTGCCAAATCAGGAGAATAAGCTGGATGTGGCAACAATTCGAAACCACAATCACGAATTTGAGCCATTGACTCGACAGACGTGTGGACTCGGGCGTTGTCCTGGTGAAACAACACTTTCTTTCTCAGTAATCCTGGGCGTTTCCGTTTAATTTCTTCACGTAAACGGCGCAGAAGGGTGTATGGGAAAGGATGGTTAAAATTATTTCCCAATAAAACTTTAGTAATTAACTACAATAAAATTCAAGTGTAAACAACAGCCATGTAATTTCAGAATAAAATATAATAATCATAAATGACATTGTCAAATAGACACTAAGTTTTTCTACCAGTGTAGCAACCTTTTTGCTTTCAGCTACCTATAATAAGGTACGCCACATATTCCCCCTCGCCAGACCGTGACTACGGTCGGTAAAATTGTGTGAAGCGAACTCTTCTGCCGCTGCGGGTCCTCTTCTCCTCCGAAGGTGATGGTGCAGCGGAAGTGGTTTGGAGTGCGTCCTCTTCAGTAGCGGTGATAGGCGTAGGGTTTTGAGCAATCTTAGCCATATATGCCGGTTTTAGTCTATCAAGGCTTATAGTAGTTGGCTTGCCCTTGACTTCTATGGTGAAGTATTTCGGCTTTCGCTCGATGACTCGATAAGGACCAGCATAGGGAGGTTCTAAGGATCCACGCACGTGATCCTGGCGAAGAAATACATGCGAAGAAGTTTTCAAGTCCTGTGGCACGTAGAATGGTGCAGAAGTGTGCCAAGCAGTAGGTCGAGGTGACAGTTGTTGAATGTGGCGTCGAAGGCGAGTAGCATACTGCGTGATGTCATCAGTGCTGGAGTTGTCAGTCGGAGAGAGAAACTGCCCAGGTAAGCGAAGAGGCTCACCGTATACAAGTTCAGCTGCTGACGTCTGTAAATCTTCCTTCCAGGCGCTGCGAATGCCAAGGAGCACCAGCGGGAGGGCTTCAGTCCACTGTGTAGTATTATGACACATAATAGCTGCCTTGAGTTGTCTGTGCAGTCGTTCAATAATACCGTTTGCGGCCGGATGGTATGCAGTGGTGCGGAAATGGCGCGCACCAACTAGTGCAGTCAGTGACTTGAAAAGATGGCTCTCGAATTGGCGTCCGCGGTCAGTGGTGATTCGAGCAGGGCATCCGAATCTGGAGATCCAGGTTGAAACAAGGGCAGCTGCGCAGGTTTCTGCAGTGATATCTTGTAGTGGAACCGCCTCAGGCCATCGTGTGAATCTGTCGATGACGGTAAGGCAGTACCTGTAACCACAAGACAAAGGTAAAGGGCCCACGAGGTCTAAGTGGATGTGGATGAACCTCGCGGAAGGAGTAATGAAGGATGAAAGTGGAGATTTGGTATGTCGGGTAACTTTTGATTGTTGGCAATGCAAGCATTGCCTAGACCACTCTCTACAATCGCTGCGTATCCCTGGCCAAACAAATCTTTGCGTGACCAGTCGCACTGTAGCTGAGCTTCCAGGGTGATGAAGGTTGTGTACCATGTCGAAAACTTGCTTGCGGAGCTGTGGCGTTATGTAAGGACGAGGTTGTCCATTTGAAATATCGCAGAAGACTGATACATCACCCTCGAATGGTTTTCTTCTTTCCAGCTTAAGACTGGAGCCATTAGTCATCAAATCTTGCAGTTCAGAATCTGATTCCTGAAAATGTGCAAGATCTTGATAGTCTATGCATTGAATTTCTGTAACGCGTGAAAGGGCATCGGCTACAACGTTTTTCTTTCCCTGTATGAATCGGATATCAGTTGTAAATTGACCGATAAAATCCAAATGGCGGAATTGACGTGGTGAACAATTCTCTTTATGGCGTACAAAAGCAAAGGTTAAGGGCTTATGATCGGTGAATATAGTAAAAGTTCGAGCTTCGACCATATGCCTAAAGTATTTGATGGCTTCGTAGACGGCAAGTAGTTCTCTGTCATAAGGGCTGTATTTAGATTGAGCAGTAGACAGTTTATGTGAGAAGAAACCAAGAGGTTCCCAGTCCGTACCTTTTCTTTGCTGTAAGACTGCGCCTATAGATGTGTCTGACGCATCAGTTACGATTGCTAACTCCGCAGAAATGTCTGGATGAGCAAGAAGAGCAGCTGTCGATAGTGAAGTCTTGCAATCTTCGAAAGAACGCATCAAATCTGCTGTCATATCTACAGGGTGAGAACCTTTTACCGTTGGACCAGCTAGTGCAGCGTTCAACGGCGCTTGAATTTTTGCTGCATTCGGTATGAAGCGACGGTAAAAATTTATCATACCCAGAAAGCGTCGTAACTCCTTAACTGTTTTGGGAACAGTGTAATTCTGGACTGCTTCGATTTTGGACTGGGTAGGGCGAATTCCTTTAGAAGAAACGTTAAATCCTAAGAAAGTTACTTCAGATTTACCCAAAACACACTTCGACGTGTTGATCAGTACACCATATTGCTTGAGACGATCAAACAACTGCTGCAAGTGACGTTTATGGTCAGAAATGGTCGGAGAATAAATCAGCAGATCGTCGATGAACCCGTAGCAAAAATCCAGCTCTCGAGTGACTTCGTCGATAAACCGCTGAAAAGTTTGGGCAGCGTTGCGAAGGCCAAAGGTCATGTGTTCAAATTCAAAGAGACCGAACGGTGTAGTTATCGCAGTCTTCGGAACATCGCTCGGATTAACTTTCAGTTGATTAAATGCCTTCACTAGATCGATCGTCGAAAAGATTTTGCATCCTGACAGCTAGTGGGAAAAGTCCTGTATATGCCGCACAGGGTATCTATCGGGAATTGTTCTAGCATTGAGTGCCCGGTAGTCGCCACAGGGTCTCCATCCGTCATCTTTTTTTCTAACAAGGTGAAGCGCTGAAGACCATGGACTCTCTGAACGCCTAGCAACACCATTAGCTACCATGTCTTCAAACTCCTTCTTTGCAGCTTGGAGTTGGACAGGATCTAGACGTCGAGGTTTGCATGACACAGGTGGGCCAGGAGTTGTTCTAATAAAGTGCATTGTGTTATGCTTATACGGAAGAGGCATACCTGCAGGTCTTGTAATCTCAGGATATTCTCGCAGAAGCTCGTGAAACTCCGAGTCACCTGTCACTGCTTTGATTGAGACAGTGTCTTCAGGTAATCCGGACGAAATAGCGCTTACCGATAAAGATGTTTTGTCATCAACTAGGCGTTGGTTCTTGCAATCTACTAAAAGACCATAATAACTTAAAAAGTCAATACCTATGATAGGCCTAAAAACATCAGCAATGGTAAAAGTCCAAGTAAAGTTTCTCCTCAAGCCTAAGTCGAGTTACAGCTGTGTTGGACCATAGGTATTTATGATAGAATTATTGGCTGCTGTCAGGGAAAACTTCGATTTGAAACAGGGCGTTTTGACGGCCGAACGCGGGAAAACGCACAGGTCAGATCCAGTGTCCACAAGGAACTGCATTTTCGATGCGCGGTCGGTAACAAAAAGACGGCCTGTTGAAGTAGTAGGACAGTCGTTGGCCGCTACTTGCGACTGCCCTGGGAGTTTACCGCCTCGAATTTGCAGGGCTCTTTGCACTTGGCTGCTTTGACTCCGAAGTTATAGTGGTAAAAACAGAGCGGTGAGTTTGGTGGTGGTTGCTTAAGTGGTCGTGAGCGTGAGCGTGAGCGTTGGCGTTGGCGTTGGTGGTTATTTCGATTCCACTGAGATCGTGAAGAGCATCCGCTGGAAACTTGTTCCGTCAGCTTCGCTACCTGTTTGGTTAGTTCACATACCTGTATAGCCAGGTCTTCATACGCTGATGAAGAAGACGGAGTCGCCGCTGCAGATGCACTAGACACCTGGGGGGTATTAGGGACAATCTCGTGAACCTTATCTGCAATATCACATAACTTTTCAATAGGTAAATCAGTTTGGGTAGCGATAACTGCCTGAATATTTAGAGGGAGGCGGCTAGTCCAAATAGTGACTAAAAAATCCCAGGGAACACCTGGACCAGCTAGACTCTGCAGGTGGCGCAGGAACTGTGAGGGTTTCCTGTCCCCCAACTCCTCATACATCAAAAGCTGTTTTAACTTCTTCTCCTGTGAAGCTGAAAGGCGTTTTATTAATTCCGATTTTAATTTTGTGTATTTGTCAGTTGCAGGTGGATTGGTAATTATGTCCTTGACTTCGGCAGCATACTGATGATCCAATTGAGAGACAATATAACAAAATTTGGTTTCATCCGTTGTTATTTTAGAAAGTATAAATTGACTCTCAACTTGAGCAAACCAAAGACCTGGCTCTTGTGGCCAGAAAGGCGGTACTCGTACACCCACGCGCAGTACTTTGTGGCCATAGTTACCATCATTAGCCATCTAAAATTTTTATTTAAGCACCAACAAAAAAAATATATCTAAAAATTTTTCGCTCACCACTCGGTGTAACCACAACTTTATAATAATAAATCTGGAAATTTCCGCTGCAATCCAATCAGAGGTTTTTCTTTTATTGTGTTCCGTAGGTCACCAAATATGGGAAAGGATGGTTAAAATTATTTCCCAATAAAACTTTAGTAATTAACTACAATAAAATTCAAGTGTAAACAACAGCCATGTAATTTCAGAATAAAATATAATAATCATAAATGACATTGTCAAATAGACACTAAGTTTTTCTACCAGTGTAGCAACCTTTTTGCTTTCAGCTACCTATAATAAGGTACGCCACAGGTGCTATAGTATGCAGAGTTTATTGTTTCACCTTTTGGAAGGTAGTCCACCATAATGACACCCTTAGCATCCCAAAAAACCGATGCTATCACCTTGCCAGCCGACAGAATTGCCTTTGCTTTTTTCGGAGTTGGTTCTCCTGATTTTTTCCATTGTTTGGATTGTTGTTTTGATTCTGGGGTATAGTGGTGAACCCAGGTTTCATCCATTGTAACAAATCTGTCAAGAAAACCTTGTGGATCAGCCTCGAACATCTCTAAACAGTCGCGAGAAATCGTGAGTCGAATTCGCTTTTGCTCTACTGAAAGCAATCTGGGGACCCACTTAGCCGAAACCTTAGAAAAGCCGAGTTCATGGACAATGATGTTTTGCGTTCGTTCATATGAGATGCCTATAGTGTCTGCAATTTCTCTGATAGTCAATCTACGGTCTTTCAATATGAGATCACACACTTTATTGATGTTTTCTTCGGTCGTAGATGTTCTCTCGTCCACGTTTAAATTCTGCAACCCATTTTTTCACAGTGGTATAAGACGGGGCAGATTCCCCTAATGTTGTTTGCATGTCATCATGGATCTCCTTTGGTGTTAATCTTTTTTTAAACAAATATTTAATCACAGCACGTTGTTCAAATTTCTCCATTAGTGAAAATTTGTTCTACACACGTATTTATATTGTTCGTAAAATTTTATTTAAACAAGATATCAAATTGAAAATTCGCGGGCTGACAATTGAATAATGACAGTTCAAAATGACGGCAGAAAAAATAACAAAAGTTTTTTTTTTAATGGCCAGGCCGCGAACTTTTCAACCAATGTAGTAGTAAGGTCATCAATTGCATTTTTTGTCCTGCTTTTGTCCATAGTTCAGGACAAAACGAGGCGATTTCGAAGAAAACTAGGTTGTTTATCAGCTCAGACCTCGATATTTATGAGACATCTTATCATCTGATTACAGTAACCTTGAGAATAAAAATAGTTGACCTTTTGGCAAAAATTAATAATGCATTATCTAATTAATGATTTTTATAGTAGGTATTATGTACCTGTAGCGAAGTTTATTATATTGCTATGCTAATAAATAAATTATTGAATTTCGAGAAGGTTTATATTTTAATTTACTTCCATGCAGGACTGGGAGCAAAAGGAAAACAGAGAATGTTCCAGCTGCTTCTCTTTCCGGGCATAATGTAAAAGCAAATTAAGGGACAGAGTTAAGGGATAGTTAATTGGCGTTTTTGCGGGCGATAGGCTAACCCCTCCATCATAAATTAATTAAATTACAATTGAGTCAAACTTAAATAAATATTTGACGACCACTTTGGCGATGGGGTAAACCTATCTGCCTCAGACGCCAGTGGTTGCGGGTTCGATTCCCGCACGGAATCCGTGTCTGGGCGTTTATCTATTTATGTATTTATATTCTAGGTTCCTCCTTACATCGCTACATGGTATCCCATAATACAAGCTATGCTTACTTTGGGGTCATGTAGTTGGTGTGATTGTCTGGGGATTTTTATTTTACATATTTAATAAATAAAATTTCTTTAAACCTCTCACCCGTTTATCAGCATTAAAAAGAGGCGACTCGGGATTGTCAACGACTGGCTCATCACTGCACAGAAAATCGAAGCAGAAACCTTCAGGAGCATTGTATAAGTTGTACAACGCATGTGTCATTATATCCGTCATTTTACCTGGAAGAAGATGTTCACTTGTCTATAAAATTATATATATTTTTTGTAATGGGGTTAAAAATACCATCAAATATGAATACCACCACAGACATACATCTAGGTAGACATCGCAAATGCATGTACTTCGCGTGTCCGAACCCCGACCAAGCGTCACGGGTGGTCGCCGCTAGATTCAGTCCCCACGTAATATGTCCGTTAGAAAATGGATTTCACAATATCGATATCGTTCTTGATAATTGATTTCAATCGGCGGCATTGGAGTCTTTGAATCGGTTTGTATTTCCCAGTAATAAATATCAGCTGTGACGTCAAAAAAAATTACGTCGTCTATTTTGATGTATGTCTGTGAATATCACCAATGTCTGCAACGTAACTTATTGACCGATAATTTTCATATTTGAAATGTGTTATTATATTAATATGTAGAAAGAAAGTCGGATCAAATGGACGGATTACCGCCGACCATTCATTTCTCACGACTTCCGTGCTTCGGAGGGCACGTTAAGCAGTCGGTCCCGGGTGCTGTATTATTGTATACAGTAGTCGTTAGGATTTGTCAGAAGCCATTTCGGCGCACTGAAATATCTGACATCCACCAACCAGCACCGGGCCAGGTTAGTGGATTATGGCCTAAACCTCCTCGTCACCCAGAGGAGAGACTCATAGCCCTGCAGTGGGCGAGTTACACGGAGTTGTGATGATGATGATGTAGAAAGAAATACTATTTATACAAACCGAGTACATCGCTCCCTCGCCACATGAATTCTAATCGCTCTTCGTTCAGCATCGCTTCTCTCATTTTGTAGTCAACACGACCTGCCAAATTAATTGAATAAATATCTTTAATTTACATCGTACAACAGTTGTAAAATATGTAATTTTAATGATATAGCATTAAGAACTACTTAAATATAAATATTTCTTACTCTCACACAACATTATCTAGCCCAAATTAAGTTTCTTAAAGAACTTGTGTTATGGATACTAGATAAGTGATATAATTAAGAAGTATATAAACATACATATTGAATAAATACATATTTTTTATTAGAATAAACTTAAACATATAAACATCCATGACTTGACGACTAATATCTGTGTTCATCACACAAATATCCACGGCCGCCGGGATTCGAACCCAGGACCTCTGGCATAGAAGGCAATGTATGTTACCCCTACACCAGCCGGTCGTCGTTATGTTATTAGGTAAGTTGTGGACAACTCTGTTTAAAAAAATAGACCTGGGGCCCGATTCTGTAGCTTTTAACATTATGTACGGTGACGTGCATGTTAGAGTCTGGGTAACGAAAGTAGACAATGGGGTTTTTGCAAACTTTTTTTTTTATTCTTATTTATTTTATAAGCCATATACATCATATGATTAAGCCGGCTTAAAAAGAAACATTTGTTACATATAACACATATAAATAAATAGCAGTAACATGCAAATTATGAAAATGGAACTGAAAGTAAAGATTAGTAGTAGTCATGTCTTGAGGACAAAGATTGAATAACAAAACTTAGAAAACGATCACTGTGATTAACAGAAAAGTTGGAACTAAGGATTCTGTGGAAAAGGAAGAAGAGCTCCCCAGCACAACACTGAGTATCTTTCAAAAGCTCCAATCGCAATTGATCATTGATTTTACATTCTAAAACTAAATGCAGGAGATCTTCTTCCCTGTCACACAGGGTACAGTTTGGGTTTTATCTTTTTAAATGAAAACTTATTCTGTTGTCACTGTTGTCAATGGAACGGTTGTTGGTGGTTTTGTTGACTTAGACTTTTGAATTTTCATATTTAAAAATGAATAAAAATATAAAAAAAATTATAGTTTCATAATCAATGTAGGAAACAGCGATACCAGTGACTCTGACGATTCATTCCATATAGAATTGCTGGATTCAGATTTTGATTACAATGAATAAAAATTATAATAACACTAGCTGACCCAGCAAACGTTATTTTGCCATATAAAAAAATAGATGTTGGCCGATTCTCATAGATACCGGATAAGCACAAAAAATTTCATCAAAATCGGTCAACCCGTTTCGGAGGAGTATGGCAACGAAAACTGTGACACGAGAATTTTATGTATTAGATTTTATTGTTTTATTCTTAAGCCTGATTAATACTAGTTGCCTATCATTTTAATTATATACTTCTCATCAAAAAGTAGGACAGTATGAATATTGTTATTTTTGACGATAATTTTATAAAAATAATAATCAAGTATCATGTTTGTTTAATCCATATGGGACGTACTATAGTCGGGGTAACCATGATGGGATGATACTTTCATTAGCCAGACTATATTCAACGATGGTTCTCCTAGTGACGTTGTATTAGCATAATTCCGACAAAATGTCACTTGTTGACAAAATCCATTTTTTAGGCACATGTCCTGTGGAAGTTATCGAATCAGAGTCCTGGTAATTTTAAGCGTCGAGTCAATAGGTTTCTCGTGGATGGACGTGTAACACTTTGACCTTCATATACAGGGTGACTGGTGGGTCACTTTTGAAATTCAAGGACGTGATAGTTTCCGATCATACATAACGAAAAAAATTTAAATAGAAACAAATACTGATTATTTACTGAGTAAACTTAACCGAAAGTTAAAGAATTGATTACGCAACGCAACGCATGGTTACACTAGCGTTGGCAGCGAGCAGGTCATGTGCCGCGATTGACTCAGTTGTATGTTAAGTACCTAAATAGCAACATGTAGTATTTATTTATGGGGAATTCTGGTGAAAAATTAATTACCTACTTTTATTACATAATTGTGATCACAATGGAACACAGAGTGCTCTCCTTCAGTATCTAATATTTGTCACCCAGTCACCCTGTACACTTAAAGGCCTTCCAGACGATCGGACCCAACTGCCAACAAGCGTGACCTTGGTCGGATCAACCGAAATTTGTATTTGTTCTACACGGTCGGATGGTTGACTCAACTTGTCACTTCTCTCTCACCGGACTTCGTAGCGTAAACACGTAGGTATCTAAATATGATTCCGTGTGTTTTGAAGCAACAAAAGATCGGCTTAGCGTTAACTTTTTTATGTTTGAGTGAAGTAGAAAAATAAAGCAATTTGTTTAGATAGAGAGCATGTAATTTTTATAATAACAATCTGACATTTCATCTCAAAATTTTAAAATTTAGAAAAGAGTTGCAACAGAAGGTTAGAGTTTATATAATAAATACCTCATTACTTTAGTTTAATTTTTATGTAAATCAATTGTTTTAGCTATTGTTACTACACACTTTTCTGTATTATCAAACTGTGGAAACTTCGCTAGTTAATGTGTTATTAATGTGATTAAATTTACGTGCTATTTGTAACTGTTTGTTTCCCAAATAAACATAAATAAATAAAATAAAGAAAAAGAAGAAAGTGGATGAATCTGTGGCTGAAAGAGCGAATAATTTTTATTTTTATCTTTATATGTTTCGGAACTAGAGTCTCAAAGACATGGTAAATCAATATACAGACATATAAATTCAGTCAGAAACTCTCGTTCGCGGATTTCGTATTGCGAATCCATTGCAACCACAATGACGTGTGCTCGCGACGACCGACAAGCGCACACTGCAGGGCTCGCGTTGGCCAACAGCGTTCCAGACGGTTGGCTCCAACCACGATCGCAGCCTGTCGGGACGGACGCGCTCCCAACCAAGGCCGTTGGCATCAATCAAAAAATTGACTGGACAACCGAGTTCTACACGATCCATTTTTACATCAACTCAACCAAGGTCACGCTTGTTGGCGGTTGGATCCGATCGTCTGGAAGGCCTTTTAACTTTGAAGTTCCTCTGTGGCGTTGTGGTGTAAGTCGCGGGTTCGATCCCCGCATCAAGCAAGATAAACATGTTGCATATTTATATTCTAGATTTCCTAGTTCGAGGCCATGTAGTTGGTGTGATTGTCTGGGGATTTTATTTATTTTCAGCAGGTGATATAAAAGATACAATTACTATAATCTTTATAAATCCTACTAATATTATGATTGTGAAAGTGAGGACAAATAAAGGTAGTCTACAAAGTAAATATAGCTAAGTCATTTATAACTCTTCTTGCGCGATTTAATCGACGTACAGCGACATCTATTGAATAAAAGCAAACTAAAATTTTATACAATATAAATGTGAAAGTTTGGATGGATGGATGTATGCATGTCTGGATGTTTGTTCCTCTGTCACGGCAAAACGGCTTAATGGATTTGGATGAAATTTGGCATAGTGATAGTTTAGTCTGGAATTGCAAATAGGCTACTTTTTATCTCGATATTCCCGCGGGATTTGAAACGGCGCGGGTAAAAACGCGCAAAACACCTAGTTATTAATAAAAGAGAATCTTACCAATAAATACCCCGTCAAATCCCATCTGTGCTAAGAGAGACGCTTGCTCTCGGGAATGGCCGTATGTGTCGATCTGCCAAGCTGCCTTCGGTCGGCCGCAGGGACCCAGTGTGTCATTAATTTTCCTATAAAATATTAAAATCAGCGTAAATATTTATGTTGGCATAGATACTGCAAACTTGACGGCAGCGACAGCGAGAGAGTGAGAGAACAATTTAATAAAAAAAGTATACATACATTTTATATATTTCAGTTTATGCGCGATTCAAAAGACCATCAACGCCATCTAGTTCATAAAGTGGAACTAACTAAGACAACTATAAACTGCGCTACAAACTGGACTACAGTGAGAGTGACATGGGCGCGGGCTGCGATTTCCGCGGCAAAATAGAAAGTATTGAGTTTGTATTGCACCGCGACAAACCGCTCTCACGCTCTCTGGCGTCGAGAACGGCCCAGATTCCCCGCGTCGCTGCCCGCGCGCCTTCCACTTTGCAGCCTTAGGTTCAACAATACAACAACAAGGTTCATAATTTTTCAACACACTTGCTCGTAAAGTGAGCCTTATTCTATTGAATTTAGAACTATAAACTGGGCTATAAGTCACGCGTGCATAATATATTATACCCTAGTGCATAATATAATGAATCCTACAAAGTTGAATTGTACCTTAGTGTAAATTACATGCGAGTAAACAGAGCATATTTTATTGTTCCGGGTTATACATTAAATATATGAGCGCACGCGTGCAGGCGGCACGTGGACAGGCGGCGCGCCTGCAGCAGCAGCGGCACGCACAGCGCCTCCAAGCAACAATAGCGTGTGTGCAACAACTGTGTGTAATGGGACAGGGCTACTGACGCGCAGCAGCTAACAGCTGCTTCAAATTAATTTTATGACCACGTATGTCTGCCTTTTACTCACAAGTGTGCTGAAAAACGTCGTATGTAACTCGTGAGCGTTGCTAATTACAGTGAGCTAGTTGTAATAAGGAACTTAATAAGCTCACTTGTTACATAATATACTATTACATGTTACTATTATATAAACTCCAATCATTGTAACTCTGTACCTACCACCTGTATTATTATGGAAAGCAATACATAAATAAACCCTTTATATAAAATCTGCTGTCAAATGTTACCGCTCCGACAGTGATGTGATCCGGCAATATTTTACGAATAATTAGTTTATTCCTCGACCCGTGTGGATCCAAATCTTGGATTTCATCTTCACCATCACCATCAGGTAAGATTGAGGTCAATCCGGGTTAATTAAACAGTAAAAAAGATGAGACAAAATACCTAACTGCCAGACCGGAGTGGTAAAAAGCTGCATACCTTTACCGCAAGATGGAGCTACGTAAGCGATATAGCGGATAAAAGCAATATACTAAATCGTTTTGATGGCAACTGCTAGAGAAGAACTTTAAATACAAATAAAAAAACTCATAATGAGGGCGCTGATGCTTACAAACCTTATTAGTTTTTAGTTTAGTTTACAACTTATTTCCGCGGCGATTCTTTTTTAATTTTAATCTTGTTATACTCTCAAAACTAAATTAATAAATATTTCTAACATTCAGCCAACATTATCTAGGCCATATAAAGTTTCTTTAAGAACTATTGTTTTGGATATGTAATAGCACAGTACAGATATCTACAGTAATTCAACTCGGCCGCATCTTTTAAATAAAAGCCTACAGCGCCGCGGTCCGTTCACATGTGATAGGGCTGCCCGCCTTCAGCGTTTAAATTCTATTCGCCTACTTTGTGTTTGCTTCCATTTTGTTTTGTGATTGCAAATATACCTTCTTTATGAAAAACAAAGAAAGCACTTTGTAAATTGAATAGGAAGTGTTCAACAAAAGTACCTTTTGTGTCACAAATACGTACATGTTGACGTTTGTATAAAAAATCGGTATTATACATTAGCGACCAAAAAATACTTGCGCCTCGATTGAGATCCACGAAAAGATTTATTTTTACATTTTAAAATATAAACAATCCGTATATTAACGTAGAGCTCAATCAACAATTGTTTCGGTATGCAGACACTCGCGACTGGCCGCATGTCGAGATCGGCTGCGTAGGTATAGCTCGCGTTTCGTCTGCTTCTATGAAGTTGAATTACTCTAGATATCTGTACTGTGGTACTAGTTAGACAACGGATTAATATAGATTAAATAAAACGGATTAAATTTTTCGCTTGGTGGTAGGATCCCTTCTGGGTCCGCCTGGCTAGCGACCACCCTTTATATTAAGTCTGCCGCCAAATGTTACCGCTCCGGCGGTAATGTGTTCCGGCAATATTGTATAAAGAGCCAGTTCCTTCCTAAACCCGTGTGCTTTCATCTTCGACCTCATCGTCACTTACCATCAGGTGAGATTGAGGTCAAACGCGGGTTTAGTCACTTATAAAATAATAATAATAACTAAAAATAAAAATGACAAAACCACATATCTAACTACATACCTCTGTCTTTATTTATTATTTTTAGTAGGTACTACCTAACTAGCATCCTACCTTCCTACTTGAAAATGCTTAAGTTTTTCAGGTAAAGGGTTAAGGTGTATTTTGTGTTCTCCAGTGTCAAGGAAACGTGTCGTTTCTGGGACACCCTTATTGGAGGTGCTATATGCCTGTGCACTGGCCGCTAATCGATATTACCTACACGTCAGTCAGATTTGTTATTATCTTGTTATGTCACACATCTTGTAAATTATGAATTAGAAAAATATAGCACTATAGACCACTGCTACTCATTTTATTTATTTTCCATTTGTTAATACCACCCTAACTAGGATTCGAACCCAGGTCCTCTGACATCGACTATTACCGATGCACAAGGTTGCCAATCACCGATCCTCCAGGAGACTCCAGAAAATCACGAACTCGTTCATGGGTACAATGTCTACGCTTTTATAATAAAATTCCAAAAACATTTATTAAAAATTAACCCTTCGATATATTTAAGGATAAGTGTTATGTAAAAAGGTCTACAAGAAGATGGGATTCCCTGGCTGAAAATTGTTATTGTGTATTTAAAAGATGATTGCTGTTGAGTTTCTTGCCACTTCTTCTCAACCGATTGACTTTCCGAAGAGGAGGATTCAGTTCAATTTGTAAATAGTTTGAATAGTCGAGTGTATTTTGATACCTACGAAATAAAGATTTTTTTTGCCTTTGACTTTTGACTTTTGGCTTTGATGGCTAATCAAAAATTTCCAAACAGGTACCTTAATCCCCAAGTGAACTGGTCAATGATCTGAAGATAATCAGTGGTAGCATCATCATTTTGCACCCAGCCTCCTCCAGCAATTTCTATTCGTCCTTCCTGGACCAGAGTTTTGAAGGTAGCGCGGATTGGAGCCCGCTGTTCTTTCCACCATCGCCAGAAATAACCAGTCTCAGAGAAGGTGAACCTTGGGAAAAATAAATGAATTAGAAAGTTTTTGTCGGTGAACGGAAAAAAACATAGAGTTTCTGATTCTATCTCTGGCGATTGATAAGTAATGAATGCAAAACCGACTTCACGTCAAGACTTAGGTTGAAGTATAACAACATACACATGAATTGAGAAACTCTTGCTTTTGAAAAAACTTAAATATTATGATTGATATTGGGTCATAATAAGTAGCTAAGCAAAGACGAGTTTTACTTAACGTATTGCAGGCTCTTAAAAATGGTCCATTTGCCATGAAGCCGATTGCACTATCGAAGACATTTCTGCCTGACCACCGCTAAGTTCATTTTTGCTTGCACTCAAAAAATTGAATAGATAGTAAAACAGTTGGGCACCGCAGCAATGTTTAGGAGATTTTTTTTTTAAGTGATCAGGTGGCAATGGCCGCGATGGTACGTAACATCTTATTATACAGCCCGAATTGTGTAAATTGTACGGCTTTAAGCATTTGATAGTGTAATTTTTTATTTATGTTATTCGTGACATAAGTTTATAAATTAAGTTTAAGCTTTAAACAAGCAATTTAATTTATATTGCTTGTTTAAAACTTTCTGTCAGGCATTCTATACGTGTAGCCTGTGGACGTCTTATACCAAAAAAGCATTAAACTGTATAAGAGTGCAATATAATATTGCGTTTAGAATGCTGATGGGGCTCCCGCGCCACTGTAGTGCATCAGGCATGTTCGCTAGTACGGCTACGGATGGGTTTCATGCTATTCTTCGCAAAAGAATAGCTTCTTTGATGAAGCGTGTACGTGGTATCTCTAATAGCATCCTGGCCGTATTGGCGACAGGCCTGATTGCCCTATCTGGAAGCACTGGGAAAGGGGCCACACTGAACTTGGCTTGAATTGAATTATAGTATAATGAAATTTATTATTGTGTGACATAATTTAAAAATAAGAAAATGACTTTTAATTTAATTTCTTATTATATGATTTATTTTTTGTTTCTCTGCACCTTATTTTGTATAATGTTCCTGTGTTGTAAATATCTTTGTGTTATTAATTTGATTACTTCGTTCTAATTTAATTTTACTAACTATAATTTTTCTAATGTTTTATCTAATATATAAACAGTTTTCGTTGCCATACTCCTCCGAAACGGCTTGACCGATTTTGATGATTTTTTTTGTGCTTATCCGGTGTCTATGAGAATCGGCCAACATCTATTTTTTTTTATTAATATGGCAAAACAACGTTTGCCGGGTCAGCTAGTTACTATTGTAAAATTGTGATTTACATTAGCTGTCGTTTGTGCGAATGTCGTCATTTTATTTTATTTGTTTTGCTACTCATTTGTATGTATGTGCTTGATTGTTTTTAAGTTTTAATTATTATAAGTGGATTTTAATTATCTGAATAAATAAATATTATTTATTATATCATTATAATATCATTATATTTACTATGTCGAGCCATAACTATAGTTTATTATGTGGCTTTTAGTAACAAGTTCTTTTCGGAAGTGTCAGACTATTTTCGGGCACTTATGGAGATCTTCTTCAGTATTGTGTCAGTCGTGGCTGTGCCTCTCCTACAGGGCTATTTGCGTAACTAAAATATGACGAGCTCGTCGACGAGATAGCAATCAGTTTGACGAATGTCGGTTCTTACTCAGGTCGTCATCAGCGGCGAGCGCTGGGGTTGAGTTATGTGTTATGTGAATACCAATTATGCTTCGACGCGCTGTTGCTAAGGCGAAAAGCTCTGCTGACATGGCTCCTATACTTCCTGCAGTAACGTCGCATAGCATGAACAAAAGTCGCATAAAACACTTTAGTAATAACCAACGAATGCAGAGCATTAAAAAAACTGACATCACGTCAAAACTTTGGCTATGTTGAGAATGTCATCGACGTAAATATTCTCCGAAATCATACATTTTTTTCAAAAGTTTGAAATTTTCAGTGAAATGAAATTTTTTTTATTCATCATAAGACCATCGAATGGCCGCTTAATGACGTCACAATTTTGTACTTCGGCTTTAACAAGGTGTTGATAGTTATTGAATAAGATATTACAGTAGACCAAGAGACAAAAAAAGCCGGCGGAAAAAACTCTTGGTACTCTTTTTCAGTCAGGATTATATGAATTAAAACAAATAGGCACATACAGTACAAATTGATCATGACATGAAAAAAATACAAACACAAGACAGCTAATTGTGAGAGCCAATGTCATGCCAAAGCCAAATTGCTTACATAGTAAGTGCATTGAGCTATGGATATACATGACACGAGCATGACAAACTGGGACCAGAGTATTTAAACAAGAATGGAAATTTAAATGGGACCAATTATGAGGTATCTTCTATCATATGAAACAACAATTTCAATTCATAATTGTCCGAAATATCGTGTAACAAAGACACAAAAAAAAACATACAGACGAATTGAGAACCTCCTTCCTTTTTGGAAGTTGGTTGAAAATATACAAGGTGACTGGTTACAAATTTTTGATACTGAAGGAGAGCACTCTGTGTTCGATTCTGATCCTAATTATGTAATAAAAGAAGATACTTAATTTTTCACTAGAATTCCCCATAAATAAATACTACTATGTTACTATTTACTTTACATACAACTGAGTGTCATATAGCGAATCGCGTAACCATGCGTTGCGTAATCAATTCTTTAACTTTCGGTTAAGTTTACTCGGTAAATATTAATATTGATTTTTTATTATATTTTTTCTCTTTATGTATGATCTCAAATTTTCACGTCTATGAATTTCAAAAGTGACCCACCAGTCGCTCTGTATTTTTGAATAACTTAATAATAATAATAAACTCTTTATTGTACACCAACATGGTTACATAGGGTAACTTAATTAAATTTTACAAAAGAACTATTGTTGAAAGGTGGCCTTATCGCTGGTGAGCGATTTCTACCAGGCAACCTACGCATTATGGGAAATTAAGGTTACTTACTTCCTTTTCTTATCGTGCAGCAACTCTGCCATCACGGAGTGGTATATCTGCTGTACGTTTGCTGCGCTGACTGATGTTCGTGCTGAAAGTAAAAACGTTTTAATACTAACACTGAAAATAGTAGTAGCTTAAGTGTGTTTAATACGATAAAGCAATAAGCATACATACATACATAACGTCACGCCTGTATCCCTTATGGGGTAGGCAGAACACCAGAGGTTACAAGACCATGTGATGTCACGTTTGAAAAATTTGGAGGTATTATAAAGATGAAAAGAGACTATTATAGTGA
This sequence comes from Stenoptilia bipunctidactyla, assembly GCA_944452665.1. Taxonomy (NCBI): domain Eukaryota; kingdom Metazoa; phylum Arthropoda; class Insecta; order Lepidoptera; family Pterophoridae; genus Stenoptilia; species Stenoptilia bipunctidactyla. The sequence continues at coordinate 2,571,465 of OX101750.1, read as the reverse complement.
CAGGGGGTCAGCCTATCTCCCACGAAAACGCCTTTAAAACCTCTGTCCCTTAACTGACTTTTTCAGTATGCCCAGGAAGAGAAGCAACCTGGCACATTCTATGTTCTTCTTTCGCTTCCAGTCCAGTACTTGAGCACTTTTTACAAAAGAGAGACTTTTGTCCTCTCGGTCTACCTAGGGTTTTAACTTCATTTCGTTTTTTAAAGTAGAAGATAACACTGTAAAACATTGGAGGATATTTGGCAATCATCATTTTCATAAGCCTGCGGAAGCACACTGCTGGACGGAGGCGTCCCCCAGGTTTCTTCACGTCACCCGGATTCTCAGGACCCAGGATTCTTAGCGCCGCCCTCATCTAACGTTTGAATTTGTTTTACCAAAATTGAGTAAAAACTTTTTGAATTTTGAATTTAGAAGAATAAATACGATTGGACGCAATCAGTACAAAGAAGGGTGACCGCTAGCCAACCACTCATGTCTCACATGTGGTTTTAGCTTCTATACATATACTTGCATACACAAGTAGTTTAGCGGAAGTAGGGATTGGCCAAAGCCATTTCAGTGCCCTTAGCCCGGAGAGAGACTAAAGGTCCTGCAGTGGGCTCATTAATAATTGTAGTTTTCAAAGGAATTTTTTGATTGAAGCGTTCAAAAAGACTCGTTAGCTTTATTGTATTAGAGAATAAAATCGTGCGAAACTAGATTTTTTATGTATCTAAGTTCAAGAGATAAAAACTTTATTAAAATTTGAAAACATTGTTTATTGTGACATTTTCACTTAAAAATATGTATAAAACATTAATCTAAATACTGTGATCGTAATTTTGATCGTGGCGTCTTCTCTAGATTAATCGATGAATTTAAAAACTCAACGACATCTCAATTTAACGAGTTTTAAGAGACATCATCATCATCACAACTCTTTGTAACTCCGCCACTGCAGGGCTATGAGTCTCTCCCCTGGGTGACGAGGAGGTAAAATTCAAAATAACAAACCTAATGACTACTGTATACAAGTATACAGCACCCGGGATCGACTGCTTAACGTCCAAAGCACGGAAACCAGCGTGCGAAATTAATGGTTGGCGGTCACCCATGCAAATACAGCCTTCGCCGAGCGTTGCTTAACCTGTGATATCGTATGATACACACAGTAACCACTTAGAAAAGAGAGATATACTGATAAGCAAATGGTGAAGGCCGATCATTCACTCCAGATGCAACCCTTATGCTGAACGCAATACTCAGCTATAAGAGCACCACTCGAAAGAGAGAAAGAGCGAGAGATAGTTTTTTTTTCCAGCCACAGAAAGAAGACTACTCCTCAGAACACCCATAGGCCTATTGATCGTACAAGTGCTCAAAGAGGAGAGGAGGAGAATACTCAGAAGTACGAAGGGGCACTTGCCAGGGGGGTAAGACCTTGGCCAGATGACACCCAACAGTGTGAGATTTCTACTCACTAAACTCCCGCTAAATGGTCTTTTGTCTTTCTACCGCCAGTCGATTGAAGAGAGATAGAGAGAAAGATACTACTTACATAAGAATTGACGATCATTTGAAGTTTGACAATCAAATGAATTTGAAACTGTAATTTAGTCTTCTGTAATATCAACACGTTGATTTAAGATGAGAAGGTGTTGATAATAAAGCATGATAATATTTGGTGAAATAATGCTTTTATTTATTTTTCCCAAAGAAAAGTGTTATTATTCAGTTAAATTAAATGTTTTGATTGAAAACTCGGTCAATCCGAGACTTAAAACTGTTCGTCAACAAAACATGTTTTTTTCAACATTCGGTAAGTTTTATAATTTGGAATGTCAAAAAAATTTCATAAAATGCCGAATTCAATTCAATTGCTGCCGTTAAGTGAGAAAATCACTAAAATCCTTTTCATGAGGGAACGCGATAATACACCCTATGTGTTGGACATAAGAGCAATGCACGGGACGTCTTTTGTGAAAACGACTTTAGTTGCGAACTTCTTGTAATTTAAGAAGGAATAATGCAAAAGTCCTGTTCGAAATGTCCTTTCAATTTAAATATGTTTGGCGCTAAATCAATGAAGTGGCTTTGGTGGAAGACGTCCTAAATCTTTTGTGTAAAACACAAAATTTCATGGCCTTAATTTGGCTTTTTTTGCACAATTAGTGAAATGCTATGTTGGTTATAATGGGGGGTCCTGTTTCTCTGTTACTAGCAGTCTGTAGTCAGTCTGTAGCTTCCTTGCTGTACTGGGAGCGAAAGAAAAACATAGAATGTGCCAGCTGTTTCTCTTCCTGGGCATATTGTAAAAGTCAGTTAAGGAACAGAGGTTATATTGGCGTTTTTTTCGGGCGATAGGCTGACTCCCTGTCACAGTTTCAACTGTGCAGTAGTCTCTCTCCATCATTATACATAATACCTCGAAATTTGTCAAACGTGACATCAGATGGTTTGATGACCTCTGATGTTCTGTATCCCATAATGGATACAGGCGTGAAGTTATGTATGTATGTAGCAGTCTGTATAATTATTTTAGAATTGTGTCTATTGTTTCAAACTGTTCATGTCTCTATTGTAATTTCACTTTCTGCGGCAACGTTATGTTTACTCTTGACGCAATAATGACTCGTGTTGTCAGAATTATCAAAACAATAGAGGCAGTGGGCGGTGTTCGAAATTATACTCGTCCATACATACATACTTCACGCACGCCCGTATCCCTTACTAGCCACCGCGCGCGGTTTTACCCGCGTTACTTTTGATTCCGTGGGAATTTCGGGATAAAATATAGCCTATAACCTTTGTTAAGAGTTGGGCTATCAAATGCAAAAATAATTTTTCAAATCCCACTTTTAGGTACTGAGATTAGGGCGTTCAAACAAACAAACAAAAAAACAAACTCTTCAGCTTTATATATTAGTATAGAAAGATCATCTGATGTCATGTTTGACTTTGGAGGTATTAAAATGATGGATAGAGACTATTGCAATGATGAATGACTGCAAGGGGGCCAAGCTTATCGCCAACAAAATCTCTTAACTGACTTTTACAGTATTCCCGGGACGAGAAGCAGCTGGCGCATTCTATATTTTGCTTTCTCTCCCAGTCCAGCATGGAAATATTTCTTGATAAAGTTATAAGGTGTTTAAAAAGTTTCCCTAATCCTACGTTAATTCAAAAGGATTATTCATCTTTAAATAGCTTAAGGTGGATCGGAAACAGCTGCATTATACAAGGTATTCCTTTTAATTTCCCATAACTTTGAGGTTTTTTTCCTTACTAAAAATAATACTTTTTGCCAAAGAATATGTGGTTCAAAAGTGCATACTTTCCAAGTATCATCAATCTTAATATAATGAGTTCATAAATTATCACTTTTGTAAAAGCTGTTTTAACATTCATTTAATAGAAGCATATCACTGAAGCCATACAATAAACAACAAAAACATTTTAAACGTTGAAGGAACTTTGCATACAATAGACAATGCAAAACGTTGCGAACTGTACCTGCGCATAGCGATAAAAAAGGGATAGAAAATGCCACGTTGTCATACTTCGCTTAGAGGTGCTTTACATAAGATGTGTTGACTTAATTGAATTATTTTGTATGAAAAATAAAAACAAAAATACAAATTATTCACAGGTTATTTGATTTTATTACATGTTCCCATTAATACCCTAGAGTTATGGAAAATCAACAGGAACACCTTGTATATCAATAGGAAAAATAAAGCTTTTTGTTTGAAATGCTCGTCTATAAGGCCATCTGCTGAACTGAACAAAATATTCTCTGCATTTGATAGCCTAACTCTTGAAAATGTAAAAACCGCGAAAAGCAGCTGAAAAGTAAACCCAATCCCAAATGAAATAAGGAACATTATTTGTTTCTTATTTCAATACTTTAAAGGTCGATCTGTTGAGAAGATGTATTGTGGAAAGAAACTCCATAGCAATCTATTTTGTACCGTATAAGTGCTTACATAAGAGTGATTTCATAAAGGAACCGGACCTGCACAGGTTTTTCCTTACCGGTAATCTTTTCCTTTATGAAAGCACTCTTATTTAAGCACCCATACGGTCGAACATTGATTAGCATACCTGTTTCTTTATGTAAGCACCCTTAGATGCTACTACTGTTGAGTGTGAGATTGTGGAAAGTTTCTGTTCTGGCACTTATCTTAAACCCTCACCCTTTTACCATCGGACTACCAGACACAGACAGAACTTCCATCCGTATGTGGTAGATATTCCGAAAAGTCGAACTAAGCGTTTTGACAGTTCCTTTTTGATACGGGTCGCCAAGGTTTGGAATGAACTGCTTGCGTCTATTTTCCATGACCAGTATATAGTCCTAGTACTTTTAAGCGTCGAGTGAATAGGTTTCTCGTGGATGGACGTGTACCACCTTAGTCTTCATGTTCACTTAACATCAGGTGTCATGGAAGAGAAACATCCCATCCATATTTAATAAAAAAAATGTGTATTTATATTCTGGGTTCCCCAAAGTTTGCTCCGTGGTATCCCACCATCACAACCTTTGCTTAGTTTGGGGCCATGTAGTTAGTATGATGGTCTGAGGATTTATTTTTTATTCTTCTAAATTCCTTAGGATTCGAGTACCTATATGTTAAACTTGCCACCGCGCGTGGTTTTACCCGCGTAACTTTTGATCCCGTAAGAATTTCGGGATAAAATATAGCCTATAATCTTCCTCAAGAATTGGGCTATCAAATTCAAAAATAATTTTTCAAATCCCACTTTTAGTTTCTGAGATTAGCACGTTCAAACAAACAAAAAAACAAACTCTTTAGCTTTATATATTAGTATAGATTTAATAGGATTGACAAAAGTTTTATACTTACTGCCATAATAATATTCATCGAAGGTTTTCACCCATCCTGCGTCCATATGTGAATGTGGCACTAGATGGATATTAAGCGCACCGTCTTTTGTTTGTGGACAAACCTGTAAAATATTCATAATTGAACGCATGAAGTCAGTCAAAAATAATGGCCATTGCTGGGCAAAAGTTTAATAAGATTTACCTACGGGATTTTAAAAGAGTTATTTTATTTATTTATTTATTTAATCATAAGAAACAAACAGTCACACAAAATACTAAATATTACAAAAAAAATACAAATTTAGACCTTTAGTTTCCTGAATATTATTAATTAATTACCCATCACCATGCATACAAAAACAAAAAAAAAATCATATTAAAACCCATTCAAAACACATTACAAAATTTCACAAGTTCAATGTTCTAACTAAACGAGGCCAGCGAGTGGCCTAAAAACAAATCAATATCCTTCAAATAATAGTTATAAAAGGTACATGTTCTTTTAACAAAGCTGTTTTGCGCATAACAAGTTCTGCTTTTTTCTACAAAAAATAAGTCTTTTAACACATAGTCGCTCATATCTATGAGGCACTCTAAATAAGATATTTTGCAATAATGCGGGTGAATCAACAATGTTATTCAAGATCTTAAACATCATAATGGCATCAAAATAATTTCGTCTTGTTTCCAATTAATAAATCCCGTAAAATAAATTAAAATTAAGTTGTATCGCTTAGAAAAGGTTTCATAGTCCATGCAGTTCTGTAAATGTTATGAATTTATTTTGATTACTTTGGCCTATCAAATATTTGCGTACGCCAATGCCAATCAAAAACAGATTATTTTCGAACTCGGTTGCAATAGATTAGGCTTGCAATCTTATCCTTAAGGCTGCAAACTGGAAGGCAGCGACAGCGACAGCGGGGCGGGCAGCGATTTCCGCGACACGACAGAGTAAAAAGTATTGAGTTTGTATGAAACCACGACAAATCGCTCTCACGCCCGCTGGCATTTCCCGCGTCCAGTTTACAGTCTTACATTCTAACATTCACATCCTATTAATTTTCACCAACATGACAGTTCATGAGGAATAAATAAACAAAAATAAAATCCATTCATGCTGCGAATATACCTATATATTTTGAAACATTAAATGTTTATTTATACACAGCACAACCTATTGGTTATTTTACCTAAGTTGGATAATCCTTTAAAACAGTCATCGGCCCACTATAGATTTTATTGCTCTTTCTCTTTTAAGCTATTGCATAGCTTCTATCGCGGGCCTTGAGCGTGGGGACCGAATCCAGAAATTCCGTAACGAAAAAAACCTAACACTCCGACCGGCACAGATTATAATGGCATAAGTTGATAAAAAATGCTATGCAATAGCTTTACCGCGGCAGTCTCCGAGTGCCACACGTCTTTTTTTTAATTATAGATCTTGTCAGGGTCCGACTGGCTGGCGACCAGCCTTCATATAAAATCTGCCGCCAAATGTTACCACTCCGGCGGTGATGTGTTCCGGCAATATTGTATGAAGAGCCAGTTCTTTTCTAAGCCCGGGTGCTGTCATCATCAACCTCATCTCCACTTACCATCAGTTGAGATTGAGGTCAAACGCGGGCTTTGTCTTAAATAAAAAAAAAACCTAGAAATATTTGACTTTCATGGCCATAAGCTTCTGATATACATAGTTGATTTGTGGTCATCGGCCAAAATTTGTTTACACAATAAGTATCAGTTACAGAAACGATTTTTGTAAAAAAACAGTATTATTTTTTTTACAATGAAAATAATATATCCACAAACATGTTAAGATAAGCATGGTCACTCTAAATTACCATTAAAATAAAGTCGACTACGCGCTACTACAAAACATCTCGTAGTACTACGTCGTAATATCAATATATATAAAACTGTTCCGTGACTGACTGAGTGACTGAGGTACTGAGTGACTGACGGACAACGTACAGCCGTAACTACTGGGCGTAGAGAGCTGAAATTTGGAACATACATTCTTTAAAGGATGTAGGGGTGCAGTTAGGAAGGAATTCCCGAAATTCCCACGGGAACGGGAAATATAAGACTTTTTAATTTGTATGAAAAATTTTATTCCTTGAGTGCACCGGTGTGAAACTTGGTGTAAAGGTTTTTCAAAGTGTGTCTGGTTGTGTTATGAAAGGAATTCTCGTAATTCCCACGGGAACGGGAAATATATGATGTTTTATATTTGTATGAAAAAATCCCATCCCTTGAGTGCACGGATGTGAATATAAAGGTAGTTTGTTTGTATGAAAAATCTTATTCCTTGAGTGTATGGATCTGCTGCTTGGCATGAAGGTTCTTCAAAGAGTGACTGGTTGTGCTGCGAAAAAAATTCCCAATATTCCCGCGGGCACGGGAAATATATGATTTTTAGTTTGTATGAAAAAAACTTATTCCTTGAGTGCATGGGTGTGATACTTGGTATAAAGGTTCTTTCAGTGGGTGTCTGGTTGTATAGTTTCTGAAATTTCCACGAGAAGGGTAGTTAAGCGCATACGAAGTTGCGGGATAAAGCTAGTTAACAATAAAATGCCGCGTCGTAGTAGCTATGTTCATCAACAGCGACTATTTTCAAAAACGTTTGTGGTTCCATATTTCTACTTTTTTGTACTGAGCGACGCTTAAATAAATATTCAGTTACGTTTATATTGTATCAAAGAAACTAACATTTAAATTTGGCTGGTGACCATAAACAACCCTGTATACGGACGTTTATCGCAGGATTTATATTGATTTGATTTAAGAAGTTAGACAGCGTATACTATCATTCGATATCGCAGGTTAAGCAACGCTCGGCACGGGCCACACGAGGATGGGTGACCGCCGACCACACATTACGCACCTTCAGAATAGTAGTGACGTATTTCAAAAATACGTTTTTTTTACACTTTATTATTCTTAACAAAAAATATACGGGATTAAATAGCTTATCATTGAAAAACCAAGCAGTTTCGAATAGTAATGCTAAGTAGATCGATAACTGAGACAACGAACAAAACAATTTCACATTTGATATTTAATCGCACATAATATTTTAAAAAAAAAGAAACTATTTATAGCCTATTAGTAGTTTTTAATTATTAGTAATCTATTATTAGTTTACGTGATTTTGGCAAATCAAGAATGAAGTTTTCAAAATGCAAATTTTCAAGTTTGAACTCACTAATTGAACTAATTTACTAATAATGTATGAAAAATGTTAGTTACTAGCTTTCTATATAAAGTTAAGTTTATCTTTCGTGACATAACAGAAAAAATAAAATACTTCTATGACGGTAACTCCTTAACTGAGTCTATATAATTCTGAAGGTGCGAGATTTTTCACGATTCCCATGCCTCAGAAGCTTTACTGCTGTAATTTGGCCCATGATGGCCCAGTGCTGGTTGATTTATATCAGACTTTTCAGGGCGCCGACATAGCTTCTGACAAACCCTTACGACGACTGTATACAAGTGTTCATAGGGTTGCCAACCTTTTTTTCTAAAAATAAAGTATATTTGAGTCTGAAAAGAATACCAAACAGTATTTTGGAAAAATAAACAGTATTCAATTTATTTGATGCTTTAAACACATATTTTTAGCGCGTCTTGCACAAATTATCAATTGAAATCTAGCATATATAAAGTGCTTAGCTTTTTATGCTGAAAACTTGGTAAACTTTATTTTTGTTCAAAAGTAAACAGTATACAGAACAGTACAGTACAGAACGTCACGCCTGCATCCCTAATGGGGTAGGCAGAACACCAGACGCTATAAAACCGTCTGATGTCACGTTTGACAAATTTGGAGGTATTGTGATGATGGAGAGACTTGCAGTGATAGGGGGTCAGCCCTTCGCCCACGAAAACGTCAATAAAACCTCCGTCCCTTAACTGACCTTTGCAGTATGCCCGGGAAGAAAAGCAGCTGGCACATTCTAAGCTTTTCTTTCGCTCCCAGTCCAGCATGGAAGTGTCCTAAACAGTATAATGTTGTGAAAAACAGTATAATACTGTTAAAAACAGTATAGTTTGCAACCCTTACTATACACCACCCGGGACCGACAACTCAACGTGCCCGAAGCACGGAAGTAGCCGAAAGAAAGATTATAATGATATAAGCTCATTCCACTTGTATCATAATATTCTCATACATACATAACGTCACGCCCGTATCCCTTATGAGGTAGGCAGAACACCAGAGATTATAAGACCATCTGATGTCACGTTTGACGAATTTGGTGGTATTATAAAGATGGAAACAGACTATTGTAGTGACAGGGGGTCAGCCTATCGCCCACAAAAACGCCTTTAAAACCTCCATATTCTCAATAATATCTAAACATTAAAAATAAACATTCTGAAATATATATCTACCCTATCTTTTCCTTGACCCTTATTTCTCCGATATACGATTAGTATACGTAAATTAAAACTAAGCTGTTTTGCCAATCTAGATTACAGTTATCTCTAAATTATTATTATTATTATGTATGCTTACAGCTACACGCCTTTCGGCGGAAAGACCCGACAATTTGACCAGTCGGTCGGGGATCAGGGCAAGCGGGACAAAAACCGGCGAACCCTTCGGGCAGTATCCAGCAAAACCGCTCTTTGCATGCGTGCTGGAAGCGAACCACCGCCAAATCCCAGCCTTTCAAGGTTTCTGCCCAAAGTGGCTGGGGTCAAACCGTTTGCGGATATTACAACCGGGATGATTATTATTATTTATACCTAAAGCTACACGCCTTTCGGCGGAAAGACCCGACAATTTTATTATTATTATTATTACTAGCCCTGGGTGTCCCAAAATTGGGCAAAGGCCTCCCTTTTCTCTTTCCATCTTAGGCGATCAGCTGTTTCCGCGGGCCAGTTTGGGCTAAATGCGTCCAGATCATCTTTCCACTCTCTACATTACATATAATTAATTGTAAGCAGCATGAAAGCACCGAGGTGTATGAAAAGGTATACAATACAATAACAATAAATTTTATTTCGACTAATCCTATAATTGAATTTAAGCATATTTGCATATGAACTTAAAGTATGCTTTGTATGTATGTAAAATATTTAATGTATTTTAGTATGTAGTGTATGTATTTTATAAATATCTGTACCTTCTAAGTTTACTAAAACTGTTCCAATTTAATAGAGATGCAACGATACCGATACGATAATCTTATATCGGCGATTATCGTAAACCTTTATGATCATTCGTTATCGTAAATATTACGATATGATATTTTTACGATACATTTATTTAAAAAATTTTAAAGTTTATGTTTACAAATTGGAATATTTAATAAACACTAGACCACAACGTAGATAAAATTATGCTGGTATCGATAAAAATATCGATAAATTACAATAAGCTTAATTAATGGCGCACAAAAATGTAAAAGTATAATTTAAGTTTAAGGAAAAAACTTAAAAATGTTGTGTTTTCTGTATAAGAATTTGCCAGTAATAAGTTACGATTACAATTAAAATTAATTAATAGTCAGTAAATGTAACAATTTAAAAGAAAATATAAGTTAATGATTGATGAAATAAAAATGAATAACTTTTTTTATATACTTTTACTTTACTTACTATTACATACAATTACAACAAAGCTTCCAATAAATTCATCAAAATGGTATTAAACAAATATCGTAATGCATTCGTATCGTAATTCGTTATCGTATTTGGTCATTACGATGTATTCGTCATTTGTATTGGTATCGTAATAGCCGTATCGTTGCATCCCTACAATTTAACAATTCAACATTTTGTTTAAGTTTTACATCAATTAATAAAAACAAAACACAGTTAATGCTGTATTTTTACTCTGTTTACTTTTATCCTTTCTTATTTTTGCAAAATTCTTGTTTTATAAATTACTAGCTGACCCGGCAAACGTTGTTTTGCCATATAAAAAAAAAATAGATGTTGGCCGATTCTCATAGATACCGGATAAGCACAAAAAATTTCATCAAAATCGGTCAATCCGTTTCGGAGGAGTATGGCAACGAAAACTGTGACACGAGAATTTTATATATTAGATTTTAATTTTGTAAAAACCTCTTGATCTTGTGATTGTCGTACAACAACCATAATGTTTAATTATATGTGGACCATGTCATTGGGATGTATGTAATCACATCTTAATTAATTTGTTAAGAATTGATGTACATTACTGTTTGGAATCACCTTATGTTTAATAAAATAAAAACAATTCACTGTCATGCTAAAATATCAATTCAAAAGTTACCAAATATTTTTTTCTACGACTTCTTAAAATTAATAGTTTTTAATATTTTAGTTTTCCTATACCAAAAATATTTATAACCTCTATTTAGAGGCGTAACTCTATTTACTCTGAGCGCAGGTATGCCACGCATCTTGCGCAGTAAAATATCGCTTCATAATAATAATAGGTACTTCTTACAAAATGTAGAGTAAGGAGCAATTATTTTTTTGTTTTTATTTTTTGTGTTATTTATCAAGATTTGTAAAAAGTCGTAGAACAAAGGTTGTTGGGATTGATGTGGAGCGACTGCACGCAATAGGTAATGCTTTCATTAAAATTAACCCCGTAAAGAAGGAATACTTCATAGTTGATCCCATAATATAAATTTCATTGAAATCGGTTGAGTTAATTGAAAATTTCTAATTTTTAAACAATATGTATGATTTCGGAGAATGTTTACTTGGATGCAATCGGCCAAAGTTTTGACGTGAAGACGGTTTTTTTAATGATCTGCATTCGTTGATTACATTGTTGTCATCTCCATTATCGCAGACCAAAAAAATTATTGGCTGTTATATCAGGTATTTGCACTGTATTAAAATTTTTAAACTCTGTTTTTGTACTCTTTCAATAATTTCATCTACACCTAAGTGAGGTGTCTTTCTTTGCTTTGAAAACAGGTAATACATTATCTTCATCAAACAATTCAAATAATTCAAAAAGTTTTATTCATCTTGGGAATTTCACAAAACACTTGATGAAGTCAGTCATTACATACTTCGGCTTTAACTAGTTGTTGATAGTTGTTAAATAAGGTATTACAGTAGACCAAGAGACAAAAAAGCCGGCGGAAAAAAGCTCTTGGTACTCATCGTCTGATTGAGAAAGACTTCTTCAAATATCTACAACCGGAACAAAATTTTTGAAAACTTTTCCTTTTGCATTTCTCCATTAAAATATAGACGTCATTGCGTGATGGATCTGGTAAACACACATGAGTTGTCTCACGCAAAATCGTATTATTGTCTTGGTTTGACTTCAAGGATGCGTTTCACAATTTTCTGTTACCGCACCTCCATAGTTTCGTTCCGTCAGCGTTGCTTTTATTTAATGTACTAGCTGCTGCCCGCGACGTCGTCTGCGTGAACGCTATGCAGCACCAAACGCACCTACGATTATAACACTGCTAGCGTGATAATATGTAGCCTATATGTTGACCCGACTTCTTAACTATCTTCATGCCAAATTTAAAGTAAATCCATGCAGTACTTTTTGAGTTTATCCCGGAAAGACAAACAGACAAAAATTCTAAAAACTATATTTTTTGTTTCTGTTTCGATTGTAGACATACCCCAAGTATTCTTTTAAAAAAATATTCAATGTACAGTTTTGACTTTCCTACCATTTTATTATATGTATAGATATCGAAATCCCTTACATTAAAGTAACTGTCTCCCTTTTTGATTAGGAATGATTTCGAAAGTGGCCATGAGAAAAGATTTTAAATCTATGATCCACAGCTATTAAAATTATCCTTAGGAACACAATGCTTTATTATAAGTGGCCAGTAATTTTGCAAAAGGTACTAAGAAGTTTATACTTGACATTGTTTTAGGCATTTTGCTTGGTAGGCTTTTTGATTCATGGGTTTCATAATTCTGAGGCAAATTACTGTTTAGGCATATTGAACTTTAGGTTGTTTGGTAAATAGGGATCTATCGCCCACAAAAACGCTTTTAAAACCTCTGTCCCTTAACTGACTTTTACAGTATGACCGGGAAGAGAAGCAGCTGGCACATTCTATGTTTTTCTTTCGCTCCCAGTCCAGCATGAACAAGAACGGAACAAGAAAAAAAAATGTTCCGGGTCTGGGCGTTTATGTATTTATATCTTAGGTCCCTAGTCCGTATCCATGGTATCCCATATCACAAGCTCTGCTTAGTTTGGGGCCATGTAGTTGGTGTGATTGTCTGGGAATTTCATTTTAATTTTAATATAAATTAACTCAGTCATACTTTTACGAAACGTTAATCTAGATTCGATAAGCTAAGCCCACTTATGTATTTTCTTTTTACAAATAATAATAAAAATACAATTATCTAATCATACCAGTATTAAGATGAGATAATTGTATTTTTTGCAATAATATTATGCTGGACTGGGAGCGAAAGAAAAACATATAATGTGCCAGCTGCTTCTCTTCCCGGGAATACTGTAAAAGTCAGTTAAGGGACAGAGGTTTTAAAGGCGTTTTTGTGGGCGATAGGCTGACCCCCTGTCACTACAATAGTCTCTCTCCATCTTTATGATACCTCCAAATTTGTCAAATGACATCAGATGGTCTTGTAACCTCTGGTGTTCTACCTACCCCATAAGGGATGCAGGCGTGACGTTATGTATGTATGTATGTACTAATATTATAAATGTGAAAGTTTGGACGTAAAAAACGAAAGCCTCTCAATACCTCCTAAAAACATTTAAGCATCAAACTGCAGCTTTTCGGGGTAGTATCCGCTATTTGGCTACTAAGTGCTGGAATAACCTGCCCCCACCACTAAAACGCCCCATAACTAAGCACATTTTTAGTAATCTTTATAAATGCTTATTGCTAGAAAAACAATTTCTTTTGTAGTCAAATGGCGGAATGGGTAAGATATTAGATATAGGTTTCAGTTTTGTATTTTTTCATTTACTTCTTTTTAAATATACTAAAGTCAATTTATATAATTATTTACAACTAGCTGCTGCCCGCGACGTCGTCTGCGTGAACGCTATGCATCACCAAACGCACCTACGATTATAACACTGCTAGCGTGATAATATGTAGCCTATATGTTGACCCGACTTCTTAACTATCTTCATGCCAAATTTGAAGTAAATCCATGCAGTACTTTTTGAGTTTATCCCGGAAAGACAAACAGACAAACAGACAAAAATTCTAAAAACTATATTTTTTGTTTCTGTTTCGATTGTAGATCATACCCCAAGTATTCTTTTAAAAAAATATTCAATGTACAGTTTTGACTTTCCTACCATTTTATTATATGTATAGATTAACACTTATTTTTTCATTATGTTATTATTCACTTCACACTTTATATTTTGGTAATGGGTAGTTATTTAAGATTGTTATGATCGATTATTCTAATCATTATGTAAATAAGGTGGCTACTGAAAATCAGCGCGGATGTTACAGATGTTCTGCAACAATGCACGCACATGCTGAGTAGTCACGAGTTTCTTTTAAGTTTTTGTATATTTAAAATTATCAACAATCATTTTTATTAGATTATTAGTTTTAAATTTAAATTTAGAAGATATAAGCAACCTTCTGTAAAAGAAACAATAATTTTTTTTTTTTCTTTCTTTCTTTCTTTCTTTCTTTCTGGATGTACGGCTAAACGGATTTGCATGAGATTGTGTATAGTGATAGCATACAGTCTAGAATAACACAAAGGTTACCTACTTTTTATCGCTATATTCCCGCGGAATTTGAAAAAGCGCGGGCAATACCGCCCAAAATAGTTAGTCTAATATGATTGCTTTTTTATTTGTTTCAACACGATTATCTATCAAACTATACGACCGGCTCGTGTAGGGGTAACGTACATTGCCTTCTATGCCAGATATTTTTGTGATGAACACAGATATTAGTCGTCAAGTCATGGACGTTTACATGTTTATTTAAGTTTATTTTCTATTTAAAAATATGTATCTGTTTAATATGTATGTTTATTTATTTCTTAAGTATATCAGTTCACTAGTAGGTATTCATAACACAAGTTCTTTATGAAACTTAATTTGGGCTAGATAATGTTGTGTGAGTGTCAGAAATATTTATTTATATAGGTATCTATCAAACTGTAATTTTAGGAAAAAAAAACATTTTACATCTGATTGTAAACTCTTGAGAAAAGTTGTTTTAACAACTTATTCGTAACAATCAAAAGTTAAGAGTTAAAACTCGCGAAATTGCGTTGTTTGAGAATGTCGTGAAATCTTTGAAAATATTCTATGTATAAAGAAAAAAAATACAAAATTTACCTTGTAACCACATTCAACTTTACTTGATGGCGGCACACTTTTCACATTACACTTACTTAACATAAATAATTGGAAAAAAACAATGGCTTTCAACATTTTGAAAAACAAAAAACACAACTCTATTTCAATTACAAAAGAATGCGTTCTATTTTCAAATTAGGTTCCATTTCAGTCAGATTCGAAAAGTCTTATGCAATTTTTTTTTAATCTATGTTTTTTTTTTAAACCGGCCTGTATTTCAGAGTATATTATAGGTTCTATTTAAAAAAGTTCAAATAAGTCCAGCGTTAACAATGCACTGCGGTTGGATTCGATTTGTTAATTCTCAATCATGATGTAACTTGAGCAACAGATTTACTTAAGCTGCGTTCACATTATAAAGTAGTGTTTTATAAGTTAGCAGTTTTCATAAAATAAAGAATAACTTTTTAATTAATTAAGGATAGGACGTTTATCCATAACACCTGAAGGTAAGTAAACTTGGAGACTAAGGTAATACACGTCCATCCACGAGAAACTAATTCATTCGACGCTTAAAAGTACCAGGACAAAAATATTTTACAGTTTTGATGGGGTAATTTTTATTCAACACATTTTTCAATAATTTAAGAGTAGGTAATTAAGCATTTTAAATGCAAAAACTTTAAAATATTATTTAACATTGCAATACTTCACTTTAACTGAGATTCACAATTTCTGAAAAGAAATTGGTCTCAGGTGATCTTAGCTACAAAGCAATATAACGTAAAAACAATGTGCTAAGTAATTTCGAGGCGTATCGCAAGGCCCCAGTAGCTCAGTGGGAGAGCACTCGTCCGGCAAATGAGAAAATGAAAATGAAAATGAAAACTTTTTTATTCGTAGTAGGTAATTTTATACACTTTACGAACGTCAAATGCTGGATGAGGGCGGCGCGGGTCCGGACGACATGGAGAATCCTGGGGAAGGCCTCCGTCGAGAAGTGTGCGTCTCTCAGCTTATAAAGATAATGATCGCCCATTATCTACCAATGTCTTGGTGATGTCTACTACTTGAGAGGTCCTTGAGAGGTCCCACGTTCGAGTCTTCTTGTTCAATTATTTACCAGGACAATGTTGGTCAGGAATAATAGACGCGGGCATTTTATAACGTTGCCACCCGTATCAAAAAGGAACTGTCAAAGCACTTAGTTCGACTGCTTGGAATATCAAAAGGAATAAAATGTGTTCTGGATAAAGTAAAGGATCATAATTGATTTTCTAGATTAGACCTTGCACTCAAAGCATTAATATTTCTTTACATATCGTAAGGCTAGAAACTGGACGGCAGCGACAGCGAGAGCGACAGCGGCGCGGGCAGCGACGCGGGGATTTTGGGCCGTTCTCGACGCCGCGCCAGCGGGCGTGAGAGCGATTTGTCGCGGTGCAATACAAACTCAATACTTTCTATCGTGTCGCGGAAATCGCTGTTCGCGCCGCTGCCTGCTCCGCTGTCGCTGCCGTCCAGTTTTCAGCCTAAGAAATAAAATACATACATACATACATAACTTCACGCCTGTATCCCTTATGGGGTAGGCAGTACATCAGAGGTTATAAGACCAACTGATGTCACGTTTGACTAATGAGGTATTATAATGATTGCGAGAGGCTATTGCAGTGACAGGGGGTCAGCCTATCGCCCACAAAAATGCCAATAAAACCTCCCTTAACCGATTTTTACAGTATGCCCGGGAAGAGAAGCAGCTGGCACATTCTATGTTTTTCTTTCACTCCCAGTCCAGCATGGAAGTATTGAATAATAACGAAATAAAAACGAAACCTTATATGAGATTTTATTTAAAATGCTTACACCGGTCTCCCTGTGATACCTGAAATGAACCAACGCGGCTTTTTTTAACCATTTATTCAGCTCAATATTATCTATCGCGCTTATCGCGTTTCGACGACCACTTTGGCGATGGGGTAAATCTATCTGCCTCAGACGCCAGTGGTTGCGGGTTTGATTCCCGAAACCACTGGAGGGATCCTACCACAATTTCTTGGTGGTAGGATCCCTTCTGGGTCCGCCTGGCTAGCGACCACCCTTTATATAAAGTCTGCCGCCAAATGTTACCGCTCCGGCGGGAATGTATTCCGGCAATATTGTATAAAGAGCCAGTTCCTTCTTAAACCTGTGTGCTTTCATCTTCGACCTCATCGTCACTTACCATCAGGTGAGATTGAGGTCAAACGCGGGTTTAGTCACTTATAAAAAAAAAACGGAACAAGAAAAAAAAAGTTAAGTAAGTTCCGGGCCTGGGCGTTTATGTATTTATATTCTACGTCCCCCCCCTAGTTCACTACATGGTATCTCATAACACTAGCTTTGCGTACTTTGAGGCCGTGTAGTTCGTGTGATTATCGAGGATTTTGCTTTTTTTGGAAATTTTATTTTGCACTATAACGATACATTCATTAAAATGTAGCGTTTATTAAACAGCTAACTGTTGCGCGCGGTTTTACTCGCACAATTTCATATTCCGCTGAAATATCAGGATAAAAAGTACCTTATGTGCTATTTATAATAAATAATAAAAATAAAATCCCCAGACAATCACACCAACTACATGGCCCCAAAGTAAGCATAGCTTGTGTTATGGGATACCATATAGCGAACTAGGGGGGAACCTAGAATATAAATACATAAATAGATAACACCCAGACACGGAACATTTTTTTTTCTGGTTCCGTGCGGGGATCGAACCCGCAACCACTGGCTTCTGAGGCAGATAGGCTTACCCCAACGCCAAAGTTTAAGACTGTACATTATCAGAATGCCAAATTTCATCTAAATCCGTTAATGCTTTCTGCCGTGATTGAGGAACAATCACCCACTCATCATAACTTTCACATTTATAATATCAGTAAGATATTGTGTCGTCATTAAGTGGCCATTGGATGGCTTTATGATGAATAAAATATTTTGAATTTTAAATTTGGAAATAACTTTTATTAAAATACATTTACCCATATAACAAGCCTTTATAAAGTTAACTGTTTCAATTGAAAAACTACCTTTTGAAAACAAACGGTTACGATAACATCAATATGAAAACTATACCTTAATACTGAAAACCAGTGTATAATACTTTCGAGATTTAACATGGTTATAAACATGTCATGAAACGAGAGTAATATTTAAATATTTTTTTTGACATATTCGCACGACGCCATCTTGCTCTGAAGTAAGCAAAGCTTGTGTTACATTAATTTAGCTAATTCTTGACGACCACTTTAAACAAAATAAATAATTAAATAATTCTGACACTCACACAGCATTATCTAGCCCAAATTAAGTTTCTTAAAGAACTTGTGCTATGGATACTAGATAATTGATATACTTAAGAAATATATAAACTAATATATTGTATTGAATAAATACATATTTTTTATTGGAATAAACTTAAATAAACATATAAACATCCATGACTTGACGGCTAATATCTGTGTTCATTCACACCGATATCCGCCGCCGCCGGGATTCGAACCCAGGACCTCTGGTATAGAAGGCAATGTAATATGTTACCACTACACCAGCCGGTCGTCGTAACTTGGCGAAGGGCTAAACCTATCTGCCTCAGACGCTCTTGTTCCGTGTCTGGGTGTTTATGTATTTATATTCTAGGTTCCCCCCTAGTTCGCTACATAATATCCCATAGCACTAGCTATACTGTATACAATACACACAATACATTATACAAGGTGTTCCTTTTAATTTCCCATAACTCTGGGGTATTAATGGGACCAGGTAAAAGAATTAAATAACATTATCTGGTCCCATTGATAAATTTATCTAATATAAATCTATAAATTTATCCCATTATCAATTTTAATTTTATTTTTCACACAAAATAATTCAATTAAGTCAAAACATAATATGTAAACCACTTTTATGCGAAGTATGACAAATCGGCATTTTTTATTCCTTTTTATCGCATGCACAGGTACAGTTTGCAACGTTTTTCGTTGTACTACTGTATGCAACGTTCCTCAAAGTTAAAAATATTTATTTATTAATTTATTTACCCTTTATTATACACAATAAAAAATACAGAACAAAGAGCAAATAAAAAGAAAACAATGTATAAAGGGCGGCCTTATCGCCAAGAAGCGATTTCTACTAGGCAACCCCAGTACAAGAAAATGTTATTTGTAGATGGAGCTTTAACAAAGGTAAGTTCTTAGAAAAACAAAACTATGAATAACCAAATTTACAAATATTATTTACAACATAAATAGCAATGAACATACATCTAAATATAATATTGTCTTAAGTTTTCGCGATTCATACTATTAAATAAAACACTTTTTAACCGGATTTATCGCGTATATTTACATTTTAAATTTTGACTCGACGTTTCGGTGTCTTTGCAGACCCCGTGGTCACGAGCGACTGAGGTGTCAAGCGTCGGATTGATAGATTGAAAAATTTGAAAGAAGGAGATGATTATGTATAACATGGAATTAATAAGTACTACGTACAACGTAGTACCTATTAATTCCATGATGTATAACTTTTTCAATCTATCAATCCGACGCTTGACACCTCAGTCGCTCGTGACCGAGGGGTCTGCAAAGACACCGAAACGTCGAGTCAAAATTTAAAATGTAAATATACGCGATAAATCCGGTTAAAAAGTGTTTTATTTAATCTAAATATAATTTACATCATAATAACAATAACCATACATTACATACAAATACAAAATATACATACATAAACTACACATTGACTTCTGTCAATGTGTAGTTCATTGAATATTTTTATTGTTTATCGTATAGCTTCAGTGAAATGCGTCTATTGCATGAACGTCAAAGATATTTTACAAGGGTGATCATTTATGAACTCATTATATTAAGATTGATCATATCTTGGAAAGTATGCACTTTTGAACCACATATTGTTTGGCAAAAATATTATTTTTTAGTAAGTAACAAAATCTCAGAGTTACGGGATATCAAAAAGAACACCTTGCATATGTCGCAGTCATCTGGTTGAATTTGCTATTTAATTGAATGACTAGCGCGTTCATTAAATGACGACATTTAATTGAATGACTAAAGGACAACTCGTCAAGTCGTTGAATGTAACGTTTAACGTCGTGACTGAACATTATTTAGCGAAGTCGTTGAATGGGATATAGCCGACTTTGTAATGTTTGGTTAACAGGATTGGCTCTTATATCTGTCCGCACTCTTTCATGAATAATTTTGGTCTTAAACGATAGTTATAACTCCCTGAAAACCGACATGGACCGGTTAGGTTAGGAGGTTAATGCAAGGAGCTTCGCTTTGCTTCGCTCCTTGCATTAACCTCCGAGGGTTATTTTTTTGTAATCGCACAAAACAGAGTCTGAGACAAAATATAATCCCTTGTAAAAAAATTGTAAGGCCCTATTCTTTCTTGTATTATTGTAACAATTTTTTTACTTATCGGATTAAAAAAATTAACTAAATTTCAATCACCTGACTGATTTGACGTCCGCTGTGTTCAAAGGGCTATGTTACAATCCGCTAACTAGTTGGACGTTGAGTGACCCTTGTTCAATCAACGTTCGGCCTAGTGATTCAATTAAATGTCGTCATTCAATGAACGCGCTAGTCATTCAATTAAATAGCAAATTCAACCAGATGACTGCGACATATATATTTTGAACAGTCATGAGCGAGAGTCAATAACCTACAAAAGAATGACATCGGCTTTTTATCATTTTGTGACGTATATACGTATTTTCCTATATTAATTCCAAAACAAACTATCTTATCTGCTGCCTCTGAACATTACTATATTACTATTTGATAGGGTTACCCATTAGAACATTTTTTTTAAATATATTGTAAGGATAGGACGTTTGTCTTCCATGCCACCTGATGGAAAGTGCGCATGAAGACTATGGTGTTACACGTCCATCCACGAGAAACCTATTCACTCGACACTTAAAAGTTCCAGGACTGTAGTGGTCAGGAAAAACAGACGCAGGCAGATTGTTCTACACCTTGGCAATCTGTACCAAAAAGGAACTATCAAAGCGATTTTTTCGACTTTTCGAATAAAACGCTTTTCGATTTTTTTGTTCGAAGATTTTTATATTTTAATTAAATTATATTAAATTATAATCTTAAATTATTACTTAAATGTATGTCATCCTGACATAGTGATTCCTGCGTATATCATTCGATATACCCTGGATTTGTATATTTAATCTAAATCTAAATTCCTTGTTTGTAAACACTTTGATGTATGAGCGTTGCCATGACACCAAAAATCAAGATTTGCTTTTGCATCAGAATTAAAACTTTAGATTCGAGATTTGGGAACAAGGTGTTCGTTCCCAATCCCCAGAAAAGGGATGGCAGGCCGCGGCCCACGGGGCCCAACGGTTGATGTCGGGATGTATATATGTCAGCTGCTATATACACTTTGATAGCGCGATGTAGGAGACTTCGTCGTGTCGTCGTCGTTCTATGGCGCGTCGCTAGATGTCGCTACAGACATAGAAATCCACGAATATCATGCTAGAGTTGATACGCACTACATCTAATTCTTATCCGATCTTAATCCGAGAAATGACGTCCCCAAGTAGCCGTAGAACTTTTTCTATGGTAGATTACGCACTGCATCCGTCACCTTAGTCCATTCATACGGTGTCATTCGCCGGCGCTCGCTGGCACTATCGGCGGGGGTTACCCCCCCATGCAGGGTCCAGGTGGGCACCCTGACAGGTTGCCTACTTTGGATGAGCTGAAAGCTAAAATCACAAAGTTGAGACTAAGAGATTTTCTAGAGTGACGAGACTCTATAAGATAGGAAGGCTGAAAAGAAATCAACATTTAGAAAACGCTGGAGTTTCCTAATAAGGGGAGCGAACTAGGTTAAGACCGGAAGAGCACCGTTGAAACCCTCAGGGCTGGCGTCGAGAGCGGCGCCGAAAGCCAGAATTTTGTCAATGGGGCGAGCTGGATCCAGAACGCCATATCACAAGCTCTGCTTAGTTTGGAGCCATGTAGTTGGTGTGATTGTCTGTTTTTTTTTTACTGATAAGATATATTTAAAGTATAGCCGTGCTTAGATCGTATGCCGCTTTGATTTTATTTATTGTTATAATGAATCAGTTTTGCTCCAATAGGTGGCAGTGCGAACCCGGCTATTCTCAACATATCTCTATCAGTATGACGTATAAAAATACATTAAAATTACAGCGTAAACTATTTTCTTGTTTTGTACTTTTAGCGTGTTTTTTTTTGTATTCGGGTTTTAGTCTTTTAACTTTTTTTCACCTATTTTGGAGTAATAGTGTTTACATTTTTGAACTGTGCTAACAAAGCTTTTTTATATGATACCCTTTATTATATACCCCCGATTAACGTGACATCATGTAGCCTATTTAACCAGTAGACTATTAAGACACTTCAAAGGAACCAATTTGTCCAATTATGATAACCCGTTCAGAAGATGATAAGATGAACAACTTTTATTTATACATACATATATACAGGTCAAAATCATAAACCTCCGTTTTGCTTCGCTATAGTTGAGTATAAATAATATCCCTCTTTTTTGCTTCGCCGTAGACGGGTAAACTGTTTGATATGTGCTTTTTTATAACATATTTGTAATCTTTTTATGGGTAATAATAAAATGTTATAGTATTTTACTGTATTCTCGGCCCTGATTTTTACAGTACCGCCAATTAATCGTAAATATTGCTAGAAAAACACTTATTGATAAAGATACTGAGCTGATAATGCATGTTATATTCAGTTATTAATCTAATCAGTTTAATCAATGCGAATCAACCTAGCGTGAAAATAGTCTCAGGGTTTAAGAAATTTACCCGACAAATAAGAAGGTATAACTTAGCCAGTTTACAGTCAATCAAAAATCAATTTTTTATTCACTCTAGGTGACATACACCAATCGATCGTCGTCAATCGGTCGCCGACGGCGACCATCGATTTTTTCTGATCAGATTGGCCTAGATACGACCTTAGAGCAAGTCAAACGGTGCATGAGAGTGGTGCGGGACCGGTCAACGTGGAGAACTTATCATCTGATGGTAGACTTCAGCCACGGCTTGTCACCACCCACTAGACAAAACCATGCCGCCAAGTGACCTAGTCGCGTTCCGGCATGATGTTTAGTGTAGCCATTGTGGAGGATAGGTTTGAGTAGTCGTGCTGCATTGGAGAACTGTTTTCAACTCGTAGGATAATGACTCACTGGGTAACTCGTTTTGGAGGGTAGCGGGATCCGAAGCACGGTGCAGCGCAGGCCGACCGCAGGTACTAGGGGGCCCAAGTAGCATGTGGAACCCCACCACCTCGCGAAAAATCCCGACAGGCTCCATCATGCCAGTTGGCGACCGGGGTGCGGGCATCTCCGCAGTCTCCAGATGAGTTCCCCAATGGTACGTTGTTACCAATGAGTTGCTGGGTTCTATTTATAGCGCTTCACTCAACTTCTATTCTCCTCCCTATTCACTTCACTTTCTATACAAAATGAAAGATCCAAAAAAGAGTTCTGTTCAACAGCGGTTGCACTTCCTCTACTTCAAAGTGCACTTCTGTAACATCCGAGGAGTGCCCTCCAATCTGAATGATATCCACCACCATCTTGAGATGCAGAGACCCGTTATTTGGAAGTGCCGAATCTTTCGGTCATGTTGGTTTACATAGATACCGGCCTAGACCAAGTGGTTTACGCCGATATCTATCGTTTACATAGCGGAGATCGGGAGACAACAAGGCTCATGGAATATCTTGGCAATACAGAAGATAAGATTCAGCAACGTTTTCCCACAGCGCAGTTGGTGTTCCTCGGGGATTTCAATGCTCACCACGGGCAGTGGTTATACCCGTATCAGGACACTGACCATGCTTTTAAGTTTTTGCTGATTTATGGTCTCTCACAGCTTGTCGACGAACCTGCGGGCATCCCCGACGTTGCAGGCCACACTGCGTATTGCTTGGACCTTATGCTGACAACCGATCTTGACAGATACTTGGTGTCCGTCACTGCACCTTTAGGGACATCCGATTACTGTGTGGTGAAATCTGTATCGCTGTACTCACCACCTGACACCCGCTCAAAAGGCTCCAAGCGTGTATGGAGTTACAAGTAAGCAGATTGGGATGAAGTCTCAAGTATGATAGTTCAAGCAATGGAGTACTACATTCCCCACGCTGACCTATCCCTTGAAACCAAAGCTCGCCCATGGTTTAATACTGCTTGCCTTGCCGCTGAAAAGCGAAAGCAGAAAGTAAAAGTCCTGCAAAAAGGTGATCAAAAAAGCTCATTATATGATATGTGCTGATATGTGCTGCTATCCAGTCTCCGTATCTGAGACAGGATAGCAGCACACACTTCGGGAGGTAAAGCTTTCTGGTCCCTTGCCAAGTCGGTCGAAACGAATTTTTGGCGCCCGTCGCTGACACCACTGAGGAAACCTGTCTGGCCCACTCTGCTGAAGAGAAAGCAGATTTATTTCTTTCGGTATCGATATCTTTGCGGAAAATATCGACTAGATTGCCAAGGAAAACTCCCACCTTAATTACCTTAGTTCGGTCCTATAATGGGTACCGTTCACATTCGCCAAAAGGAAGTTCTTGAATGCTTGCTGCACCTAGACGAGAACTAAGCTAGCGGCCCAGATGGTATTCCTGCAGTGGTCCTAAACCGCTGCGCAGCTATGTTGACACCCATTTTGACACGTCTCTATCGACATTCTTGGGAATCTGGTAAGGTCCTCAAGTCCTGGAAGCACGCTAACGTACAGCCAGAACCGAAGAAGGGACTATCGACCAATTTCAATCACCTCTATACTTTGCAAAGTCATGGAACGTGTATTGAACAATCGACATCTGGCATACCTCGAGACCAACGATAGCCAATATGGTTTCTGCAACGGACGCACGACCGGCGATCTTCTCGTGTATGCCACGCAGTTATGGAGTGTGAGGCCTTAGAGGGTCATGTTGAAGCAATAGCTGTATCCTTAGATATTTCCAAGGCCTTTGTCAGGGTCTGGCATGATGGTCTCTTAAGTAAGCTTCCAGCATACGGCATATCGATTGGGCTCTGCGACTGGATATCTGATTTTCTGAAGGAATGGTCGGTTCGGGTAGTCTTAGATGATTACTCCTCTGACCAAGTGGTAATTAGTGCCCCCTCAAGGATCTGTTCTTTCTGCAATATTATTCTTGCTGCATATTAATGACCTTTTAACACCTTGCATTACTAGTTACGCTGATGACAGCACTGTTATAGAGAAATACGTATCCAATGCGCGAAAGCCCCCGTGAAATCCAGAGTTTCAGAAAGTCAATGATTGATCGCGTTGATTTGATCTTACGGAAAGTATCCGGTTGGGGTGAGTCGAATTTGGTCGAATTCAACGCGTCCAAAACTCAGGCTTGACTATTCTCCGTGAAAAAGAGCACCTTTACATTAAAGCCCAATTTCCAAAATGTATGTAAATGTACCGTGTACTACAGGATACATTTTGGTGAGTGCGCGAGTGCTCTGTTTGAGCAAATTAATGTTGAAAATATTCTATGTGATATAAACGCAACCTTGTAGTCTGTGAATCAATCATTGTACAAGTGTCATCTGTCGCAAAGACATTAGGCTAACGTCAAGTCATATTAACTTCCTGTTCCGTTGTACTCCTCTATGAACAACTACTGTGATTGTGCTGTGCTGAACTGTGCTCAATAAATCCTTCGAAATCTCTGCAAAGCTTTTTTCTTTCACCGATTCTTTCCAACATGGTAGCAGAGCGTGGTTGGAAATAGTGAAAGACAATCGTATTTTGAGAAAAAAGAAAAAACGTTGTATTTATAGTTGGAATAAAATTACCGGCAGACAACGCGGCACCCGAGCACAATGGCTTCAACGGCGATTGGACAAAACTGCATCGAAAAACTAAAAGGTGCGGAAAACTACTCCACCTGGAAATTCACGATGCGTATGCTGCTCATCCATGAAGAATTATGGCATTACGTGGAAGCAGAATCCACTGAAGATTGCGACAAGAAAAAGGTCGACAAAGCTTTGGCGCGAATTGCGCTTTCAGTTACGCCGGCGGTAATCCCATATATTCGCACAGCCAGAAGCGCACACGAAGCGTGGAAAACACTACAGAAAGCATATGAGGGACGTGGCTTGAGTAGAAGGTTGGGTTTATTGCGAAGCCTCTTCAGCACAAAGTTAGCAGAAAATAACTCCATGGAATCTTACCTAAACAAAATAAAGGAAATATCTCACCAGCTCAATGAAATTGAATCGCCGCTAGACGACGAATTTGTCGCAGTAATTATGTTAAGTGGGCTCACACATGACTATGACCCACTCATTATGGCGATTGAGCACGCAACCTCCACGTTGACTACGGAAATCATCTCAGCAAAATTACTTCAAGAAACCCAAAGGCGGGAAGAAAAGACTGAAGGTGAGACAGCACTGATTGCAAGGAAGCAGCCCAGGTGTTACAAATGCAATGCTAAAGGACATATTTCTAGAAACTGCCCAGAGAAGAATTCCACTGTGAACAGCAGCTATATACTGAGCCGCCCTACAAAGAAGTTACATAAACATGTTCCTGTGAAGAACAAGGCACTTGTAGCGGCTCTCTGTGTCAAGGTGAACAGCAATGTATGGTATATAGATTCTGGAGCGACCAATCACATGTGCAATAATAAAAAATTGATGGTGAAGTGCCACAGTGACAAATCTGTAAATGTAAATATAGCAAATGGTGAAACATTGTCAACAGCGGGCTTAGGGGAAGTTCAAGTGAAATTAAAAGACTGTGTAAGGACAATAAGTGATACTTATTATGTGCCTAATTTAAGTACTAATTTATTGTCTGTAAGTGCTATGACTAAAAAGGGGTATGTTGTAACATTTGATAGTAAGTCATGTACTATTTATAATAAAAATGAAGTTTTGGCTACAGGCACTCAAATTAATGGTGTTTATCAGCTCGATACTGTGTCAGACAGCGGCTGTACTGTGGAAGAGGAGTGCACTATGATGGCATCAGCAGTGATGGACATGACATCCCAGGAGTTATGGCACAAACGTCTTGGTCATCTAAATTCGAGAAGTATGCAACTTCTTAAAAACGGTATGGCTAATGGGATTTCTTTTAATTCTTCTATTTTTCAGCAATGTGTTTCCTGTGTTGAAGGAAAACAGAGTAGACTTCCATTTCCGAAAAAAACGCATAGTAGAGCTACAGAAGTGCTAGGTCTCGTTCATACAGACCTCTGTGGTCCCATACAAGTACCATCACTTAGTGGTGCTAAGTACTTTCTTAGTTTCATTGACGACTACACAAGAAAGCAGTTTGTTTATTTTTTGAAATCAAAGGATGAGACTTTTCATTATTTTAAACAATTTAAAGTTCTTGTAGAAAATGAAACAGGAAAGAAAATAAAAGTACTTAGAAGTGACAGAGGTGGAGAATATATAAGTTCTGATTTTCAGGATCATATCAAGGCATGTGGAATCAAGCACCAGAAAACCATACCAGATTGCCCTCAACAGAATGGTGTCGCAGAACGAGCCAATAGGACTGTCATGGAAAAGGTCAGATGTTTGCTGCGAGATGCCAAACTTGGAATGAAGTTTTGGGCTGAGGCAGTGAATACAGCTGTTTACCTTAAGAACAGAAGTCCTACAAAGGCCGTAGCTGGAATGACTCCTGAGGAAAAATATACAAATAAAAAGGTAAATCTTAGCCATTTAAGAATTTTTGGTTGTATTGCATATTCTATGGTAAAGAATAGAAAGAAACTTGATTCTAAAAGTAAACCATACATATTTGTGGGGTATAGTGAAGAGTCCAAAGGATACCGATTAATTGAACCCTGTAATCCTAAAAAATGTATCCAGTCTCGAAATGTTGTCTTCTTGGAAGATAAATTTTGGCACAAAAACATGTCACATGATGATAATTCTAATCAAAACATAATTGTTGACTTTAACAAACCGAATGTAGATAAAATTCAGCAATCAGAGTCATGCACTGTGAGTTCTGATATTTCTGATGACATGAGATTATCACAGAATGAGCCAAGAATCAGCACAATCACATTGGATGACTCTGACAGTGAAAATTCAGGTAGTGACACAGAGAATTGTGCGGACATAACTTATGTTCCAGGAGAAGAAACAATGGCTGAGGCAGAGCAGTCGGACACCTCCTACGAAGAAGCTCCTGAGTCTCCTCTAATGGCCAATTTTGTGGGAATTGTGGACAGCAACTCAGATGACCCTCAGACTGCAACCGAGGCACTAAATGGACCAAATTCAGATAGTTGGCAAAATGCAATGACTGATGAGTATAACTCTTTTATTAGAAATAAATGTTGGACTCTGTCAAAACGTGAACCAGGACATAAGCCTGTTCAATGTAAATGGGTTTTTAAAAGGAAGTATGGTGCTGATGGTGAACTTTTGAAATATAAAGCTCGTTTAGTTGCAAAAGGTTATACCCAGAAATATGGTATAGATTACCACGAAACCTTCTCACCTGTAGTCCGCTACTCTACAATAAGAATGCTGCTTGCACTGGCGGCAGAATATAACTTAGATATCGAACATCTGGATGTAAAAACTGCATTCCTCAATGGAGACCTCGAGGAAACAGTGTACATGGAACAACCAGAATACTTCAAAGTCAAAGGAAGTGAAGAAATGGTATTTAAACTTAATAAGGCTGTTTATGGTCTTAAACAGGCCTCCAAATCTTGGTATGATAAAATAACCAAGATTCTATGTGAAAAGCTGAAGTTTAGTCGCCTGACTTCTGAGCCCTGTGTTTACTTCAAGTTTGATAATGGATCAATATTGATCATAGCATTGTATGTCGATGATCTCATTTTATATTCATCTCCAAACTTTCGAGATAAGAAAAATATCAAGAAACAATTACAGGAGGAACTTGATATTACAGAACTAGGGCCTGCTCAGCATGTACTTGGAATGAAGTTGATGAGGAAAGGAAATAAAATTTACCTCAATCAATCAAACTACATACAAAAGATATTGAAGAAGTTTCGCATGGAGGACTGCAAAGCTGTTGGAACACCCATGGAAACAGGCCTAAAACTAGCCAAAGAATCTAAACAGGATGAAACCTGTGACTATAGAGGTCTGATTGGTTCACTTATGTATGTAGCAGTGTGCACAAGACCTGATATAAGCCATGCAGTCAGCTACCTTAGTCAGTTCAACGATTGCTTTGGCAAAAGTCATTGGAAAGCTGCCAAGAGAATTCTACGTTATTTGAAAGGTACAATTAATTTTAATCTTGTTTTTTCTAAAACAGGTATGGACATTGCAGCTTATGCTGATGCTGACTGGGCATCAGATAATGTAGATCGTAAATCATACACAGGCTTTGTTTTTACTATTGGTCAGTCTGTTGTCACTTGGGAAAGTCGCAAGCAAAGGACTGTAGCTCTATCTAGTACTGAGGCCGAGTACATGGCGTTGTCTGACACATGTAAGGAAGCTTTGTTCATTAGACAGTTCATATTTGAAATATTTTGTACTATGCCTAAAATAACAATTTATAATGATAATCAATCTGCTATAAAACTATGTAAAAGCTTTATGTTTCATTCGAGAACAAAACATATTGACATACGTCATCACTTTATTAAGGAAAATGTAAATAAAGGTATTATTGAAATTAAATACTTGTCAACTATAAATATGTTAGCAGATATATTAACCAAAGCACTTTGTAAAGAGAAACATAGTAAGTTTGTAAGCCAGATGCTCACTATCACTTAAATAGTAAGGTATGTGAAAATTTGTAACATTCTGTAGAGTATCTTGAATGTAAATTAAACTGATATATATGTATTGTGATTGATGTAACTAAGTTAATACAACTTCTATTTAGTTTGTTAAAATTTGTCACATTTTAGATATATATTTTTTTTTTGACATTATGATGTTAAAACAGATTTAACTGTATAATTTAACTAAGTTAATTAATGGGATGTTAGCCACAATGTAAATTTTGTTTGGATCTTTGCATTTATTGTAAATAATGATAGGCTTGCGTTTAAGGGCCAGTGTTGAAAATATTCTATGTGATATAAACGCAACCTTGTAGTCTGTGAATCAATCATTGTACAAGTGTCATCTGTCGCAAAGACATTAGGCTAACGTCAAGTCATATTAACTTCCTGTTCCGTTGTACTCCTCTATGAACAACTACTGTGATTGTGCTGTGCTGAACTGTGCTCAATAAATCCTTCGAAATCTCTGCAAAGCTTTTTTCTTTCACCGATTCTTTCCAACAATTAAACCCTCACCCTTGTTGCATCGCACTACTAGACGCAGATAGAACTGCCATCTGTATGTGGTAGATATTCCGAAAAGTAGAACTAACTAACTAAGCGCTTTGACAGTTCCTTTTTGATACGGGTCGCCAAGGCTGGAATAAACTGAGTCTATTTTCCCTGACCAGTAGTATAGTCCTAGTACTTTTAAGCGTCGAGTGAATAGGTTTCTCATGGATGGACGTGTACCACCTTAGTCTTCATGTTCACTTAACATCAGGTGTCATGGAAGAAAGAAAAACTTCTTGAAACTTGGTTGATGGAGGCTTTTGTCGACGTTAGCCGATGAAGATGAACGTCAAAATTAGAATAATATATTCAAACGCATATGTACAGTGGGACATCTTAAGGTAATAACGGTAGACGACCACTCTGGCGATGAGTTAACACTATCTGCTTCAGACGCCAGTGGTCGCGGGCTCGATTCCCGCACGAAACAGGAAAAAAAAAATGTTTCAGGTCTGGGCATTTATCTACGTATATGTTTATATCCTAGGTTCCCCCCTAGTTCGCTACATGGTATCCCATATCACAAGCTCTGCTTATTTTGTGGCCATGTAGTTGGTGTGATTGTCTGGGGACTTTATTCATTTATTTATTTTATCTGTCTCAGCGCACGCCAGGTTCCGTTACCTTTAGTTTGAATATAGCGACTGTTAAAAGGTAAATAAAATTTAAACTGTCTAGAAAATCGTCATGAGCACTACGGCACGGTACTGATTACAACAATACTGCCTTGATCATGGCGCTTGTAACAGTGCCGAAATATCGAGAACTAATCTTTCACCGACACAATTTGGTTTCCGGGCTGGTAAATCAACATCTGATGCAGTGAATGATTTAATTGACTATGTTGTTAAGAATTTGGATGGTGGTAAAAAAGTCCTGGGCATATTTTTGGATCTAGCCAAAGCTTTTGACACGGTTTCTGTACCAATTCTTGTGGAAAAAATGGAAAGCTTAGGCATTAGAGGAGTCCCACTGTGTCTTTTCCAAAACTATTTGAGCGAGCGTACACAGAGAGTTAAGATAGATGAGTTCATAAGTGCTGAGCGTAAAATCTCTTACGGAACCCCACAGGGTAGTGTGTTGGGACCAACTCTATTCCTCATATATATAAACGATCTGGGTATGCTCGCCCTAAATAAAGGTAAATTGGTTGCGTTTGCGGACGATACTGCCCTCCTGTTTAGTGCTGATACCTGGAGCGAAGTCTACGAGTACGCTCAGTTAGGATTTAATACGGTGTCATCCTGGCTGAGGAACAACTTACTAACATTAAATACAGATAAAACCAACTACATTCCATTCTCTCTAAAAAATAGCCTTCAACTTCAAACTAACGTGCCACCACTATACTCTATAGTAGCCCACAAGTGTTCTGAACCGTATATAAGTGCATGTACTTGCGCACGTCTCTGCAAAAGGAAGAGTGTAAAATATTTGGGCGTACTTATTGACAACAACCTCAGATTTGACGAACATATAAACGCTCTTAACAACAGATTACGCAAATTAATATATGTCTTTAAATCCCTTAGGCAAGTGACTGACGAAAAACATATGAAATTGGTTTATTATGCCCTTGCTCAGTCAGTCCTTGCCTATTGTATATCCTCCTGGGGTGGTGCGCCTAAAACATTACTCTTGGAATTAGAGAGAACGCAAAGGGCCATCCTTAAGGTCTCGTATTCTCGACCCTATCGCTATCCTACAGAAAAACTGTATAAAGAGAGCAAAGTTTTGACAGTACGACAATTATTTATACGTAACACCGTGCTCAAACAACACGTGTTGATCACATATAACCCGTCTCTGTCTAGTGAAAGGAGGCGATATAACCCTGTTGACCAACATAACACCAAGCTGAAAACCAAATTTTCTAGTCGGTTCTTTTGTCACCTGGGTAGTTTTTTATATAATAGAATAAACAAAAAAATACAAATATATCCTCTTACAAAAACTAGGTGTAAAATGAAATTAACTGAGTGGCTGATGGAACTCAATTACGTTGACACTGAAGTGCTTTTGATCAGTCTGACCTAAATTTAAGTACTTAAAGTTAATTAATTACTAAAACGATATCTTACTACTCCATCCCTTCTCCCCAATACACACACACACAGACATACACATACTCACCCTGACACAAACACATACCCATACATTCACAAAAACATGTAGGTACTAGTAAAAACAAAAATTAATAAATAACAACAATTATAATCTTTTTATAGTAATTGTAAGCGTTTGCATGCATAATAATGAAATGTACTTTTTTATAAGAGGCGGAGACCTGGTGTCCTGAAACACAGACTTCGAGTCTAGCTTAGGCACCAGTCTCGCACAATATTGTTTAAATAATAATTATGTAACGTTGAATTGTAGATAATTTTAAATATTGTTGTGAGAAAATAAATCATTTTATTATTATTATTATTATTGTCGCTCGTGATCACGGGGTCCGCAAAGACACCGAAACGTCGAGTCAAAAAATTTACAATGTAAATATACGCGATAAATCCGGTTAAAAAGTGTTTTATTTAATATCGAGAACTCAAAATAAATCTATAACATGGTGAATATCCCGTTTCTAAGGTGACACGTCGTCTTCGTCTAAGGTGAAACTTATACACTCGACACTCAAAAGTAATAGGTACGTCAAAATGCAAATAAACAGGACACTAATCACTATTAATCGTGTAAAACCATAAATTTTAATTACAGATACTAAAGATATGTAGTATAAATAATGATTAATCACGTGCTGATATAAAATGTAATCTAACACGTTTGTCAGCACCAAAACGATAATATTTGCTTGCCCTAACATTATAATTTTTTTCAATAATTGAATTGATATTATTTCAATGAACATATCTTATTATATATGGGATTTTATTTTATTATTATTATCAAATGTTGTTCACAATCAATCTTCTTTCGTTTTGATTATCTTTTCCATAAAAATTTTAGCTCTACATATTATGTTATTGTAATTGATATATTTAATTTGGATTTCGTTATCATATTTAGGTACATACATATTACGTCAACATAGCAAAATTAATATGATAATAATTAGTCATATCATAGTTATATGAAAAAAAAACAGAGAAACCGGTGACGTTAAGATTTTTTTTAATAAGCTTCAGTTCATTATCAAAGCTTTATTCTTACAAATAAGGGATATCTCTGCAACTGGCCATAATAAGTTTGGTTTATTGGTCAAACGGATGACGACCGGCATGATGTAGCGGTAACATAAATTGCCTTCTATGCCATAGGTCCTGGGTTCGAATCCCGGCGGCGGCGGATATTTGTGTGATGAACACAGATATTAGTCGTCAAGTCATGGATGTTTATATGTTTATTTAAGTTTATTATAATAAAAATATGTATTTATTTATTATGTGTGTTTATATATTTAAGTATATCAGTTATCTAGTATCCATAACACATGTTCTTTGAGAAACTTAATTTGGGCTAGATATTGTTGTATGAGTGTCAGAAATATTTATTTATTTATTATTATTTATTAATTTTAGGATGTGTATTTGTTTTGTGATTGTGTAGAGAATATCTATTCCAAGGGACGATATAATATGAACTTGTAAGTATCACAACAAAAGTATCGATACTTTGTCACAAAGCTAGTATAACCAGCAGTATACCTAAGTAAATATATTAGCAGCTTAAGGTTGCGTTTCCACTGACGCGGAGCTGAGTATTATAATAGACCACTTGGTATACACCGAAACTAAGAGCTGAATAAGACAGTTTTATAATGGTGTTGACAGCGCTGTTGATTCCAATATAACTCTTATTTGGGCACAAATAATTTAGCCTATGGTTTTGTTTTGGTTCACATTTCTTCATAAAAGTATTATAGTATAATGGAATTATTGTGACCTTCACTTCCGTAAGAAAGGAAATGAGTAGAAATAAAAAATAAATTTACGTCTAGAAATATCCGTATTTATTAAAGTAGCTACTTATAAATTTTCACAAGTAAAAATAAGTGGGACCTTGGCGATTTCTGGTCGGTACTAGGTGTGAGGTGCAAAGGCATAAAATGGTATAAAAGGCCGGTAGATGAATATTAGTGTAAATAAAGTTAAAATTAAAAACTCTGCTTAGAAGTGTAGGTGAACCGTCTTGCTAACTATGCTTAGAAGGGTAGGTGAACCGTCTCGTCTCGTCAAACACGCCGATTTCTCGCCCCTGCCCAAACACTCCTGTTAAGGAGCAAAATGAAACCCTGGGACCAGCAAAACACCTTCTCGTAACCGGCCGGACAGGGATCCCGAAGATCAGTATAAAGTTATTTAAGATAATAACTTGTATGCAAATCACTGGCACAACTAGGCGTGCCCTCCTGCGCAATTCCAACACATTTATTAAAAGAAACACAACACATTTAATAAAACAATAAAAACCGGCGACGCTTGCCACCAGCGGAGATGAAAAAAGGACGCCATCTTGCTGTCAACT
Source organism: Stenoptilia bipunctidactyla (assembly GCA_944452665.1). NCBI lineage: Eukaryota > Metazoa > Arthropoda > Insecta > Lepidoptera > Pterophoridae > Stenoptilia > Stenoptilia bipunctidactyla. Next base: position 2,536,457 of record OX101750.1, on the reverse strand, counting down.
TTTTAAGACGCCCTCGACGCAGGCAAAGGTATTATTCCATACAGCTTAGTCCGAATGTGCAAAAAATTGTAGGAACGAAACTTAAGGGTTACAGCCACCAGACTGTTTATCAGCTGCTTAACAGAGTACGTGTGTCCTGATATACAGACTAAGCAGTACGATTGGGTGACTGCTACATGCTAGTTTGTCTTCCATACAAATACCAAAATACTATTACTACTAGCGCTACGCGCCGGGCACTACTGGAACTTTTTGTATTTTTTTCTGCGTTTGATATCGATATATCTATAGTACCAGGCAGCGTATTTATAGTATAGTACTCAACCAATCAAATTTTTGCACTCGTTGCATTTGCTTATTTTTCTGTGTGTTTTTTGTCGCTGAATTCTTTTGTTAGTGTTTCCTACAAAGTACGTTGAGTGGAGTGTTCACCCCTCGCGTTTTTACGATCTCAAATCAAAGATTTTACTTTTGTGAAGTGATATTTTTACATAGGATGCTGACTTTCTAGTGAGATAGTGAGTTAAGAAATGGAATTGCATTGATTTTGAATGACTGGTGCAAGGAGGTGAACAATTTGTGTGGCAAAAGCATTGAGTTTGACTCAAACGACCCGAATAAATCTATGGCCTATAATTATTATATCAAACACAAATAATAAAGAAAAAATAAATAATTGTCTGAGATGCATATTTTTTTTTACCCCCAACTCGCATAGCATCATGCTTTGTGCAGTTTATTTCAACTTATTAGTATTGCGCAGTTTGCACAATACTAATAACTGGTACTACGAATTTCTAAAAATTTGAAAGTGGCGGTACCCCCGGGCTGCATTCTAGGGTTGTTTTGGTCAAAAAGGTTCCTAGAGTGGATACTGTGTGGCGCTAAAGTGCAAAAACCGCGAGACGGTCATCTATACTTTAGTACTTATATTCATCTATGGACTGCTAGTCTTAAAAAACGATTATGGTTCTGCATTATCCTTTGATCATTTATAATCTACAAAAACCTATAAAAATTTTATAGTTTAGTGCTGGTCGACAAATTAAATTCTTTCAGTGTAGGAATATGTATAATGCCAGTGAGTTTTCGTGTTCAGTCGTAACTTGTAGTACACTTTTTTAATGTAATAGCATGTGAAAACATTCGGGAACGAAAGCTCACTGTAAATTTAAATTTAAATTGCAAAAACAATGAATATATAACAATGACTATATAAATATATTTTGTAAGTAAACGCTTTTTTTTTTTTTTTTTAAAACCTTAAGGAGGCTACGCTGAGCCCGTTTAGCCTCAAGGAATCTAGTTCTAGCGGCACCTCCCCATACAGGCAAACAGTAGGTCAGTACAGATTGAACCAGCTTGATTTACTAAGCAGTTGACATAACGGTGTTGATCTAGTGAATTTTGACCTAATGAATGTTGATCTCACGTGGGATTTGCACGTGCTTGGTCTACCAATTCAGTGCAATTTCAATACCAGTTGAATGGTCTACTCATACAACCTCGGTTCGCCTGGCAAGCGACCACCCTGCATATAAGTTCAACTGCCAAATAGCGTCACTCTGGCATTGATGTGTCTTAGAAATGTTTTTTGAAGAGTCAGCTCTTTCCTTATAATAAGAAATAATGAAATCTCCAGACAATCAAATCACAACTACATGGCCCTAAAGTAAGTTATTTGTGTTATATGAGAGACCTTGTAGCGAACTAGTAATCTATATCTTCTATATCTTCTATACTTATAATAAATCTGTAGAGAGGTCAATTCTGTACATGAAATATTTTTTCAAAATAACTATCAGGGGATGATTAGTGATCGATACTGATGCCAAAAATGCAATCAGTAAAATTTTTGTCTGTCTGTCTGTCTGTATGTTCCTTATAGAAACAAAAACTACTCGACGGATTTTAACGAAACTTGGTAAAATTATTCTTCATACTCCTGGGCAGGTTATAGTATACTTATTATCACGCTAAAATCAATAAGAGCAGAGCAGTGAAGGGAAATGTTGGAAAAACGGGAGAAGTTACTTCATTTTTTAAGCTTCCGTCGCGTGTGCAGCCTTAATGGTTAAAGCTACATAGAAATCATGTATGACAGAAATATTCTTCATAAAATTATATAAAAAATATCCCACAACAGTATATGTCTATATTTTATGGTTGACTCACAATAACACGTGTAAATCCCGATAGCTTAGCAGTTCGGAGCTTTCTGATTATATGTGTTTACTCTTACGTTTATAATACTCTCACTCATCCCTAATTAAAAAAAAATTACATTATTACCTATTCAATAAAGAAAGAATCATAGAAACCGGTATAGAAACACCAAACTTATACATGAAATACGCTAATAACCCATCGCGCGTGAATAGGTACTGAATGATATAGGGATTATTTTTGCGTAACGGTTGCCGCGCTCGACGCGGCTCGCGGCGGTAGGGTATAAAAAGGCGGGAGGCGAGCGCAAGCTTTTGCACGATTTAATATAGGTAGGTACAGAAGGAACAAGCGTTACATTACCTGTCAAATTTCCCCAGCCAATTTTAACTTATTATCGAGGGCATAGAGTTCAAATCCAAGTAAAATTTTTGACAGATTTGTAACGCTTGATGTACTGCCTTCTGTACAAACAGAGATAAAATGGAAATCAAGGTTTTGTAAACAAATAAATAAATAAATTTCATGATCGTTTCTGCCTCTTGGAAGTCAGAAACCGTAGATTTCTTCGGAATAAAAATTAACGTATGTGTTAACTACTATGCCAAATTACATTTTATTGGCTTAGCCGTTTGGCAGTGAAAAGCAGCCATACATAACTATAGGTAGTATTGTATGTACACTGATAATGGCTGGATGGATGGATTTTTGCTATTCTTTCACGCAAAAACTACTTAGCTTTACCTAGAATAACAATAAGCTAAGTATAATTAATGAAGATATTGCATGAATTAAGTAAAATTGTAACTCGACGTTACGGTGTCTTTGCAGACCCCGTGGCGCGTGGTCACGAGCGACTGTTAAAGTTTAAAATGTAAATATACGCGATAAATCCGGTTAAAAAGTGTTTTATTTAATAGTCATACATACCTAATAGTTATCGCGAAAAATTAAGACAATATTAAAATTTAAGGCACTTTGGCACCCGATTTGTTTATAACGCTATGTGCCTTTGTAATGTACCTAATAGATAGTTACCTACCTATGTTTGTGGTTAGGAGTTATACATATTATATGGGCGAAGATTCTTCATTTTTATTTTTGTTATTAAAGATAGTTAGGACCTTGGAGAAGAAAATAACCTACTCGAAATACTAATTCAATACAGACGAAGTCGCGGGCATCATCTATGTAATATACCTACCTACCTATACTTTTTCACAAAACCTAGGTGAAACTGCGGATCACTGCTTTGTTGTAACAGTTTTTGAAGTAATTCTGTCTGTTTATCTATCAGTAACGCTTTCACAGCTAAACTACTGAGTCGATTTTGACGAAATTTAGAATAAGGTAAGTTTTAACTTCAAGGAGGATATAATAATAGTATTTATCCAACTCTAATAAACGGTATCCACGCGGACGAAGTCGTGGGTCACAGCTAGTCTAGAATATAAATACATGCATAGATAAACGCCCAGACCCGGAACAGTTTTTTTCTTGATCCGTGCGGGAATCGGACCCGCAACCACTGGTGTCTGAGGCAGATAGGTTACTCCATCGTCAAAGTGGTCGTCATGTGCCTTTTGAACTTCACTTTCCAACAGAATGATGGAGGGAAAAAGACGGAGATTCTTTCCTAGGTCCGTATGCTTTCATCTTCGACCTCAACTTCGCTTACCACCGGGTAAAAAAAAAATAGGTTTAGTCACCAATAAGAAAAAAATTATCTAATATATAAAATTCTCGTGTCACAGTTTTCGTTGCCATACTCCTCCGAAACGGCTTGACCGATTTTGATGAAATTTTTTGTGCTTATCCGGTATCTATGAGAATCGGCCAACATCTATTTTTTTTTTATTTATATGGCAAAACAACGTTTGCCGGGTCAGCTAGTTAAGTAGATAAATATTTATTTATTATCAGTAAACACCTTATACGATTAAAGAAATGATAACATGAGCAAAGTTATGAAATATTTTCGATGACATTCTTCAGAATTCATCATGCGAAACGTTTTTGCAGAGTAATGCTTAACTTAACGTCGAGAAGTCATTGACTGATGTCTGCTTGTAACTTTTTTTATAATAAAACTAGCCACAGCGCGCGGTTTTACCCGCGTAACTTTTGATCAAAGCTTTATTCTTACAAATAAGGGATATCTCTGCAATTGGCCTTAATAAGTTTGGTTTATTGGTCAAACGGCTGACGACCGGCATGATGTAGCGGTAACATAAATTGCCTTCTATGCCAGAGGTCCTGGGTTCGAATCTCGGCGGCGGCGGATATTTGTGTGATGAACACAGATATTAGTCGTCAAGTCATGGATGTTTATATGTTTATTTAAGGTTATTCTAATAAAAAATATGTATTTATTCAATATGTATGTTTATATATTTCTTAAGTATATCAGTTATCTAGTATCCATAACACAAGTTCTTTGAGAAACGTAATTTGGGCTAGATATTGTTGTGTGAGTGTCAGAAATATTTATTTATTTATTATTATTTATTAATTTTAGGATGTGTATTTGTTTTGTAATTGTGCAGAGAATATCTATTCCAAGCAACGATATATGAACTCGTAAGTATCACAACAAAAATATCGATGCTTTGTCACAAACTGTATTATTAGTGGGGAGTTTCCTGATTTAATGAAGCATAGTAAGGTTATACCTTTATTTAATTCGGGTAGCACTACAGACCCTACTAATTTTAGACCAATTTCAATTCTACCTACTTGTAGTAAAATTTTTGAAAAAATTATTCTTAAACAACTCTTGGCCCATTTCACCTATAACAATTTACTTCATAATAAACAATTTGGATTTACAAAGGGCCGTTCAACAACTGATGCTGGTGTTGAACTATTTGAAATAATCACGGGTGCCTGGGAGAGGTCGGAGGATGCCCTAGGTGTATTTTGTGACCTATCTAAGGCATTTGACTGTGTTCAGCATGACACTCTCATCAGGAAACTCCACCACTACGGCATCAAAGGCACTGACCTCAAACTTTTGAATTCATATCTAAGTGATAGAATTCAGAAGGTTGAGGTTAACCGGAAAAGGTCGGCTGGGTCGGTTGTGAGAATGGGAGTGCCTCAAGGATCAATTCTGGGCCCATTTTTGTTTCTAGTCTATATAAATGATCTACCCTATATGGTAGGCAATAATCATGAGATTGTATTGTTTGCTGACGACACATAATTAATTTTTAAAATGATAAGACAGAAAATAAACTACGACGATGTAAACAATGCTCTCGCAAATGTTGTTCAGTGGTTCAATATAAATAATCTAGCGTTCAATGATAAAAAAACTAAGCTTGGTGGTAGGATCCCTTCTGGGTCCGCCTGGCTAGCGACCACCCTTTATATAAAGTCTGCCGCCAAATGTTACCGCTCCGGCGGTAATGTGTTCCGGCAATATTGTATAAAGAGCCAGTTCCTTCCTAAACCCGTGTGCTTTCATCTTCGACCTCATCGTCACTTACCATCAGGTGAGATTGAGGTCAAACGCGGGTTTAGTCACTTATAAAAAAAAAAAAAATGTATAAAATTCTCTGCACCAAATGTAAAACAAGTTGAGTCTGATCTGCGGCTTAATGGGAACAGATTGAATCTAGTAGATAACTCTGTTTTTCTTGGAATTACCTTAGATTCTAAATTGCAATGGGGCGCCCATATCTCACAACTAGCGAGTAGACTTAGTTCTGCAGCGTTCGCGGTAAAGAAAATTCGCTCATTGACTGATGTTAATACAGCGAAGCTGGTATATTTTAGTTATTTTCATAGTATAATGTCCTATGGCATCCTACTTTGGGGCAATGCCGCAGATATTGACACGATATTTACACTGCAGAAAAGGGCTATTCGTGGAATGTATAAACTTGGAAACAGAGAATCTCTTCGAGAAAAGTTTAAAGAGATTGGTATCTTGACCCTTGCATCACAATATATTTATGAAGACATTATGTATATTTATAAGAATAGTAATAAATTTAAAACTAGGAAAGATAATCATGATACAAATGACTCTGTAAGGACTAGGAACGACCATAAGTTAGCGTTTCCTAAATTAAGGCTGGCTAAAAGCAGCAAATCATTTATTGGAATGTCAATACGTATGTATAACATAATTCCGAAGTCAACTCAATCCCTGCCATTCAATAAATTCAAATCAATCATTAAAAACACTCTATCTCGAAAAGCTTATTATAAAACTAAAGATTACTTAGATGATAAAAAGGCATGGGATTAAGCACAACAGGATATTTCTAAAAGTTTCTAATTACTTAATAATTTTGTTTACGGCTTGGCTGTGCAGTGCATGTATGACATACTGGTGACTGTCCCACTCACTTATTTTCTTGTCAAGACATCAGCAAGAACGTCATGCTCCCTCAGGCGGCATGGCTAGTGGTAGCGTCGGGCATCGGGTCACCCTCTTCCCTAAAATATGGTTGAGGAGGGTGATGGCTGGTGTTTGCGTTAACTCGTGAACGGGTGCTGCTAGCGGTGCCAGGTCGTTTTGCTAATGATACTATGACTATTTTATTCCATTCTTGTTCAAATACTCTGGTCCCAGTTTGTCATGTTCGTATTTTGAAATGAAATGAAATGAAAATGAAATGAAATGAAAATGAAATGAAATGAAATGAAAAACATTTTATTCGGCAAAAAAAGGGTACAAAAATATTGCTACGGAATATACAAAAATACAGTTTTTCAACCTTAAATACTAATTGCCGAAAAGGCCACAGCTCAGCATTATGTCACAGTCTAGAGTAGACTGAGACGCTGATTTTCAGCTGTTGCCATCACAGAGTGCCGGAGGGCGAGCAAACTATGCTATGACAGATACATTTACTAAATTACACTAAACCATATTTCTTTAATCTTTTCTTTGACATTTAAAACAAAACAAAACACATAGAAATAAAATATACAATAATAATATTTTGCATCCATAGCTAATTATATCTGCTATGTAAGCAATTTGGTTGTGGCATGACATTGGCTCTCACAATTAGCTGTCTTGTGTTTGTTTTTTTTCATGTCACGGTCAATTTGTACTTATTTGTATTAATTTGATAATTCTGATTGAAAAAGAGCGCCAAGAGTTTTTTTCCGCCGGCTTTTTTTGTCTCTTGGTCTACTGTAATATCTTATTTAACAACTATCAACAACTAGTTAAAGCCGAAGTATGTGATGACTGACTTCATCAAGTGTTTTGTGAAATTCCTAAGATGAATAAAACTTTTTGAATTTTTTTTTTTTTAGTATAACCAGTAGTATAACTAAAGTAACCGTCACGAGAAGCTATAAATTATGTAAACAAACATCTTTTAGTAAGTAAACATTTTATACTGCGAGATAATAATAACTTGAACATATTCAATCGACATGAAATATAGACGGGTTATATGAAAGTAACAACCTATTTAATTTAGTCGAATTATATTTTAACGACGCAAAGCGCTATCGTTTGTGTTTCTTGGTACCGGAACGCGTCCGTCGCAGGGATTGTAAACTATCGGGACGCCATTTTGAAATAAACAGTCATTCGAGTTTCGAATGCGTACGAGTTTGTTTGTTTCATTGCTTTGCATATATCGCGGATCTGGTTGTTATTGTTAATTTTGTTATTGTTTCGTTATCACTTTTTAATTGTTGTAACTTTAATTGTTGCGTTAATTTTATTTGTTATTACGTATAATGGAGCCAGTAGCCAGTACATCTAAGGAAATAAATTCGCCACGAAAAAAACTTATTATAATTATTCTGAAATAATATATGTTAATTAATAAATTATTAAATCTTAAACAAATTCTTTTTTTTTATTGGTCCAAATGTTGTGAACTCCTGAACACTTGTTTACAAAATTTATAGCTTCTCGTGACGGGGACTTTAAGTAAATATATTAGCAGCTTAAGGTTGCGTTTCCACTGATGCGTAGCGGAGCTTAGCGCCCAACAAGCACAAAGAGTATTATAATAGACCACTTTTGGTATACACGGAAACTAAGAGCTGAATAAGACAGTTCTATAATGGTGTTGACAGCGCTGTCGATTCCAATATAACTCTTATTTGGGCACAAATAATTTAGACTATGGTTTTGTTTTGGTTCACATTTCTTCATAAAAGTATTATAGTATACTGGTATTATTGTGACCTTCACTTCCGTAAGAAAGGAAATGAGTAGAAATAAAAAATAAATTTACGTCTTATAAATTTTCACAAGTAAAAATAAGTGGGACCTTGGCGATTTCTGGTCGGTACTAGGTGTGAGGTGCAAAGGCATAAAAATAAAAGGCCGGTAGACGAATATTAGTGTAAATAAAGTTAAAATTAAAAACTCTGCTTAGAAGTGTAGGTGAACCGTCTTGCACACTCTGCTTAGAAGTGTAGGTGAACCGTCTTGCTAACTATGCTTAGAAGGGTAGGTGAACCGTCTCGTCTCGTCAAACACGCGGATTTCTCGCCCCTGCCCAAACACTCCTGTTAGGGAGCAAAATGAAACCCTGGGACCAGCAAAACACCTTCTCGTAACCGGACGGACAGGGATCCCGAAGATCAGTATAAAGTTATTTAAGATAATAACTTGTATGCAAATCACTGGCACAACTAGGCGTGCCTCCTGCGCAATTCCAACACATTTATTAAAAGAAACACAACACATTTAATAAAACAATAAAAACCGGCAACGCTTGCCACCAGCGGAGATGAAAAAAGGACGCCATCTTGCTGTCAACTTTTTAAGACGCGCTCGACGCAGGCAAAGGTATTATTCCATACAGCCTAGTCCGAATGTGCAAAAAATTGTAGGAACGAAACTTAAGGGTTACAGCCACCAGACTGTTTATTTAACAGAGTACGTGTGTCCTGTTATACAGACTAAGCACTACGATTGGGTGACTGCTAGTCTTAAAAAACGTTTATGGTTCTGCATTATCCTTTGATCATTTATAATCTACAAAAGCCTATTAAATTTTTATAGTTTAGTGCTGGCCGACAAATTAAATTCTTTCAGTATAGGAATATGTATAATGCGAGTGAGGTTTCGTGTTCAGTCGTAACTTGTAGTACACTTTTTAATGTAATAGCATGTGAAAACATTTGGGAACGAAAGCTCACTGTAAATTTAAATTTAACGCTTTTTTTTAACAACCTTAAGGAGGCTACGCCAAGTATCGTTACTCTGGCATTGATGTGTCTTAGAAATGTTTTTTGAAGAGTCAGCTCTTTCCTTATAATAAGAAATAATGAAATCTCCAGACAATCAAATCACAACTACATGGCCCTAAAGTAAGTAATTTGTGTTATGAGAGACCTTGTAGCGAACTAGTAATCAAGAATATAAACACATGCATAGATAAACGCCCAGACCCGGAACAGTTTTTTTCTTGTTCCGTGCGGGAATCGGACCCGCAACCACTGGCGTCTGAGGCAGATAGGTTACTCCATCGTCAAAGTGATCGTCATTTGCCTTTTGATCTTCACTTTCCAACAGAATGATGGAGGGAAAAAGACGGAGATTCTTTCCTAGGTCCGTATGCTTTCATCTTATGCTTCGACCTCATCTTTGCTTACCACCGGGTAAGATTATGGTCGATCGTAGGATAATTATTTAATAAAAAAAATTTGGTTTAGTCAACAATAACAAAAACATTATTAAGTAGATAAATATTTATTTATTATCAGTAAACACCTTATGCGATTAAAGTAATGATAACATGAGCAAAGTTATGACATTGACATTCTTCAAAATTCATCATGAGAAACGTTTTTAATGTGCCTACTGCAGAGTAATGCTTAACTTAACGTCGAGAAGTCATTGACTGATGTCTGCTTGAAACTTTTTTATAATAAATTTAAAAAAAAAACTTTATTTCAGATCTGCATTCATAAAGTTGTTAGTACCATATAATTTATTTTAAAACTTAAAAGCTAGGGTTAGTACTTATACTAAAATAAAATATCAATAAAAAAACTTAAATTAGGTATTCATCATCATCACTGCACGTATCTCCGCCAACCCGGAGCACTATGTATGTGTGTATGCACATGATCCCAGTGCCCCAAAATCTCACCCCCGTGTTTTTCAGTTATTACCCTCAGAATATTGTTGTCGCTGCCCCGTATCCTGAGCATCAGCGAAGCTATTCTTTTTCTTATATAGTTGGAAAGTCATCCACGTGAGCGTTCGCAAACATTCCTGATGCACTGCGCCGCCGTGGCAGCCCCAACATCCTGAAACAGCATTATTATACTGAACTCTGAGAGCGTTGTATGTCCGCTTCCCATAACTAACCCATAGTGCACATGTGTAAAGCTACTGGCAGTAAAGCTTTAAATAATGTAATTTTACGTCTGCCGTACATCGCGCAAATCTACGGGTCAGCATATTACAGCGGACAGCCATCGCTCTCCGCTCTCACTCGATATCCATGTCATCGCATATATACTCGGTCATCACATGGCCTTAATATTTAAAATGTGTCACTCTCTTGAGCGGCACTCCTCCCACCTTTACAGGTGGAACGTAAGACGTATTTTTATTCCCAACCTTGAATACAAGCAACTCGCTCTTGGCTACATTGTACCGAAAAGCATGTGTCTCTGCGTAATGCTCACATATAGCCAACAGCCGTCTAAGTGCACTGATTGACGGGCTGAGCAGGACCATGTCGGCTGCATAACTGATGCTGTTCACAGTCAGACCATCAATCGAACAGGCGACACCAGCACTACTCAGTCCGACAATCAGTTGGTTCATGTATAGGTTGAAAAGCGAGGGTGAGGGCAACCCGCCCTTTATTACCCCGCATTCCAGTCTATACTCCTCAGAGCACGCGGTGCCCCATCTAACTACATTTATCTGGTGACCGTACCAATACCTAAACATATTTACTATGTGGTCTTTCACACCTGCTTCGCGTAACTCCTCCCAGAGCACATCGTACCTCACCAAATCAAAAGCCCTAGAAAGATCCAAGAAGGCCGCATAAACAGGTGTGTTCCCGTCCGTGTAGTATTTCACAACGTGCTTGAGCGACAATATTGCACACTCCGTAGATAGTTTTGGTCTAAAACGAAACTGCGCGTTTTTTCAAATATCGCTCAAGCACGCCATCAAGCAATTTCACGGAAATAGTCGCTAGTGAGATTAGATTTATCTGAAACATCCCCAGTCTTATTTTTCAAAATCAGTACAACGGACGATCTCGTCAGCTCCTGTGGTAGGTACTCGTGCCTTACATATAACGTAAGCACAAGCGCCAGCAGTCTTGCCAAGTGAGGACCCGCATGCTGGAAGTGTTCGATGCTAAGACTGTCGTGGCTCGGTGACTTTCCTCGCTTCTCAGCACGAACCCCAACAACATTTTTCTACGGCGATTGTACCCTAAAATTATTCATAAATAGATTGGCAATCCTGGTTAGTTCACTCACCCGGTCCACGCTCACCGGCATGCCAGCGCGTTAGGACTAAGCTTCTATGTATTTTTCCAGAAACCACGGAAGGTTTTCTTTCTATGCCGCGACGTAAATATAAGGAAAAGACATTTGTCTTTCATGCTACCTCATGGAAAGTGCGCATGTAGACTATGGTGGTACACATCCATTCATAAGAAACCTATTCACTAGATGCTTAAAAGTGTATTGGTCAGGAAAAATAGACGCAGGCAGATCGTTCCACACCTTGACTATTGGTGCCAAAAAGGAACTATCGAAGCGTTTTGTTCGACTTTTTGTTAAATCCATTATACAGGGTGACTGGTGGGTCACTTTAAATTCGAGGATGTGGTAGTTTGAGATAATACATGAAGAGAAAAAATATAATAAAAAATAAATACCAACTATTTACTGAGTAACCTTAACCGAAAGTTAAAAAACTACACTAGCGTTGGCAGCGATCAGCGTGCCAGGTCACGTGTCACGTTTGATTCAGGCTTACGTTAAGTGAATAGTAACAAAACTTTATTTATGTACCCTATACATAATATCTAGTGAAAAATTAAATAACTAATTTTATTACATAATTATAACCAGAATCGAGTACAGAGTGCTCTCCTTCAGTATCTCAAATTTGTCACCAGTCACCTTGTATTGGGATGGCAGTTCTGTCTGCGTCCGTAATCAGGATTTGATCTAACAACGGCTACTTCAGGGTACCCTACCGACTACCTTTTATATAAAACCTCCTGTCACGTAACCCTTCTCCCCCTATCTGCCAGCTCCTAGCTGGTAGGTAACAATGTAGTGGATTCAGCACGTAATGCTTCCTGTATTTTTCTAAGCGTAGCCGACTGGCTGTCGCTCATTTCTTCGGTTGGCTGTCAGTAAAAAGACATACGACCATTAAGGGGGTGTTTAGTGAGTAGAAGTCTCAAACTGTCTGGGATCATCTGGCCGGGGACCTGTACCCTGGCAAGTGCCCTTTCGTACTTCTGACGTATTTTCCTCCTCTCCTCATTAAAGACTCGTCCAGTCAATAGGCTTACGGGTGTTCTTAACCGTCTCCCAGCGGTGATGTCTTCCGGTAGTAGTTTACGAAGAGCCCGTTTGTTTCTTACCCTGTGTTACCCACATTCCATCCCATCTTCACTTACGTGAGATTTAAGTCAAAAGTGGATTTAGTCTCTGATAAAAAAGATTTTAAAACACCCAAACAACACCCAATGACAAAATCAAATAACAAATAAAAAAAAAAATAAAAAAAAATACCCACACAATCGCACCAACTACATGGCCTCAAGGTAAGCAAAGCTTGTGTTATGAGATGCCATGTAGCGAACTAGGGGGGTTCGATACATATATAGATAAACACCCAGACCCGGAACATTCTTTTTTTCATGTTCCGTGTGGGAATCGAACCCGCAACTGGCGTCTTAGGCAGGTTCACCCCATCGCCATAGTGGTAGTCAAATATCAAAAAAATCACATAAATATCTACGCTATTCGAGATTCAAGCCCAGAAGTTTATACTGCTACACCAGGAGGTCATCTGTAATGATTAGTAATCGTTACGCCCGATTTTTCAATATTCAGGGTCTGCTGTAAGAAATTTCGATAGAGATAAGCTGTACCTTTGTACTTATTTTGTTCTATGTATCCTTATATTGTATCTTAAGGCGTATTCTCGCCCATACTAATTTCTTTTATCAAATATGGGCGAACAGAGCGTTATTTTACTCTGGAATGCTTGCATTAGCAATTACTTCTATATTTAGTTACAGCAAAATTACTTTTAAAATAAAAAATCTGACAAGAAATAGCTTAACCAGGGGGGGGACATTTGCTTGTTAGCTCAGTTTCTTCAAAGACAGTGGCTCTAACTAACGGAAGGCCCTGAACTTTTATAGTAATACTACTTGACGCTACATGACGCTACTTCTCACATTCATTATATTATGAAAAAAAAAATACTTTTTTTTGAAAATAAATGCAAAATGGTTTTTCAAATGTGGTTTTTGTATATTTTAGTGTGCTGGTGTAAATTCGTATATTTTTATTTTCAAAACAAAATTTGAATGAATTTCAAGCTATGAATGAAGCCTTGTCAACGTCAGGTGTGTTTGTTTAATTTCAAAACACCACCACAACACAATATGGCAATTGCTATCTGCGTACGCGCGTATCTGTAGTTTTTGTTGCTGTTTTGTGTTTATTCCTGAGTTTCATAGTGATTGTTATATTCCAGAAAGTCAAAGACTTCAAAATCAATATTTCTTAGAAAATTTTGTGTTGGAAGTCTTCGAATTAGACTTTAGAAGGACTTAAAATTAGAGAATGCAATGTCGAATACGGCGTATTGCCTACATATATGTACATATCTATACGGAGATCTACATAAAGATACATTAGTTTGGGGCCGATTTATAGTTAGCGTTAGTAGCAAATGGGATCCCAAAAAATCTGCAAGAGGGCTCTCTATTCCCAAGTATAATATTTCTCTATGAGCTTAACTGAAGTATTAAATTTTGTTCAAATGTGTCAATGTATGGGTGGACGGTGACAGTGAAGTACGTTAACTTGATGTTTTAGTGTATGTGCGTTCATTGAAGCTACGTTGCGTGTTTGGCGTTTGCTGAAAATGCGACGTTGCCGCTCAGGTCAGGTAACCTATGTATTTTGTCGCTCAGAACTTTGGAATACTTCGGATTTCAGCGCACGAGATCTCCACGCCCGCGGCCCTATCTTTACATACATATGTTTATATAAAACAGTAAACAATAACGTGTGAACATGAAATATTTTTACAAAAATATGTAAGGTTATTAAGAAATGAAAAAAAAAGTAAGAATTTGAAAGAAAAAAATGTCTTTTTGTGTCTGTCTGTTTGTTGTTCTATTCTGTTGACATCTGTGGCTGACATATAATATTATAATAAATCCGAAAGATAGTTGGTATGTAGTAGAAAAGTTTACTATGTTGATAGGGCTAAATCATTAATAAATAAAGCTTCTTGCTAGATTTAATGTAGGTAGTGTACATACAGAGATATATTATAAAAAAGTTAAACGTAAAATAATGGAACTCAATATCGTTTAGGTTTTCTTTATTAATCGTTTCTGCCTCTTGGAAGTCAGAATAAAAAGTGGTGTATGTGTCAAAACTCAACACAGGACTTTATGAACTACCATACCAAAAACAGCCAAACATGTAGGTTACTAAACATGTTAGGTATACACTGATCATGGCTAGGCGGATGGATTTTTGCTACTCTTTCACGCAAAAACTACCGAATGGATTTTTATGAAACTTTACAGTAATATAGCTTTACCTAGAATGTGACTTTGTAATGTATTGGTTAGGAGTTATACCTACATATTATATGGGGGAAGATTCTAAATGTTTATTTTTTTAGATAGGACCTTGGAGAAGAAAATAACCTTTTCAAAATACTAATTCAATGCAGACGAAGTCGCAGGCACCATCTATGTAATAAACCTACCTACATATAAACCTACTCTTATACATGCCCCCATAAGGCTGCAAACTGGACGGCAGCGACAGCGACAGCGAGAGCGGCAGCGGCGCGGGCAGCGACGCGAGCAGCGATTTCCGTGACACGATAGAAAGTATTGAGTTTGTATGAAACCGCGACAAATCGCTCGAGCGCCCGCTGGCGTCGAGAACGGCCTAGCAGGGCTAGCAACCATCGATAAATAGTCGAATCGACAAGATAAATATTATTTTCTTATTTTATCCTATTATCTATACTAATTTGTTTATAGTACTTTTTATTTCCTTATTTTAAGCTATTGCATAGCTTCTATCGCGGGCCTTGAGAATCCAGAAATTCCGTAACGAAAAAATCTGCGCTTTTATGCGGGCTTTAATAAACAATCAGCGCCATCTATCGAGAGGCATCCATTCTAGGCAACATGACAATTTTTAAAGTTGTCAGGTAAATAAACAATAGTTGGCTTTCATAACAAATCCTTTATTTCGCTAATCTGAGTAAATCAATGAGTGGTCGAGTGGTAACGTCACAAGGTTCCCGATCAAGAGTTACGAGTTCAAGCCCTGATAATCGCATTGGCATGAATTCTTTTTTATGTTTTCTTTTCTTCTTTTAAAATTATAAATACATTATTTTTTTAAGTTTTTTATATTGGAAGCTTACTTTGTTCTAAGAGGATTAAATAAAAGAAAAGGCAGTTACAAACAAATTGATTGATTGACTAAGTTAAACAGAAATGATGACACCAAAATACAACATTAAAAAATTTGACAAATGTAAAAAGAATATATTGAACTAGCCACCGCGCGCGGTTTTACTTGCGTAACTTTTGATCCTGTGCTAATTTCGGGATAAAATATAGCCTATAACCTTCCTCAAGAGTTGGGCTATCAAATGCAAAAAGAATTTTTCAAATCCCACTTGTAGTTTCTGAGATTAGCGCGTTCAAACAAAAAAAAACAAACAAACAAAAAAACAAACTCTTCAGCTTTATATATTAGTATAGATAATGAAAACCTAACCTGAAATTGTAAATTAATTTATCACATAGAATGCGAAAATATTTCGACTCAAAGATTTTATAATACAGCTGAGCACAAAAAAAACTGATAATTTTTTCCCGATCAAGAGTTACGAGTTCAAGCCCTGATAATCGCATTGACATGAATTCTTTTTTATGTTTTTCTTTTCTCCTTTTAAAATTATAAATAATTTTTTTAAAGTTTTTTATATTGGAAACTTACTTTGTTTTAAGAGGATTAAATAAAAGAAAAGGCAGTTACAAACAAATTGATTGATTGACTAAGTTAAACAGAAATGATGACACCAAAAAACGACATTAAAAAATTTAACAAATGTAAAAAGAATATATTGAATAATGAAAACCTGACATGTACAAATTGTAAATTAATTTATCACAAAGAATGCGAAAATATTTCGACTCAAAGGTTTTATAATACCTTAACACCTGAGCGCAAAAAAATGGCAGTGCATTAAATGTATACGGAAGTGCTCCAAGCCAAGAAAAAAAACATAAAGCTAAAAATAAGCCGGGTACATCAAATAGCCAGATAAGTACCGTCACTACTAGGAGGAAAAAGGCTTTAAAACCTCCGGCAGCCAAGTCGCCTAGCATCACGCACACACATTCATGTGAATCCCTGGATCACAATTTGTCTCTAGACACTATTGATCTTGACACAGCTTCAAAAAGTTTTAATTTATCGACTGATATAAGTGCAGACCAAACTGGAGACTTGAAACTTGAAATAATTAATTTACAGAGGCAGTTTGAAAGCACGTACATGGAAATGGAGAATATTATAATTGAAAACATTGGTTTAAAAAAAGAAGTTAGTCAATTATCTCGACAAGTGCACTTACTCAAAAATATGTGCACCAAAACGCTTGAAACTAAAAACTCTACGAAACAAAACAAAAAAAGACAAAAAATTGTCGTCGGCAGACAAAATAGCTAATACACACAATGAAAACGTAGAGAAATTACAATCATTGCCACCATCACCATCGTACTCACTATCATCACCATTGAAGGAGAGTAACAAGGATTGTCTACGAGTGGGACCGGAGTCCTCACTACTAAAAACAAAAAAAAATCTCCAGGCAGTGGAAGAGGATAAGGTATTGGTGACATCTAAGAAAAATAGACATGAAGAACACAGAATCTTTGTAATTGGTGGACAGCAATGTAAAGGTCTTCGTAACAGATCAGTAAGATCAAGATTTAATAATCCTTACGAAAAATATGAAGTTATATCTTGTACTATACCTTACGCAAGCACTGAAGAAATATTGACGATGCTTAAGACCCAAAGAAAGAAAAGGACAAAATAATAATCTGCGTAGGTGAACACGACACAAACCCGACAAAAGTGTTGTTAGAAACATGTTTAATTTTAAATAAATATATTAATTGCAATATTATACTTCTGAGCGTAATTAAAAATAGATTTCTTAACGAAAATAAGTTGAATGACATGATACATAATTTAAGTAAACACTTTTTAATAGTAAATTCGTACGATTACAAGACTGCGTTTGCTACACATGGTTTGCTATATGTAAGAAAATAAATTTAATAATTGATGAATGTGATTATAGAAAAAAAATCTTGTCATTTACTAAGTATCATATTAAGAATAAACATTCAAAGGTTAGAAATATACAGTCAAGGGCAGATTATAAATATAATTCAACTACTACTCAGGATATAATTAAAAAGGGGACGATTTTGTTCTACTTTCTTAAAAAGACAAAAAATAACTTGGAAAATAATGAATTAATTTTTTTTCGTAAATAAAGTAAATTTAAATAATAATAATGATAGTGATAGTGAACTATAGATTAACTCAAATCAACTAAAAATATTTCATCAAAATATTGCGGGTCTTTTGTCTAAAACTAACTTGTTGGAAATTACCTTAAATGAATTACGGAAAAATCACAATATGCCGAATGTGCCTACTTTGAGACTTTTGTTAATTTGAACAATAGTAATTTATTTTTGCATGCCCTAAAGAGGTAAAATATGTATGACCTATTTTTTTTAATTTTAAGTCCTAAATCTGTACCATATTTTATGCAAATAAATGATTGATTGATTGATTCATAACTTTACATGCGGGCTTTAATAAAAAATCAGCGCCATCTACTAGGAACTTGTGGACTTCATATTAGATCAAACATTACTGCATTAATAAAATAAATAAATAATTATAATTTCATAAGTTGATAAAAAATGCTATGCAATAGCTTTACCGCGGCAGTCTCCGAGTGCCACACGTCTTTTTTAATTATTTCTCAAAAACTTACAAAAGCAAAACTTGTACGTTATATTCTGTATATATTACTTGTATATATTAAGCTCTCCAGCTATAATTATAAAATGAAAATCCGTCATTGGACGTAAGTTTATTGTCAATCATGTACATTACTCAAATATACTTAAGGTCTGTGGATTTTGTTAATGATAATAAATAATAATTTATAAAGCTAAAGAGTTTGTTTTTTGGTTGTTCGCTGCCCGCGCCGCTGTCGCTCTCGCTGTCGCAGCCGTCCTGTTTGCAGCCTTACTTTTACCCAGTGTGCCTTTCGTAGGGTAGGTATTCCTGTTTGGTATATACTTTTTGTAGGTTACTTTTTCAATTTTATTTTTTGTAGGTCTTTTTCACAAAACCTAGGTGAAACTGCGAATGACAGCTTTGTTGTAACAGTTTTTAAAATAACTCTTTCTGTTTATCTATCAGTAACGCTTTCACAGCTAAACAACTGAATCGATTTTGACTTTGAACTTCAAGGACGATATTATAATATTATTTATCCAACTCCCATAACCGATATTCACGCGGACGAAGTAAAAATCGGTCCAGCAGACAAAAATTTAAAAAAAAAATTGTTTTGGTTATATGTTTTATTTGTAGGTATAGATAAAGATAATCTATTATAAGATTATTCTTTGTTTCTTTGTTTTATAGTAAGTACTTACCAACTATTATTTCGATGTAAGTAATTGAAATTAGTTTTATCCATCGAAAAAAGTATCAAATCATAAACGTACAATATTTAGCATTCGCAAATGTATCGAAAATAATTAGCTCCGCGCGCACGAGTGTCAACGACGTCTGCTCTCACGTCTCACGTGTCTGTCCATTCGGGTAAGCGCAGTCGAAAACCTGCCCCCCGCCCTTCGTGTGTCAATGTGTGCGTGAGAACTTTGCTGCCACTAAGAAGTTGTTATTTAAATCAAATATACGAATTTCGTGACTTAAAACTCAGCTAAATCTTGCTTGAGTCATTACAAATGTTATGTTATTACAGCAAAAAGTATAATTTTTAAAGAATTTAAACATTATCATTCATTAAACAATTAAAAACGTTCAAATTTTCGCATCAACGCCGTCTATGAGCGCGAAGTGCTTAGCTGATGGTGAGAATCCACCTTAACTTATGTGTACATAAATTGTTAAATAAATAAATTCAGATAAAAGTTATTCATGCAATAATTACTTCACGCCTGTATCCCTTATGGGGAAGGCAGAGCACCAGAGGCTATAAAACCATCTGATATCACGTTTGGAGGAATTATAATGATAGAGAGACTCTATTGCAGTGACAGGGGGTCAGCCTGTCACCCACAAAAATGCCAATAGAACCTCTGTCCCTTAAGAGTATGCTCGGGCAGAGAAGCATCTGGCACATTCTATGTTGTTCCTTCGTTCCCAGTCCAGCATGGAAGGAAAATTATCTAACGAATAAAATATAACTCAACTCAAGTTTATTGTCATTCTATGTCATAAAGTTCATAGAGAATACGGAGTTTTCTGACAGCTCATTAAAAAAACAAAACTGTACAAAATTGGTACAAAAGGCTTCGATAGATGGCGCTTTACAAAAGGCGAAGGCGAAGAATTTATTCCACACTGCGTTTTTAAAAGTAAAATAAATTAATTGACGTCTGTATCAGAAATTGAACGTATAAATAACCATAGATGGTAGATACCACTTACCTACATTATAGTTAACAGACTTAACGCCTTCGGCTTTTTAAAAGTGCCATCTATAGAGATTATTTTAACAAATTTTTATGAGCTGTCAGAATACTCCCCATTGTAATTTCTTAGCTATTTTTAAACTGACCATTGAAAAATCGGTCCTTAGTGTACCAGTCCGTCTATGACCGAGTCCGTTTAATAGTGATTCTTATATCGATTCTAAAATTTCAATCCAGATTTTTTCATACAAAAACAAAGTATTTAACAGGAAGGATTTTGGATTTAGATTTAACTATCTGTTTAGCGCGGTTTTACCCGCGATATTTCAAATCCTGCTAGAATATAAGGACAAAAAGTAGCCTATTCACTTTTCCAGACTGTAAACTATCACTATACCAAAATTTCATCCTAATCCATTAAAACGTTTTGCCGTGATAGAGTAACAAACATCCAGACATGCATAAGTCCATCCATCCAAAATTTCACATTTATAATATACAAAATTTAATTTGCTTTTATTCAATAGATGTCGCTGTACGTCGATTAAATCGCGCAAGAAGAGTTATAAATGACTTAGCTATATTTACTTTGTAGACTACTTTTATCCGTTCTCACTTTCACAATTATAATATTAGTAGGATAAAGACATTCAGGGTAAATGAGCCCTGTGTGACGAGAAGGTTTAGTTAGTCCGCAAACCGCCGAACTGCAAAATGGAGAATCTGTAAACATGATAATGCAATCAAAAACGCAAAAAACATTCGATTAATTAACGTTGTGATAAGTTGAATTCACGATAACAGTGCAATCCATAACAAAACAATTTCTGAAAAACCCAATCTAAATGATATACCTACAATTTACAACATTTTTAGTAGGTTTTTCAGTGAATCATCTTTTAGTTATCTTAAAATTAATTAATTCCAATGTTCATTGAAAATGATTGCATACGGCTCTCTGAAAATTGAGTTATCACAATATTTTAATATCCATAATTTAATATTTATTTTTCTTTTATTTAGACGCCATTGTAATGTGCTTACTCAATTAATAGTCGTATAACTTTTTTGCAATGATAGATCGTACATTTTTATAAAATCCGTATAGAATTTTAAGTATTTCACATTTAGTGGAAAGGAAAAAATTTTAAACGCGGAATATTTTTTGTATCTTATTGTAAATAAATTCGATATTAAATAATATTTTTTTGCTTACTCTACCTAACTGATTCGAATTTACAGCTATGACGTTACAATATGGCGCTAAGTCAGTCCTATTCTCATTTGAAACGCATAGTAACCATACTATGACTTTGATACTTATCGGAAGACAATTGTGGGAAGTATTCGTCATTACATTTTCCCTTTTTGACCAAATTGAACCCACCCCGTTTTACCACCGCACTACCAGACGCAGACAGAAATTTCATCCCTATATAGTGGATTTACCAAGAAGTCGAACAAAACGCTTCGATAGTTCCTTTTTGGTACGGATTGCCAAGGAGTGGAACAATCTGCCTGCGTCTGTTTTTCCTGACCACTACAGTCCTGGAACTTTTAAGTGTCGAGTGAATAGGTTTCTCGTGGATGGACGTGTAACACCATAGTCTTCATGCGCACTTTCTATCAGGTGGCATGGAAGACAAACGTCCTATCCTTACAATATAAAAAAAAAAAAAAACAATCTCTAATTTTATGTCTCTGTAATGTCAAACTTAGAAAAAAAATATAATAATAATAAAATCCCCAGACAATCACACCAACTGCATGGCCTCAAAGTAAGCAAAGCTTGTGTTATGAGATACAATGTAGCGAACTAGGGGGGAACCTAGAATATAAAATACACATATTGATAAACGCCCAGACCTCATGTCATGATCAATTTGTACTGTACCTATTTGTATTAATTCGTATAATCCTGACTGAAAAAAACTTTTTTTGTCTCTTGGTCTACTGTAATATCTTATTCAATAACTATCAACACCTTGTTAAAGCCGAAGTACAAAATTGTGACGTCATCAAGCAGCCATTCGATGATCTAATGATGAATAATGAAAAAAAATTCATTTATTCATTAATTGAACCACGTTATACTATCAAATATCTGAATACATGGAAGATTAAACTCCTTGGCTGTAAAATGTTATTATATATAAAGATCTTAGAAAATATAGTCAGTAAATAACATTATTTACTCGTATATTTTTTGAGATCTTCAAAGAATTATTGAGACTTGCAAAAGAAACTCTAAAATATTGTTGATGCATGTTTTCAAAAGGTGATTGCTGTTGAGTTTCTTGCCACTTTTTCTCAACAGATCAACTTTCCGAAATGATGGAAGATTCAGTTCAATTTTTAAATAACTTGTTTTATTTCAAGCGTATGTATGTACCTAACAGCTCGCAGATAAGATGGCCGTTGGAGCAGAAAAGTTCTCGAGTGGCAGCTACGTACTGTGAGACGCAGCGTAGGCAGGCCCCTCGCAAGATGGCAACTTGGTCAAAGTCACCGGTAAACGGTTGGATGAGGGCGCGGGACCAAGCGACGTGGAAAAGCTTGAGGGAGGCCTATGTCCAGTACTGGCTGTGGATGATGATGATGATGTATGTACCAATGAAATAACATTTTTTTCGACTTTGACTAAGTTTACTTATCTTATAAAAGAATTGTTTTATTTGTTAATCTATTCGGCGTGTTACGCTAGTTGTTTGATATTGCCACTCTTAATTCATACATATATTACATATATAACTTCACGCCTGTATCCCGTATGGGGTAGGTAGAACACAAGAGGTAATAAAACTATCTGATGTCACGTTGTACAAATTTGGAGGCATTATAATAGTGGAGAGAGACTATTGCAGTGACAGGAGGGTCAGCCTATCGCCCACAAAAAAGCCTCCCATAACCCTTAACTGACTTTTACAGTATGCCCGGGAAGAGAAGCAGCTGGCACATTCTATGTTTTTCTTTCGCTCCCAGTCCAGCATAGAAGCACTTTCACTTTTAATCTCTATGACAATTTTCAACTATACCCATCATGTAGCCGTTTTGGTGCGTTTGAGTAACAAACATTCAAACTTCTAAACTTTCAAATACTATCTTTTTCCCATAACTTCGTGCGCGTATAAACTACTCTCGAAGAAATATCAGAAATTCCTTCCATAATAGGCGGATTGAAAGAACACGTAGTAAGTAAAATTGAAAAGTGTATGCTACGGTGGTTTGGACATTTAGAAAGGTGTACAGAGCACGATTGGATGGTGATGTCGGAACGTGTTCCAAGCAAACGTATGTCGACCAAATTGACAGCATACTTAAAAAGGGCCTAGTTAAAAGTACCTGTAACCGGCGATCACGTATAAAACAATTAATAGACGTGGATGAAGGTAAAGAGGTATGTCTGGATCGTAGCAATTGGTGTTCCCTGGTCTCTGACTACCCCAAAGGGAGACAGGCAGGAACAACCAGACACCCATTAAAGAACCGTGCACGAAAGGAGTAAGATTATTCATACAAACTAAAAAGTCCTATATTTTCCGTTCCCATGGGAGTTTACAGGAATTCCTTCCATAACACAACCAGAAATCCATTGAAAAACCTTTATTCTAATTATCAAATCCGTGCACTCCAGGAATAAGTTTCTATAAAAACTAAAAAGTCTTATATTTCCCGTGAGAAGTTCAAAAAATCCTTCCTTAATTTTTTTAAATTTGGAACATTACCCAAGGAATGTATGTTCCAAAGTGTAGCTTTCTACACAGATTTGAAAGTATTATGTACAAGTACAGATAGGACACATCAATATTATAGGGAGTTTGGAATGCAAGCTTTTCTGCCGCTTGGCGGCGCTTATGTGCTTGAGTTTTTTTGGGTGGACTATGCAATATAGTAGTTTTTTATTATTATTGTTGATAAATGTTGTTTTTCATTTGTGAAAGGAAGGGTGCTAATTTTACAGTACAGTAGCAACGAACTAACGAACCACTAACTAAAGCAATCAAAAACCAACACTTATTAGCATGTTTGATATTTATAAAGTTATTCGTCGAAATATGTGAATCATGAAGTCTATCAAGCATCAAAACAATTTAGTTACATGAATGATAAACTTAAGTTCACTTGACGTTACTTCTGAGTTTGCAGGAAAACATAGCATATATGTGCAGCTTACAACAGATATGCTTAGGACTTTCACATGCCGGCCACGTGTGATCAAATGGCGAATGATTGTCTATCACTCACTCAATTCACTCATATTAAGTTGTTATTGCCAGTAATAAGTGGCGCCACCAAACGTTAAAATGGTGCTATGGCCAAACTCTTGAAATTGAATAAAGTGCTTTGATTGTCAATGCCGTGGCTTTCTATACCCAGTAGTTATAGCTGTACGTTGTCTATCAGTCACTCAGTAACTCAGTACCTCAATCAGTAACGGTACAGCAGTGCGATCACAGAACTTTATCGAATCGTATATTAACGAATGTTTACGAATGCTCGTATAGTATGGAGTCGGTTGCAAGTTTTGAGTAACATTGTAATTTTTTATTTTACAGATATTTATGAGTACAACAAGTTTACAAACATTCAAAATTAACAAGGCACACATTTATTTAACCTGGCCGTGCGGCAATGGATAGATTTCAATTTTTTCTTAAAAACCGTCTCGATACTATACGAACATTCGTTAACAAACGATTCGATAAAGTTCTGTGATCGCACTGCAGTTTTGTATATATTGATATTTGAAAATAAGTCAAATAGGATTACAACAAACATGTTTGCTACTTACAAATATCCCTTCATATTTTTAACAATAAATACCTCTATTCACATATATAAAATTAAATTACCCGAAAATCAGGGAGACGTTCCAGAGCTTGTAACATTACGCGGAAGGGAAGTGACGTAGGTGTGTAGATGCGCGGATTGATTCTGGACACAGTATAAGGCATGTGATTATTACTGAACGTGGAAGCTGGATGTTTTGTAATCTGAGTTGTGTGCAAAAAAAAAGAACAAATCAAAAACTTTTTATTATTAAAAAAAAGCACATAATGATGTTTGGATTGGAGTCTCCTTTTAAGCGTACAAAGCCTGTATAAGGAGACACCGCTCTTCCATAAAAGCATTTCATAAGTTTACATACCTACCATTTAAAAAATAAATTATGTTAACAGTTTAAAATATTAAAAGAGACATGTAAAAGAAAAATAGAAAGCGCATGAATGTGTGAATGCCTGTGTGTAGGAGTAAATTTGGGCGTATAAGTGTATGTGTATGTGTGTGAGAGAGTGTGTGTATATAACAGCGTAAAGTATAAATAAATAAAGCGGGCAATAAAGTATAAATAAATAAATATTCATGCGGAAAGGATCCGACAATCATACCAGAAACTGGCGAACGATTCGGGCAGAGTTGATTTTTATTAAGTTAGCTTACTAATTACGGGTTAAATCATAATTTTAAAAATTGTAATTGAATTGCAGCATAGCTGGGCTTAATTCGAGTATATGATATCTATGTTAGTATATTAATGATTTCCGTATAATATTTTAGTAGGTTAAAACAGAAAAAAATTCAAAAATTCTTTATTAGTGTTACAATTTGCGATTACATGATTCGGAAGTCTCCTGTTAAGTTTTAAAAAGCTGTTTTAGGAGATTCGCTCTTAAGTTCTATTCAGATTACAAATCTATAAAAAAAAACACATACTTAATAATTAAAAATTTTTTTATGCTTTAATTTTATTGAAATAAGTACATATTACTTCCAAGCTGGACTGGGAGCGAAAGAAAAACATAGAATGTGCCAGCTGCTTCTCTTACCGGGCATACTGTAAAAGTCAGTTAAGGGACAGAGGTTTTAAAGGCGTTTTTGTGGGCGATAGGCTGACCCCCTGTCACTACAATAGTCTCTCTCCATCTTTATAATACCTCCAAATTTGTCAAACATGACATCAGATGGTCTTGTAACCTCTGGTGTTCTGCCTACCCCATAAGGGATACAGGCGTGACGTTATGTATGTATGTCATTTTTTTTGTTATTCTGTTTAGCGGTGTAGCTATCCAAATTAGTATATTAGTAGTCAAAATAACATTTATTTTCCTAGAACTTATCAGGTTCTTTAAAATATAGGGTCATATTAAAATAGTCTACTCCTAAACTGTTTGATTTGAAGCTTAGGTCTTGATATTAGTTTTTAGGTAATAACCTAGCGCTACAAAAAAAAAGTAAGTATGTGAATGGTCTAAATTTTTTCAACATTTTAAAAAGTAAAAAAAAATACACAGGAGGGGTTTCTACACAGTAGAAACTGGCTTTTTACTGTGGTTTTGTCAACATTACTTTGCCTTAACGGGTCAGAGACCGGTGACCAGACACACAGTATAAATATGATTTTAGTTTTGTTATCATTTTGATGTTGTTTTAGTAATCTTATTTATTAGCACCTTGGTGTAGCTACTATGAAAAGTAATCTTAAAGAAACTCACTTTGTGATGACGATTTTAAAATATTCACTTTTTCTTTTATTTTTGTAGAATGTTATCAATGCACTACTTAGCCCATTATTAATCATATTTTTAATACAATCCGATCTATAATCGTTATCGAAAACTTCAGGAGTACATTCATACAGGAAATAGATAACTAACAGATAATAATAAGTAGGCATAAAAGCAACATTTATATTGGTATTGACATTTGTAAGAAATCAGCTTTATCATGAGTTATCAGAATTTAATTTTAATTAAACCACCTCAAGGATATGGGTTTTACCAAATGGATTTATATGCTATTTAGGGTTTCGTTGCCAAATTGTAAAAAACGGAACCCTTATACAGGATGACTACTTAGTGACAAAAGACATTGAAGGAGAGCACTCTGCACTCTGTGCTCACTCTGTATAATTATGTAATAAAAAGAGGTACTTAATTTTTCACTAGAATTCTCTATCTATACAAAGGCCGTATACAGAAAGAAAGCTGGAAACTTATAAGCGCTTATGACAAACGAAAGGTAGGTAGGACTAAGAATGGTAGTAAGTAGTAAATTCCATGACAAGATGTTGAATATTGAAACACTTTTAGGTACATCTGGTAGCTAATTCTACTGTTCGTAGACTTAACAAACAAACACAGATATATAATAAAAATAATAAAAATAATCATTTATTTCTCAGAAAACAGGTTCCATTTGTTAGTAGAAACAATTTCTTACAAAATAATGTTAGTAGACACATGAAAAAGACAGAAAATAAAAATGAAAAAGAGGAAAAACGAGAAAAGCTCTTGGGTAAGGCATCATTCGCTTCTTATTTTGAAGTGTATGATACCTCATCCAAGTTCTAAGTCTTCCTGAACGGGAGCCCTTCTTGTCGCAAAATGTTTTTCATCGCAATGTTAATGGATATTTTATTTAGTATAAATTATTATGGTATAATTATAGCATAAATTGCTTTAAGACACATTTTTCACAAAAGTTATTGTCTCGTGGCTAAGTAATGAAAAAAGAAGATTGATCACGCGACCAAACAAATATTCTGTGGCTGGACTTATTATTTCTCTATTTTTTTTCTACGATTCTTTCATAAGATACTTTATTTATGGCTCCCAGGTTTTTAAAATTCTCAAAACTTGGTGGCAATTCGGAATGCCAATCCAGAAATAAGATTTCTCTTATGTATAGTTGTTGCCTTACCTTGCTCTGAATAACGCCACAAATCAGAAGGGCAAGAGAAAAACTCAGCCGCTATCGGTAATCATCTACATCTAGGTCTGCGTTGACGTATTGAGAGCCTCAAGAAGTATAAAAGAGATTGAATTCCATTTAATTTTATTTAAATCAATCTTTTAAACAATGGTTATTATTGTACAATATGGGAAACCACTCCGGACAGAAACTTTTGCGGTTTCACGAGGAAAAAAAAGATTGCATTTTATAAAAAAAACATTAAGTAATTTAAATTGTGTTTATTTAAATTATAATGAACAGAGCATGAAATGTATTTATTAGGTATAAATTTATTAATTATTAGCAAAAAATCAACATCGTGCGTAATAAAAGCGATAATTAACAAGAAGATATTAATGATGCTCTTTAATCCCTGATTAATCAAGATTAACAATTGTATAAAAGACAAGTTGAATGCTACTTTGTCACCAAATTTGCCAAAATGAAACTTCTAATCGTTGTGTTGGCAGCTCTGGCTTCAGTTCTGGGAGACCAATTCCTGGAGACAAATTACCATGAAAATATTGGTATTCCTCTAGCAAAGAAGATCAAGGCCATCGAAGAGTCGAAAGACTTTGATGGCGCAGCAGCTGGAGGCAGGATTTGGAATGGATCTCCTTCAACTCCCAGTGCCAATCCTCATCTTGTGAGTAACTTTGTGTATTTGCTTGTTAATTTACTAGGGTTTGTTTGTTTCTTCAGAGTCCATCTGGCTAGGTATCAATTAGTGGTATTTCAAAATTCCTTCAAATCATTTTATCACTCACTCAATAATATTACATTTTTCTATTAATATACTTATTATTACATTTAAGTAAACTTTGAAATTGGTAATTGCTTTTGATAATACGCGTCTTACTATTATTTAAAGCGTAGCTTTCTTATAATTTTTGAAGACTTTTATTTCAGAAAATAAACATAAAATACAAGTAATAATTAAAAAGTAAAAATAGTTTTACCAGGTGATTATACTTATAATCATTTCTCTAAATTTAACGATTCGTAACTATCATGGTTTTTCCGTGACGATGACCAAGTGTGATAATTATTATATAATTCAACGAAGAATTCGGCAAAGTATTCAACGCAGAAAATGTAATATTGTTAATATTGTTATCGATGTTAATCATCGCCAAATGCTCTATTTAATGTACTACCTATGGTAATAAGATAAGATAATATTTATGTCTTATGTGTTTACATTTTTGGCGTGCCTGTGTGGCTAAATAAAGCTGACTTTATTTTTGCCAGTGTAAAACACTATCCTAATATGAGCTGCTACTTAATTTAGATTTCTCAAGAATTTCTGGTACGAATCACTTAAAGCAATACTGTCCAAATTGTTGCATTGCTTATTTATATGGCAAAAGTAAAAAGAATATACCGACTGGGCAGTAAAAACAAATAATGAAGCAAACATTTTCAATTTCAGGGGGGCCTGGTGATAACTCTCAATAACGGACAACAGTCCGTCTGCGGTTCTTCGAAAATTACCAACACAAGAGCAGTGACTGCTGCTCATTGCGCACGGGAAGGAAACAACCTTGTCAGATCCATCACTGTTGTCTTTGGATCAACAACACTGTTCACTGGTGGCACCAGAGTTGTTGCCACCAACATTGTTGTCCACGCCAACTACAACGCTTGGAACTTGCAAAACGATATCGCTCTGTTGTCAATCCCTCCTGTTGGGAACAATAGTAAGTTTTGATAAAATTATGTGCCATTTTCCATCTCAAACTATTCGACCTCATTTTGAGGATCCAACCATTACAGTGCTGGTTTTCAAAGCTTTGATTCAAGAGGATTCCTGTGGATTGATATGGGATCCGCTTATGTTCTTGATCATTTTCCACTTGGTGGAAGACAGACTATTTTAAACATTTCTGATTTGTATTCCGTTACTAAATTATGCCGTTACTAACTAAGCTGTTCAAGCTAGTAAAATCAAAAACTTTTTAACTAATTCCAGCGCAAATAAATTTCAACATGATCTTTTGAAGTCCTTATATACCCCAAGGTCTCGTGATTGACTCACTAACAAACTGGAAACATCGAGTTTGAATGTTAAATCAGCATTGACGATGAAATTCGGTTAAATTTTTCTACTTTCTTTGGAAAAAATAACGTTTAATTGTCATAATAAATCGTTTAAACGTAAGGCAATACTAAAAGGTAATTAAATTTTTTCATCAAAACTTTGTCCATGACTTTTTGTCTTTTCTTCAACAGACAACGTAGCAAACATTGCTATAGCTACTGGCAACAACAACTATGCTGGTGTATGGGCTACCGCTGCCGGTTATGGAGCTACAGGCGACAGTAAGTATTTATTCAGCTGAAACAACAAATCATCAGCTATTTGTATTCTTTGAAATCTCAAAGTGAAGTCAAATCTTATGGTAATTTATTCATTTCCCTCCAGATGCAAACATTGGCTGGAATCAGGTGCAGAGCCAAGCTGACTTGCAGGTTATCACCAACTCTGTGTGCCAGCAGACTTACGGTGGCACCATCGTGAGCTCCACAATTTGCTGCAGTGGAAACGGCAGAAGCACCTGCCCTGGTGACTCCGGCGGTCCTCTTGCTGCCTGGGTTGGCGGCACGCGTACGCTGGTGAGTAGGAGCCCGTCGACGGTTTACTTAAATTGTTCACGGCTTGCTTAATCAAATGTTTTATATGACAAGATCATTTAAAAGCTTCCTTTTTTCCTTTGTTCTTCAGTATAAAGGGTGCCGTTAGATCAAATCCCATCGGGGATCGCGTACTCGAGGAGTTTGCAAGAACTTAATTTAATTTAAAAAAATAATAATTTTATATCTAAATTTGTTGAGCATTCTGTTCTCAAAATAGAATTAACTTGTAATACGCCATTAAGTCCTAAACTACCTTTGATATATTCTGATATTGAATTGGTACTAACGAAATAATTGAGGTGAATGTGTAATGATGAAGACTTTTACCAGAAAGAAACTCAATTCAATTAATTTATTTGCACGAATATAGGTTTATACATTAGATATTGCAGTTAAATAAATATATTGTTCTAATCATATTCTACCATTGTGGCATATGCATTAGGTATACTTAGTTTTAAATGAGAGAAAATAATAAAAATATACAAAAGTCAACATTTTAGATATACAAATATACATTGGTTCTAAGAAATAATTAATGTCTCTTCTATAATAATCTAAATACATAATACTTCTTTCAAAAATGAGAGTAACTTAATATTAGCTTAAAGATAGTTATCATTGGTTACCTAATTTAATTTACCTAAAGTCTTTGTTAATATAATAGTCACTTAGTGTGTAATAGCACTTATCTACTAAAATTAACACTATTAATTTATTCCAGATCGGTATCACTTCTTTCGGCTCCATCAATGGATGCTCCAGAGGATTCCCAGTTGGTTTCGCTCGTGTGACCTCCTTCGCATCTTGGATCCAGGCACGCTTGTAAACTTCAAAAACTAAACAAGCTATTCAAAACTTTAAAAGTAATATTTGCAAGTAATTTGGCGATGAATTAAACCTGTGATATAAATATTTCCGTTTTTTTTATCAAGTTACCCTCTTATTCTACATGTCACTGTTGTGTATCGAAATATAAAATAATGAAATCTCATCCAAATCACAAATATCTAATTCCAGGTGATTTTGACCTAACTACTAAATCAGGTTCCGTATCGAAGCACGTTTGTAAATTTCAAGAAACACGCGTTTCAAACACAGAGAGCTATTCAATTCTAGTAGAAGTTTTTCGATACTGAAAATGTTATTGGAAATATACACACCGGCACAATTAGCGGAACAGAAAAAAAAGCAGGATTTTAAAATCTTTTACTTGAGGAACTGGCCAGTTATGATATTTTCGAAACAGATCGATAGGAGACAGCGAATATGGAGACGCAAAGGAGAACGCCACATACAGTCTAATTTTGAACACACAGTGGCTTATGGTGGCGGCTCGATTATGGTTTGGGGAGGGATATGTTTGGGAGCTCGCACGGAGTTAGTGATAGTCACAGGAGGGACTATGACAGCAGGTCGATACATCAGAGACATTTTAGAAGAACATGTTGTACCATCTGCCCCATTTATTGGTGACGACTTTATTCTAATGCAAGATAATGCTCGTGCTCATAGTGCACAATCGGTACAGGCATATCTGAGCCACGTAGGTATACCGGTGATGCAGTGGCCAGCAAATTCCCCCGATATGAATCCGATAGAGCATGTCTGGGACTTGCTAAAAAGAAGGGTTAAATCCAGAATGCCACCCCCCAACAATCTGAATGAACTTGGAAACGCATTACTTGAGGAGTGGGAGCAGTTGCCTCAAGAAATCATCGATAACATAATCTGTAGCATGCCCAGACGAATGGAAACCGTAATCAGAGCAAGAGGGGGAAACACTCGTTATTAATTTTGCTTTAATTTTATTGTTAAATCATTTAATGCTTACTTTTTTTATTTTTTGTGATGGTTCATAATCATCGAAAAATTTCACTTATTT
The DNA here is from genome assembly GCA_944452665.1 of Stenoptilia bipunctidactyla. Lineage (NCBI taxonomy): Eukaryota > Metazoa > Arthropoda > Insecta > Lepidoptera > Pterophoridae > Stenoptilia > Stenoptilia bipunctidactyla. The sequence continues at coordinate 2,504,057 of OX101750.1, read as the reverse complement.
CAAATTTCTTTATTTTCCAATAAAAAATAACGAAAACTTTTTAGTCATTATTAAAAGATGTTAATCAATTTGTTATTTTGTGTCTAATTACATTTTCGTCAAATATATGCGTTATTATCTCATAGTCTGACTTTTTTTTCTGTTCCGCTATTTGTGCCGGTGTGTATATTTTGGCGATAAATTAATCCTGTGATATAAATACTTCCGTTTTTTAAGCTATTGCAAAGCTTCTATCGCGGGCCTTGAGCGTGGGGACTGAATCCTAAAATTCCGTAACGAAAAAAAACCTAACACCTAACCTAAACCTAAACCTAAAAACCTAACTCCGACCGGCACAGCGGTGATATTTTGATTTCATAACTTTACATGCGGGCTTAAATAAACAATGAGCGCCATCTACTAGGAACTTGTGGAACTTCATATTAGATCAAACATTACTGCATTAATAAAATAAATAAATAATTATAATTGCATAAGTTGATAAAAAATGCTATGCAATAGCTTTACCGCGGCAGTCTCCGAGTGCTATACGTCTTTTTTTCCTTTAACGTAACCGTGGCAAACAAACCAACTTCGTCACATCAAGGCATTAATGGTCCTTCACTCTGTCGTAGAGAGGCGGATCACGCGTGGTGACGGAGCTCGTATACAGGGTGTCCAGTAAATAGTGGACCCACCATAGATGAATATAAGTACTAAAGTAAAGATGACCGTCTCGCGATTTTTGCACTTTCACGCCATACAGTATCCAATCTTGGAACCTTTTTGACCAAAGCAAACCTAGAATGCAGCCCCCTCCACTTTAAAATTTTCAGAACTTTGTAGCACAAGTTATTACTATTGCGTAATTATAAATTGATTCATTTTATTGCATAGGTAATGAATCAAATTTAAACTGCGCAATAGCAATAAGGTGAAATAAACTGCATGATGCTATGGGAGTTGGGAGTAATAAAAAAATATGCATCTGAGACAATTATTTGTTTTTTCTTAATTCATTTTTGTGTTTGATATAATAATTATAGACCATAGATTTAATCGCGGCGTCTTCGTCAAACTCAATGCTTTTGCCACACAACAAATTGTTCACCTCCTTGCACCAGTCATTCAAAATTAATGTAATTTCTTTCCTTAACTCACTATCTCACTACAAAGTCAGTATCTTATGTAAAAAACATCACTTCACAGCAGTAAAATATTCGAGATCGTAAAGACGCGAGGAGTGAATACTCTACTCAACGTACTTTGCAGAAAACACTCACAAAATAATTCAGAGACCCAAAACACACAGCAAAATAATCAAATGCAACGAACGCTAAAACTTTATTGATTTAATACAAAAGCTCAAAAACGTTGAAGAAAACAAGCTGTGTGAAACTTTTTTAAGTGTTACAAGTATTTATCAAAAATAAATACTGTAATAGTATATTGTGTAACAAGTGAGCTTAGTTGCTAATTACAGTCGAGGTTTAATAATGAGCCGAGACTGTAATTAGCAACGCTCACGAGTTACATACGACGTTTTTCAACACACTTGTGAGTAAAAGACAGACATACGTGGTGATAAAATAACAAACACACTTGATAACAAAGCTGTGAATTGTGATTGAAAAATGGCGCCGAACCTCGCGCATGCGCGTAGGTTTTTTTTTCCGCCAAATGTGTCAATGTCTGTATAGCATATACAGCCTATTTTAAGTGAAAATTTTTAATTTGGAGTGGTAAATGCAAATATTTTAATATTTTATAACAATTTATTGTAAATTTTGAATAATTTGTTTGATATACAAATTTGTTTTACTAATATAAGGCGCAAACATTTGAAAATGTATATGGATTTGAAGTGGTATAAAACCTCTTTGTTGTTCCTGAAAATATTTAATGTATAACCCGGACCAATAAAATATGCTCTATTTACTCGCATGTAATTTGCACAAACGTACAATTCAACTTTGTAGGATTCATTATATTATGCACTAGGGCAAAGATTTAAATCCATAGATATGCCCTTTCAGCACAAAGAACTATCGAAATATTGTCATTACTGAAAGAGGTGCATGCACAAGTCTTGTGACAGTCTCTAACGAGCGCTTGTCGTGCATGTTCACATAGATTATTTTGTTTAAAATATTTACATAAAGACTTAATTATGCTGTCTTGTTCTTTTCGGGGGTGTAAAAACACAAGTCGCAATACAAACAAGGATAAAGGTGTTACTTTTCATGCGTTAGTAATTATTATAGAATTTAATGCATTTCTCGATTTAGTCGGGCATGGAAGCGCCCGGATCATCAAGTTATCAGATAGTAAATAAAAGATCAACTCAATACTTTATGTAACCTATTAAAATCATATTAGAAAATCTTTGAAGTTTTTATTTTACTTTACAAAGCCGTCGTATTTTCTGGCTATTTTATGGAAATAGAAAAATATATTGGTTATTTTATTCACATATTTTTTATCATAACAGGTTTTAAGTAATAATTTTCTTATTCTTAATTGTTGTAGACCATTAAAAAATATCAATGAAAGTAGCAATATTCGCGGGGAACATATTTCCTGCACTATACCAATATTAACCCAATACATCGTATTGGGTAAATAACTGCAAAATTATATCGAATATTTTAGATATAATACACTGAAATTTCCAAGCAATTCGTAGGATACACAGAGTGACTGGTGGGTACACTTTCGGAATTCGAGGACGCGATAGTTTGAGGTCATACTTAAAGAGAAATAAATAAATTTTAATTATTTAATGAGGAAACTTAACCGAAAGTTATAGAATTCATTACGCAACGCATGTAACACTCGTACGAACGTACGCACGGTGTTATCAACACAGTATAGGTAGTTAGGTATAGACGGCTTCACGAACGGTCCTCGATCTAGTAAAACCTTTTATTTATTTATAGGGAATTTTGCTGAAAAATTAAGTAGTAGGTATTTAATTTAATTATAATTAATATGATAAGAATCGAGTACAGAGTGCTCTAATTCAATTTCTAAAATATGTCACCAGTCACCCTGTATACTGGGCACTTAATTTTTCACTAACATTGCCTATAAATGAATAAAGTTTTGTTACTATGTACTTAACTTACGTCTGAGTCAATCGCCGTACGTGACCTGGCACGCGGATCGCTGCAAATGCTAGTTTAACCATGCGTTGCGTAATAAATTCTTTAATTTTCGTTTAAGTTTACTTAGTAAATAATTAATATTTGTTTTTTATTATCACTTCCTTGAATTTTCAAATTATCACTTCCTTGAATTTCAAAAGTGACCCCGTATATCAGGTGGGGAGCAAGAAAATAACAAAAAAAAATAAAATGCGTTAAGTACATGTATTGTGGCACTCATTTCTAACCAAAGGCTAGAATTTCATAAATTAATCTGTATAAAAAATATGGGTGGGTTAGTCTTTCCTGCTAGCGATTTGTTTAATGTTTGTCTAAAATCCGAAAAATTCATTCGATCCCATATAAAATAAAAATCAACTTCCTACTTTCATAGCGAAAACAAACAAAATTCTATGAAATTACATAATGTAAGAGTCTTTTTTTACACAGTAATATATTCGAAACATTACATACACATTCCCAAGAACAGCCCGCGACATTTAATCATAGAGTTTAAAAAATGAAGTAATAATTGATAATTATATAATTACATTCGCTATTTACTGACTTCATTATTTACATAAACAAACACAAACAACAGAACGCAAAAAATTAAAAAGTAGGTGCTTTTTGCTGGTACTTAAGTTAATAATCCTGTAGGTATGTTTTTTAATAAATAAACGATTTATAAATATTTATCTTTATTTTTATTACTCTGTAATCCTTTATAACTGTTTAGGCGTGTTTCTAGCGTAAGTTACATCTGATCTTATTCTATGACGTTTGTTGACGTGGACGCGCCGTGCTTGTGTGAGTAAAAATGACAACCTTAAGACACGTACGGGCAAATCTATGGATTTAAATCTTTGCACTAGGGTATAATATATTATGCACGAGTGACTTATAGCCCAGTTTATAGTTCTAAATTCAATAGAAGAACGCTCACTTTACGAGCAAGTGTGTTGAAAAAATAAATATACCAAAGCATTTTCAATAAAATTATTATACGTCATTATTGTGGCATAATTACACATATACCTAGTCTTCTGCTTCTTATCGTGTCGATGAAGATGAAATATATTTTGCCCGCCGAGAAACTTGCCACCTTTATGGCATTATCGGTGGCTTGTGCGAGGTCCTCGGTAGTGTAGGTTTCCGGGCACATGAGGCAGGAGAGAAGGTATAAGATTGTTTGTGGAGTCGCGCCACACAAACCACAAAATCGTGCAAAATCACCGCCAACGCCGAAACCCCATTTCACAGTGTTTTCTTTTTTATCAACGTCGCTTAGATTTCTGATGTTGCGCCGGTGCAGAAAAGATCCACGGTTTTTTGATTCAATTCTGTGGAGTGATGAATCTTGTTACAAGAGAATAGGCGTCTTTAACATGCACAACCTCCATGAATGGGTCGTTGAAAACCCCCGTGCAGTAAGGGAAAACTGCACTAGTCTGGAGTTAATATATGGGCTGGGATACTGAAAGGACAAATAATCGGTCCATTTGAACTCCCGCCATGACTGAATGGAGCTTATTTATTTATTTATTCTTCATTGTACACAAAGATAAGGAATACTTATACAGAACAATTTTTAAGATACAGAGGACAATAGCTGGCCTTATCATCGAAAGATGATCTCTTACAGGCAACCCTGGGTTTTGTGTGATACATGATAATTTATTAAGTAGTGATATAATTTAAAAGATGCAAAGTTACATTCTTAAACTATATACATATACAACATAAAGATATGTATATTAAATAAATATAAATATATACATACACACTACATATACTAAATACTCTGTACTATGGGATAGATTTTCCGAGAAAGTGTGTCTTAACCCGTCTTTTGAATTGGTGAATTGAAAAGACGGAGTTTATTATTTAAATTTTTAAGAGAAGAGCTTGGTAATTTGTTAAACGATGTGCCAGAAGAAGTTTGCAAAAGGATGTGGCTACAGCATGATGGAGCACCCGCTCACTATTCAAGGCAAGTAAGAATTCACTTAAACGAGTCGTACCCGAATCGATGGATAGAACGCGGTGGTACAATTGCATGGCCACAGCGCTCGCCAGATTTAAATCCACTTGATTATCTTCTGTGGCGCTATTTTAAAGAAGTCGTGTATGAAACAGTAAACGACAATGAGAGAGCGTTACGTGAAAAATTGAAACATGTAGCTGAATTGGTGAAAAATAACAGAGTAGCTCTTAGAAGACTGAAAATAAATTTCTTAAAGAGATGCTGGCTATGTGAACGAACAAAATCTAGACACTTTGAGCATTTAATGTAATAAAATAAGGCTTAGTCAATGTAAAAAGCTCGATTACTTTACTACTTTTATTTTGTTTTACCTCGACAATTAGGTCTCTGATCCATAGCTGAGTAATGATAAAAATACATTTTACATAAAAAGACGTAACATTTTGAAATCTGGGTGAAATGAAGATGTTTTTAAAATAAAGTTTCATTAGGTTGTCTTACATTTTTTACACCAGCTTAATTTAAAAATCAAGTTAAAAATTCTTGAATAAAAAATCTACACGTTTTCACTGTATTTTTTTTTGTTTCAGATAAATATTCGTTATTAATACATTGAGTAAAAAGAATGATCTCTCCTTAATCATTTTATGAAATAAAAAGTTAGCAAAAAATGCATGAAAAAAACCTTATGACACATTTTGTATACGAAGTAAGTGATCTCAAAAATTACTTAGCCTAACACAAAAAAATGGTGTTTCGGGTTCCAGATTCCCATTGTATCTCCAGTTTGCCATTGGTCCAGTATTTACGGGACACCTTGTACATTATACAAGAAAGAACACCATGCTCAACACAGTATTATGCTCGGACTAGTCCAGTCAATGGCACTCAACAAGGTCTTCCTGTTGATTTCCCATAACTCTAGGGAATTAATGGGACCATGTAATAGAATAAATTACATGTGAATATTTTTTTTTTGTTGATATATTTCATACGTTTTGTTTTTATAATTAAATTAAGTCAAAATATTTTATGTAAAACACCTTTAATGCGAACTATGAAAACGTGGCATTTTTTGTTTATTATATGGCTTCAGTAACACGCGCCTATAGAATAAATGTTTAAGAGATTTTTCAACGGTGATAATTTATGAACTCATTATATTGAGATTGACAAACTTTTGGCAAAAAGTATCGTTTTTTAATAAGGAATAAAACCTAAAGTTATAGGAAATCAACAGGAACACCTTGTATAGTACGGATCTCAAAATCTCGCTAAGCGACACTATTGTCTATAATGCTTTTTTGATCAAAACTTTTTTTTAGGCTCTGTTGACATTTCCATTTAATAAAAACCGTTTTGAAATATAGCAAACGATAAAATTATCGGGAACAAAGTTTTTTAAAACTTTAATAGTAATTGCTTTACAATATTTTTTTTGTCAGCAACATAAGTGCTTGAACATGAGCCAATTACTTTATAAATAATAGCTCGTTCACAAAAAATAACTTACTTCATAAAAAATGTTGAGACGCTGGAGTTGATTAGTTTCAAGTAATATCTGGGGCCTGAGAGGGATTACAGAAAGCTCTAGGTGTATTTTTGCAACCAATGTAAGGCATTTGACTGACATTCTCATCAGTTCCCTGCATTATTACTAAGTCTATTAAGTATCTTATTTTGCAGTTGTTTGTTATTCCTGAGTTTAATAAAATAAAAAATAAGTTCTTTAAAATCCGCAGTTTCAAAGGAACCGGAAATATCTTAGACTTAACCTTAAACTCCTGGAAGTCAGGCGTAAATGATCCTGCAGTCCCCGGTAGATACTACTCAGTGGCGGCTAAATAGACAGATCTCCAAGTCCTTGAAACGCAACATACGCCGCGGCATAATATAGATTTTTTTTAAAACGGCTATCGAATAAAATGTCCTAAATCTTAAAAGCATACGGGCTCGAGGTAACGAGAGATTCGTCTATCGGGAAGAACCAACTGACGAAGTTGAAAACGAAAGATGGCAGGGTTGTTTTGTCTAAGCCCGAACTTTTGAACGAAGTTGAGAAGTTCTACGGGCAACTGACACGGCAAATGACCCACGAGCCAAATTAACCCGATACTATACCGAAAATATCCCGGAAGTAATCCTGTATGAGATTAAATCGCTTAATCTTAAATCGCTTAAAAATAACAAGGCTTTGCGTTATCATGGAATTGCAGCTAAGATTCTGAAATCTGGTGTTAAACTCAGATTAAATTTATACAGAAGCTGATACCGTCATCCTCGAGGGTAGAACACGGCAAGCGTGGCACAAAGGTGTAGTGAGATTACAGAAGGTGCTTGGTACAAATTTTAATGTTAGTTACTTTTTTTTAGGAACAGTCTGATGATGTACTTTTTCTTTCAAATACTGTTAAAATATGATACTTTTTGCAATCATATTTTAACAGCAGATTAAGAACCATGAGTGGTCCTGAATTTCGAAAATTTTTTTTTTTTAATGTGGGTTCGCCACATAATAGTCAATAATATTTTAAAAGCAGATTAAGAAGGATGCGTGCGTGGATTCCGGGAAGTGGGGGAATTCCGTTTTTTTTTAACATTTTTCAAAAATTCAAATTTTATAATTGTTCTAAGTGGCCAAAATTTAAGTTTAATCTGTAGCTTATAACTACACAGCAAGTAATAAAAACGTTTCAATCTCATTGTATGTAGTGATAAAATGAAGATCAAAGGCATAAAATGAAGATACTTTCTTATCTTCGATTGTTGTAAGTCTATTCTTTACGTAAATTATCTACTAATGGGTACTTGTCGACCGCTTCGCTCACACTCGTGACATAATTTAAATGCTACGGTCACCTAGCGAATGCTCGCGCTGTGATACGGAGACCAATGTTCCGACGGCCACCGAGACTGAAGAAGGACGGTACTAGCTCGAGAGCATCTAAAAAATAATCGATGTCGTTCTTTAGGCCACGACAAAAGCGCCGCTATGATGACATGTTTAAGGATGGTTTTTGTAAATTTATATCGGACATAAAAAATATTATTTCAAGAGCGGAACTCTTTACTAGAATGTACCAAAACGTAAACTCTAGAAATTAAAAAAAAACCAATGACATACAGAAATCAATGTAATTTATTTCTAAACAAAATGATATTGTCATGTCTAAGATGAAATTGCGTGAAGTGATCAAATATCAGGGCTCCTATTGAGTGTTGCGTACTGGTAGATGAACTTTATTTATTATCTTTAAATATCTTCAATTTCAGTTTCAAATAAAATATTTACGTGTTTTTTAGGTTTTTTTCTCCTATAACGTAGTTTTTGTGTATTCATTTAAAGCAATATGGTCTTAAAGTTAATACTGTTCTTTTGATCATCTGTTATTGTAGAGGATTGGGATTAATGAGCAACCTAGATTATTACGAGTTAGAAGAATCGTAAGACTTAAAAACAAATAAAATCGTTTTCTACCCGATAGTCAAAGAAATCGTGTTTTTTTCTTAATTTTTAACAGTGGTATGACTCGACCCATTCAAAAAATATTCGTCGATTCATACTACTGGTATGAAACCCCCGTGGTATGAAACCGCAAACTCCCCCTAAGTGCAAATAATTTAAGGGGCCCATTCGCGGAATCTATGCGTTTTCAAACTCATTACAACCGGCCAATATTGTTTGTCTGGATCGGATAAAAATATATGTTGAAGTTTGTTTAATATATTTTATAAAGGGTAGTATTTAATCGAGTAACTGTAAATAAAAATTTTAGGTGACAAAAATAATGAATTTGGCTTACTGTTTTAATTAAATGAGCGACTGAGAGCGAGTGACGAAGAATCAATAAAACAGCGACTTAAAAACACTTTTGACCATGTCGGGATTGTCCAGGGTTGACTATAATAGCTGACCAGGTTTATGGCGCTTCGCCGGCCGCTGCCGCGGCACCGCTCGCTTCGCTCGCTCGGCTCGCGCACGTGTATAACTATATGCAACCTAACATGCTCCTCCTCGCTGCGCTCGTCGTCGCACCTAACCGTACTGATTCCGCCTTCCGGTGCGGGAGCCCTTCTCGTAACTTATCTCTTTCATCGCAATGTATATGTGTTTTAGTCGCTCACTTAGTAATTCAGTCGCAATATTAATATTTAAAACCGTTCATTTTCATATATTTTTCAAGACAGTCCAAATTTGTTTTTTAGTCGCTCGTTTTATTATTTCCAGTCCAAATTTGTTTTTTAGTCGCTCGTTTTATTATTTCCCTTTTATAAATATCTGGATCAAAACACGATACTAAAAACTTTACTCGATCATAAAAAATTACGAAAAAGATGAAAATTTTAAGTGATTTTGCGATATTCTAAGAGAATATCAAACTTATACTTACAAAAACTTGTCATAATATTGGTAATGTAGCATAAAATTAATTTATGTGGATAATTTTTTTCTTAAACCGTTCTATTTTTTCTAATATAATATAATATAATAAAGACGGCGGTGCGATACAATTCAGTACCACGCGAGGCTTCATGGAGGTAGGACCTGTGTCGCTTTTGCTCCCAATTTTCCCGCGTAATTGATCGTCTTATTGACCATAGCGTACACATAACAGTACGACCAGTTAATTATTAAATTTTTGTTAAGTCACATTTTATATTTTGATTGATAAATTAAAGGAGTATTATAAACAACTAGCTTTATCCCGCACACACTTGTATGCGCTTAACTACCCTTCTCGTGGAAATTTCAGAAACTATACAACCAGACACCCACTGAAAGAACCTTTATACCAAATATCACACCCATGCACTCAAGGAATAAGTTCTTTTCATTCAAACTAAAAATCATATATTTCGCGTGCCCGTGGGAATTTTGGGAATTTTTTTCATAACACAACCAGACACACATTGAAAAACCTTTACACCAAGTTTCACATCGGTGCACTCAAGGAATAAGATTTTTCATATAAACTAAAAAGTCCAACCCCTTCCCGTGGGAATTTCGGGAATTCCTTCCATAATACAAACAGACACTTATTGAGGAACCTTTATATCAAGTATCACATCCGTGCACTCAAGGGATGGGATTTTTCATACAAACTAAAACATCATATATTTCCCGTTCCTGTGGGAATTTCGGGAATTCTTTTCATAAAACAACCAGACAAACATTGAGAAACCTTTACACTAAGTTTCACATCGGTGCACTTAAGGAATAAGATTTTTCATACAAACTAAAAAGTCCTATATTTCCCGTTCCCGTGGGAATTTCGGTAATTCCTTCCTTAGTGCACCCCTACATCCCCTAAAGAATGTATGTTCCAAATTTCAGCTCTCTACGCCCAGTAGTTACGGCTGTACGTTGTCTGTCAGTCACTCAGTCACTCAGTACCTCAGTCACTCAGTCACTCAGTCACTCAGTCACTCAGTCAGTAACGGAACAGTTTTATATATATTGATTATCACTGCTGAATATAGAGCTAAAAACTTGTTTCTGATATTTATATCTTTTTTTTTAAGTTTATTAGACAACAAGTGCAAAAAAAGCATATAATTTTTTTTTGCGATAAATCTTTTCTTACGTAATTACCCGACGAAACCAAAAGGAGGATTATTATTCTATACGTACTGTTAGGATGGCAGCCTGTGGGTCCTTTTTAAAAAAAACACTTTTATTCACTGTTGGTTATAATTTAATTTCACCAAGATGTTACAGGTTTAATGGACAAACTGCTACTGACAATTATTAATTAAAAAGGTATAAGGATGACTCTAGAAAGCTAAATTAGCATTATTACGTAAAGATGTGTGTACAATAAAAGGGTTGCTTACTAAGCATTACATAGGAGTAAAATAGGTTTATAACAGTACGTATACAGGGTTAATATTAACGCATCACCTATTGTGGGCTGCCTCTCCACATCAATTCCAACGTAGATACAGATAGGTGCTTATCGATAAATATACAGGGTGTAATTTTTAATGCCATCTGGAGGGAAAGTACTCTAAATAATAGAGATAGCAAAATTTACTCCAAAGAAACTGTCCTTTATTATTGAACAGAAATAAAACCGCATTCAAAGATTTTCAAGAATTCACTCGTTTCACCTGGGAGTCAAACCGACTAAAATCTGTAAAATGACACCCTGTAATTTTATTGTGTGGTTCGTTAGAGCCAATCACAAGAATAAAATCGCTCTCACATACTAGGTTAACTTATTGAAAGGAAAACCATGAAATCTTCATTTTTAGATTTAAGTCGGTTCGATTCCTGTGTGAAGAAGCGAGTTTTTGAAAACTCTTTGAATACAGTTTTAATTTTTCCTAAAATAAAGGAATGTTTTATGGAGTAGAATTTGCTATCTCTATTATTAAGAGAACTTTACCTCCTAGTGACATTAAAAAAATTTGCCATGTATATATGTACAATATGTTATGCTTGATTTCCCATAACTCTAGGGTATTGATGGGGCCATGTAATAGAATCAAATAACATGTGAATAATTTTTCAAATTTCTTTTGGTTTTTATTTTTCATACAAAATAATTCAATTAAGTCAAAAATAACTTTATGCGAAGTATGACAACGTGGCTTTTTCTACTCCTTTTTTATCGCTATGCACAGGTAGGTACAGTTTGCGACGTTTTGCGGTGTACATTGTATGCAACATTCCTCAACGTTTAAAATGTTTTTGTTGTTTATTGTATGACTTCAGTGATACGCGTCTATTGAGTGGATGAGATTTTACACAGGTATCTGATTTGTGAACTCATTATATTAAGACCGAGGATATCTTGGAAAGTATGCACTTTGAACCACATATTCTTTGGCAAAAAGTATTATTTTTTAAGTAAGGAACAAAACCTCAAGTTATGGGATTATATGAGTATTAAAGAACACCTATGCAAAGTTGTATATTAAAGAGGTGTTGATGTGTGCTGATAGATGCTGATGGGTGCTGATAGTTACTGATAGGTGCGATTGTAACTGATGGATGCTGACAGGTGCTGATGGGTAATGAAGGATGCTGAGAGATGCTATTGGGTTCCGATGGGTACTGATAGGTGCTGATGGCTTCTCATAGGTGTTTATGCGTGCAGATGGGTAACTTCTGATAAGTACTAATGGCTATTGATAGGTTCTGATGGGTGCTGATAAGACATTAGCACTGATGGTGAGGTGCTGATGGGTATTAGTTATTAATATCGAAACGAATATAATTTAATTTGTTAGTTAATTTGTTTGAATGGGTAACGTTCAAATAATATTGCTTTGCCTGTACTGAAACGTCCAATAAAATAATGGATTGAAAATGTCTGTCCGTTAAAATACCTTCTTGTATTTATTTTCGTCACGAGTAAAATAGACTCTATTTCAAAAGTTCCAGATATCAAATTAGCTTCGTATCTTTATAATTTCAAGAAATATGTTTTTAAGTAATGCTGCCCCCTACAATTCTTTTGATGTACCTAGTTATTAATAAATAAAAAGTACTTACTTCGTTCTTGAAACGGAATATAGATGGCATCTATCACCATTGTTCCTGTGTGTTAAAATTATGCTTACAGATAGTTATAATTTCAGAGTGTTAAAAGTTAGTTTAAATTGGTCACCTTTTATGTATTTTGTGGATAAACTTTCATATGCTATGTTTTTCAAAAATATAGTGTATTGGACCTTTATAGATCAACTTTAGTAACATTAAATTATATCTGATCGGTTCTTTCACGAATAATCTAGTTCAAAGTACAAACAGACAAACCCTTCGGCTTTATAGATTAGACGGCTAATAGATTATGACGACACATAGACATTTAAGAATATAATCATACATAACTATTTTTTAGATATTAATAACTACTAAAAATTTACTACTTCGTGTAAACAGGTGCACATTCCGAAGGGGTGGATTGAATTTAATTTCATAAAAAAATGACTTATTTGTAACATTCACACTACATTATTTAGCTCAAATTAACTCGTGTTGTAGTGACTCAGTAACGGATCCATACTAAATAATAAATGCGTTCCTTTATTTCAGCCAAACCATCCGACCGATTTGTAGAAAATTAGTAATGAAAATAGCTCCCAAACCCTAATTTTTTTCAAACACCAGCCCCTATAGGATTGAAATGAGAGATAAAAGTTTATGTAAAAGATCTTAACTATCTACTTATCTGATTTTAATTAATTTTGGAACAAATAATTCATGAAAGTTACAAATTAACGTCACGATATACTTTCAAGTCGAAATAGCACGATTTTCACAACAGAATTCAGTAAGGATATAAACTTAAAAAGATTTCATCTATAAAATGGCCATTACAATATTTATAAAAAATAAAATAGTAAGTATAGGTATCGCAATACTAAATCCAGATAAATAAAAAATATAGATTTTATTATATCATCCTTGACATAAGTTTTAGTCATCGTAAAAACGAATTTCGTATAAAATGCCACACTATAGGTATAGTACTACTATATTACTACTATTAATTATACTGTGACAGTTCTGTGCGCTGACGTGTTCATTTACGCGACTGGCCGCCACGCAGTCCCATATAGCGTTAATGCCTACTGCGCTCGAAAATACTCGCCTTAAACGTTAATATAAATAAAACTAAGTTTATGCAATTTTCAAATAAAGATGCTGAAAAATATAATTGAAATTTATCATACAATCAGCTATTAATAACTGAAACTGATAGATAAACCTTCTTAGGTATTTGATTTGATAGGAATAGTACATGGCACGACCACATTGAAAAAAAATGTTCACAAATTCAAAGATTTACTTCTGCGCTCTAGCGATTGGAGAAGATGTCAAATAAAGGAATAGCACTTGAAGCGTACCACGGTTACGTGGCTTAAATTTTGAGATATGGTGTCCTCATATGGGGCAATGCGACAATACAGCTAAACAAAGTTTTTATTGTATAGAAACAGTGGGCCGTATGCGACATTGCATTTTATTATTTTTAAGTTCTCTCTAAATTACCATTGAAATAAAAATGACTACGCGCTACTACACTCATTTTGTAGTACTACGTCGTAGTATTAGCAAGGAAATGCCACGTCGTAGTAGCTATGTTCATCAACAGCGACTATTTTTAAAAAAACTTTGTGGTTATTGTCCGTTCATCGTAAGATGTTGGCACTATGCCTGCCGTTATGTTGGCACTATTGCTTGTCGAGCTGTTGTCGATATTCTGGGATAGTGAAGGAATCCTTTTTATTGATTACTTGCCAAAAGGGCAAACGATAACTGGATCCTATTATGCAAACTTACTTCCGAAATTACGTGAAGCGATTACAGAAAAACGTCGTGGGAAATTGTCATTGGGCGTTTTGTTTCTCCAGGATAACGCTCCACCTCATCGTTCGGAAGTTGCGCTCACCGAAATCCGCAGTGCTGGCTTTGAAGTCCTTGATCACGCACCATATTCTCCTGACTTAGCCCCGAGTGATTTTCACTTATTTCCAAAATTAAAGGAGCATATTCGTGGAACTAAATTTGACGATGATGACGCGGTTATGACTGCCGCAGAGGAGTTTTTTAATAGTCGAGAAAAATATTTTTTTGCGGAAGGAATAAGAAAGTTGGAGATGCGGTTTCTAAGTGTATTAGATAAGAAGGATTACGTAGAAAAATAAAATATTTTTGTTTAATATTCATTTTTTTGTATTCATTCTAAGAATTGTTTGATTCGCCCTCGTATAATATATAGTATTATATATAATATACGTATATTGTGTCGTCATTCAAAACCTTCCTAGTCTTATAGTTGTTTATTATTTACAAATCAGAAAATTAAACATATATTTATTCGTGGTAGGTATAAACAAAGTTAGATAACGGGGTTAAAATGGACACATATTATTGGTAACACTGCTGCCACAATGCTGCCAACATCAGCAGGCAGGGGACATCTTATAGTGAATGGTCTGTACATATTTCTCAGTGTCAAGTTTTACGACGTGAAACATGACAGCCTCATACTAAAACTATTTTTTTCTCTTTCTGTTACGGCATTACGAAACACCTAAAATAAGAGAATTCAATTTCGAATCGGGCCTGGTGCGTTTGAGCACCTTGGACCACTTGCAAGCCTTTATTTAAAGAAATGAGGCTTTTAACGGTGCCAAGCCTTTATATGTATATATGAGTCTTGTATATTCGTTGACATTGTTACACTAAGAAAAAAGACGTGTGGCACTCGGAGACTGCCGCGGTAAAGCTATTGCGTAGCATTTTTTATCAACTTATGCAATTATAATTATTTTTTTTTTTTATTAATGCAGTAATGTTTGATCTAATATGAAGTTCCACAAGTTCCTAGTAGATGGCACTGATTGTTTATTAAAGCCCGCATGTTTAGTTATGAAATCAAAGTATCACCGCTGCTCCGGTCGGAGTGGGGGGTGTTAGGTTTTTTTCGTTACGGAATTTCTGGATTCGATCCCCACGCTCAAGGCCCGCGATAGAAGCTATGCAATAGCTTCCAAAACAACATACATTAAAGCATACAGTATTCCCTGATAAATGATTATTACCTAACATAAGAACGAAAATATGTAGCAGAAATAGCCTTGCTATGTCAATTAAAATGTATAACTACATAAAACAATATAAAATTACCAAGCGAAATGACAGGTTTACCAATTAAATTTAAATGTATTCTGTGTAACTGGCTAATAGACCAATGTTTTTATTATGTAAACGATTTTTTTATGTTAAAAAAAATTACTTATAAATTAATGTAAGTGACATTTAGGTATATAATTATTATCTCTTGACATTTATATAAAATGGAATAAAATGTAATCTTATAGTGCGATATATATACAAATCTAATACTATATGCATGCTGTCTGAAAGTAAAATATGTGATCACAATCAAAAACCCAATAACCTAAATGTACCATATTTTATGCAATTTAAGGAATTTTGAATTTCGAAATCTTATATCCATAATATATTTTTTCAACACACTTGCTCGTAAACTGAGCGTTATTCTATTCAATTTAGAACTATAAACTGGGCTATAAGTCACGCGTGCATACCCTAGTGCATAATATAATGAATCTTACAAAGTTAATTGTACCTTTGTGCAAATTACATGCGAGTAAACAGAGCATATTTTATTGGTGCGGGTTATACATTAAATATTTTCAGAAACAACAAAGAGATTTTATACCACTGCAAATCCATATACATTTTTAAATGTTTGCGCCTTATATTAGTAAAACAAATTATTCACAATTTACAATAATATGTTATAAAATATTAAAATATTTGCATTTACCACTCCAAATTAAACATTTTCACTTAAAATAGGCTGTATATGCTATACAGACATTGACACATTTAACGGAAACAAAAACCTACGCGCATGCGCGAGGTTCGGCGCCATTTTTCAATCACAATTCACAGCTTTGTTATCAAGTGTGTTTGTTATTTTATGACCACGTATGTCTGTCTTTTACTCACAAGTGTGTTGAAAAACGTCGTATGTAACTCGTGAGCGTTGCTTACTTGTTACATAATATACTATTATAGAGAAGGTCAGTGGGGCAAAGGAAAGGTCGGAATCGGGAAACTTTTAAAGCTGCTCTTTGTGCTCTTTCAATGTTAATGAGAAACGTTTTAGCTGCCCCGCCCCATGATGTAATACAGTAATTAAGTATCGACTGTCACAATGTAAAGAATACCTGCCCAATAAGTTAAGAGTCACCTATGGTGCGAAATTTTTTTGAAAACAAATATTAGCTTGCCTATTTTGTCACTCACCGTATCTACGTGTTGTTTAAAGAACAGAGTTTCGTCAATTATTATACCTTACGAGCGTTGGCCCGCGACTTCGTACACGCATAAATTCAAAAGTCCTATATTTTCCGTTTCCGTGGGAATTTCGGGAATTCCTTCCATAATACAAACAGACATTTATTAAGGAACCTTTATACCAAGTATCACATCCGTGCACTCCAGGAATAAGGTTTTTTCATACTAAAACATCACATAGTTCTCGTTCCCGTGGGAATTTCGGGAATTCCTTTCATAACACAACCAGACACACATTGGAAAACCTTTACACCAAGTTTGACATCGGTGCACTCAAGGAATAAGATTTTTCATACAAACTAAAAAGTCCGATATTTCCCGTTCTCGTGGGAATTTCAGGAATTCCTTCCTTATTGCACCCCTACATCCCCTAAAGAATGTAATGTTTCAAATTTCAGCTCTCTACGCCCAGTAGTTACGGCTGTACGTTGTCTGTCAGTCACTCAGTCACTCAGTAACTCAGTCAGTAACGGAACAGTTTTATAATAATAATAATAATAATATTATTATAAAACTGATCCCCGACCGACTGGTCAAATTGTCGGGTCTTTCCGCCGAAAGGCGTGTAGCTGTAAGCATACGTAATAATAATAATAATAACTTTTATTTTCGTTAAAACAGGTTTTACAGGGTTATCATCTGGGGCCCTCTGTTTAGCTCATAATGACTGTGTTAGAGGGTCCCGCTCTTCCGTACATTATTTTAAATACAAGTTATATTTACTAATTTTACAATTATATACAAAAAAAGAATAATAAATAATAATAGTAATGAAATGAAATTTATATATAGTTTTATATATATATATATATTGATTGTTTTAGTAGGAGAAATAGACGGACACGAGCTCGGTTGATTATTTTGATCAGAACAAAAGTGCGCGTGTAGTTTAGGAATAACAGGATTAGACTTTCGTATGGAAAATTATATAAAATGAGTTTTGCCCGAATTTAGGGTTAGTAAATGCAACCGTAGCCAATTATTTACTACATTAAAGCCCCGCTGAGCGTATTCGTATAGTTCACTGAGTTCGCAGAAAACAATAGAGCGGTGTCATCTGCGAAAAATAAGATTTTACCACCATTTATTTTAAGGTTACACAGGTCATTAATATAAATGAGGAACAGGATAGGGCCTAGAATGCTTCCTTGGGGGATTGAAAATTCAATGTCCAAAATTAGGTCAGAACTTGGGATATATTTGATGTTATTGAACTGTATTTTTTTAAGTGCCTGGTTTAAAATAAAGTTTTCCATTTTCTATCCAGCCAGCATCTTTTCATAGATTTTAAAATAAGAAATAAAATCATAAAGATATTTAAGACTAAGTGGGTTTTGGTATGGTTTTATAGTAAAAAAATACGTTTCGTTGTTTTTTTTATTTGTACAATTTTATACCTTTTTGAAATCTGTATAAATTGTAGCTGGTTTTAAAAAAAAGTTCACCAAAGCTGCCATACTATTTTTAACCCAGCATAATTTCAAAATGTGTTTATAAATTTTAGGGTTTTAAAAATGTTTTAGCTTTTATTTTCACAGATTTTCAATAATCCCTCACAAATTACAAAAGTGTATGAAAAAAAGTTATCACACATTTTCTGCACGCAGTAGGGGAAAATCCTATAAATATTCAAAATCGGTATATCTCAAAAACTACTTAGCCTAAGAAAAAAAAATTTGGTGTTTCGGATTCCAGACAACCCTTTGTATCTCCAGTTTTTCTTGGGTTCACTATTTACTGGACACCCTGTATACGAGCTCCGTCACGAAGCGGGACCCGCCTCTCTACGACAGAGTGAAGCCCGATTAGTTTCTTGATACAACGACGTTGGTTTGTTTGCCACGGTTACGTTAAAGGAAAAAAACGGAAGTATTTATAACACAGGATTAATTTATCTCCAAAATATTTTCAATAACATTTTCAGTATCGAAAAGCTTTAAAATTTACAAACGTGCTTCGATCCGGGGCCTCATTTAGTAGTAGTTTGGTCAAAATCACCTGCAGTCAGATATTTGTGATTTGGATGAGATTTCATTATTTTATATTTCAACGAGCTTTTTCCCGCAAATTCGTACGCGCATACATACATACATAACCTCACGCCTGTCTCCCCTTGGGGTAGGCAGAGACAAGGGAACACCAATTGCTGCGATCCAAACATACCTCTTTCGCTTCTTCCACGTTCATCAATCTTTTCATACATGATCGCCGGTTACGGGTACTTTTGACTAGGCCCTTTTTCAAAATGTCACCAATTTGATCGGCATACGTTCGCCTAGGCCGGCCCCTTCCAACAACACCATCCATTCTTGCTCTGTACACCTCTTTCGTAAATCTTCTTTCACTCATCCTTTCCAAATGTCCAAACCACCGTAGCATACCCTTTTCAATTTTAGTCACTACATCCTCTTTCAATCCGCATCTCTTTCTTCTTTCACTGTTGCGCACCCTATCACTCAATTTCACTCCACACATGCTTCTCAACGCTCTCATCTCCACAGCATTAATCCTACTTTCATGTCTCTTCTGCCACACCCAAGATTCACTACCATACATAAGTGTTGGCGCCAAAACTCCTTCAAGTATGGCCAGACGAGCCTTATTCGGTATAATTTTGCTTGCCATAACCGAGTACAAGGCGCCATTAACACAATTTCCTGCTTTTACTCTCCTTTCAATATCACCTTCACACTTCCCATCTCTTGTAAACAAGGACCCTAAGTACACAAACTCTATCACTTGTTCCACTTTTTCGTCTCCTATCATAATATTGCATTCCGTCATATCTTCATTCCTCTCCATAGCCATGATTTTCGTCTTTCCAACGTTCACTCTCAAACCTTTCCTTTTAAATGACTCATACATAACATTGACCATTTGTTGCAGTTCCGACGCTGACGATGCAAGTAGAACGTGGTCGTCAGCGTAAAGCAAAGTTTTGATCACTGTCTCATTCATTTCTAAGCCCCATTCAGATTCTTTCAGATCTTTCAAACAGCTATCCATGAATAGGTTGAACAGCCATGGAGACGGTACACAGCCCTGTCTAACACCGCGTTCAATGCTAAACCAATCCGTGTAGTCATCATTCAACCTGACACAGGCACTCGAGTCCTATATAAGGATTTGAGTGCCCGTATCAAGTCACTATCCACCCCATACTCGGAATTGACCACAGCTCACTTCTTACCACACTGTCATAAGCCTTTTCCAAGTCGATGAAGCAGCAGAAAACCTTTCGGTGTTTGGCCACAACCTTCTCGGTCACTGATCTTAAGGAAAAGACTCGATCCGTACATCCCATCCCCTTTCGGAATCCCACTTGCACATCCCAAATCTTGCTTTCTGTTTCATTCATCACTCTCTCGATTAATATCTTTGCATACATTTTGCCTACAATACTCAGAAGACTAATGCCACGGAAGTTTTTGCATTCCTGCTGTGAGCCCTTGCCTTTATAAAGTGGCACAATAACGGCTTTGCACCAGTCATCTGGTACACGGCCAGACCGCCAACACTTATTAAATAGCTGGTACAGCAGGTTTGCTGTGACACCTTCACCTGCCTTGAGCATTTCGGCATCTATCCTATCATACCCTGCCGCTTTACCCAATTTTAAACCTGCCATTGCTTTCAGTACTTCTTCCATGCTTATCTCACTTTTACCATCGGTTACACCACTCGAAGGTGGAGACCTACTTTCCAAAACATCACTCGCGTTTCGCTCAAATAAATCCTCGAAATATTCCTTCCACTGATTCATTATATCTTCATGCTCACTAACAATATTCCCATTCTGATCTCTTATCACGCCCACTTTCGAGTCTCCAACCTGCCCTCGGGCTCTTCCGACTAAGTGCCAGAACAGTTTGGAATTGGCTCGAAAGTTTTCTGAGAATTTCCTATCAAGCTTGTTCTTACATTCTTCTTTCTTTTTGCTCACCATATCTTTCACAGTCTTTCTTAATCTATCATACTTTTCTTTTGCTACTCTTTCATCATCATTCAAGTCATCTCGCAATCTGTTTCTGCCTCTTATAGCTAGTAGGTCTAGCCATGCTTTCTTCTTTTCTAGTACAATACCTTTCACTTCATCATCCCACCATTCGTTCTTATCCCTCCTCACATTCTTCTTCACACTTACCCCAACATTATTGTGTAGCTGTTTCTACCATACAATTCTTAAATTTAGTCCAATATTCCTCTAACTCGCAGTCTTCGTCTTTCAATAGCGGTCCCAACCTTTCTTTCAATTCTAACTTGTACTTCTCACGGACATTCTCTTCTTGCAAATTTTCGACTTTCACTCTCTTCTTTCCAGACATACGTACCCGTGGGCGATGTCGCCATTTTTCTAGCAGACCTGCCATACGTGACACTACAAGAAAATGGTCGCTTCCGACATTCACTCCACGGTACACCCTCGTATCCTTCACTTTTGTTCTTAACCGTTCATCCACAATAACAAAATCTATCATACTTCTCTCAGACTGCCTCTGCCAAGTATACATGTGAATCATTTTGTGACTAAACATTGTGCTTGGAGAGAAAGCTAACACGAGCTTTCTCTCCAAGCACACATCTAACAGACCAGTTCCACTATCATTCACCCTTTCATCACCAAACTTTCCTAAAACTCTTTCATACCCATCACGCTTTACACCCACCCACCCATTAAAATCGCCTAACATAATAATCCTTTCATTGTCTTCACATCTTCCAAGCACATCTCTGACATTATTCCAGAACTCTTTTCTGACTGACTGTGGCTTAGACAATTCCGGCGCGTAAAGACAAAGGATAAAAATCCTGGTCAAGCCTATTTTTAGTCTCAGCCACAGCAGCCTGGGACTCACAAACTCATAACCTTTCACACACACATTCATTCTTTCTGACAAAAGAACGCCCAAACCTTGGCTTCCCCTCTCAAACTCTTCCACTCCAGACCAGTAAGCAGAGAGTTGGCCATGCGTGGACATTGCACAACCGTTCTTTTTCGTCTCACTTACGCCTAGCACATCAATTCTTCTGGCATTCATCACCTCGCATACTTCATCTATCTTATCATCTATTCCTCCACAAACATTCATCGTCGCAAAAAGGCATTCCCCTAGATAAACCTTCTTAGGTATTTGATTTGATAGGAATAGTACATGGCACGACCACATTGAAAAAAAATGTTCACAAATTCAAAGATTTACTTCTGCGCTCTAGCGATTGGAGAAGATGTCAAATAAAGGAATAGCACTTGAAGCGTACCACGGTTACGTGGCTTAAATTTTGAGATATGGTGTCCTCATATGGGGCAATGCGACAATACAGCTAAACAAAGTTTTTATTGTATAGAAACAGTGGGCCGTATGCGACATTGCATTTTATTATTTTTAAGTTCTCTCTAAATTACCATTGAAATAAAAATGACTACGCGCTACTACACTCATTTTGTAGTACTACGTCGTAGTATTAGCAAGGAAATGCCACGTCGTAGTAGCTATGTTCATCAACAGCGACTATTTTTAAAAAAACTTTGTGGTTATTGTCCGTTCATCGTAAGATGTTGGCACTATGCCTGCCGTTATGTTGGCACTATTGCTTGTCGAGCTGTTGTCGATATTCTGGGATAGTGAAGGAATCCTTTTTATTGATTACTTGCCAAAAGGGCAAACGATAACTGGATCCTATTATGCAAACTTACTTCCGAAATTACGTGAAGCGATTACAGAAAAACGTCGTGGGAAATTGTCATTGGGCGTTTTGTTTCTCCAGGATAACGCTCCACCTCATCGTTCGGAAGTTGCGCTCACCAAAATCCGCAGTGCTGGCTTTGAAGTCCTTGATCACGCACCATATTCTCCTGACTTAGCCCCGAGTGATTTTCACTTATTTCCAAAATTAAAGGAGCATATTCGTGGAACTAAATTTGACGATGATGACGCGGTTATGACTGCCGCAGAGGAGTTTTTTAATAGTCGAGAAAAATATTTTTTTGCGGAAGGAATAAGAAAGTTGGAGATGCGGTTTCTAAGTGTATTAGATAAGAAGGATTACGTAGAAAAATAAAATATTTTTGTTTAATATTCATTTTTTTGTATTCATTCTAAGAATTGTTTGATTCGCCCTCGTATAATATATAGTATTATATATAATATACGTATATTGTGTCGTCATTCAAAACCTTCCTAGTCTTATAGTTGTTTATTATTTACAAATCAGAAAATTAAACATATATTTATTCGTGGTAGGTATAAACAAAGTTAGATAACGGGGTTAAAATGGACACATATTATTGGTAACACTGCTGCCACAATGCTGCCAACATCAGCAGGCAGGGGACATCTTATAGTGAATGGTCTGTACATATTTCTCAGTGTCAAGTTTTACGACGTGAAACATGACAGCCTCATACTAAAACTATTTTTTTCTCTTTCTGTTACGGCATTACGAAACACCTAAAATAAGAGAATTCAATTTCGAATCGGGCCTGGTGCGTTTGAGCACCTTGGACCACTTGCAAGCCTTTATTTAAAGAAATGAGGCTTTTAACGGTGCCAAGCCTTTATATGTATATATGAGTCTTGTATATTCGTTGACATTGTTACACTAAGAAAAAAGACGTGTGGCACTCGGAGACTGCCGCGGTAAAGCTATTGCGTAGCATTTTTTATCAACTTATGCAATTATAATTATTTTTTTTTTTTATTAATGCAGTAATGTTTGATCTAATATGAAGTTCCACAAGTTCCTAGTAGATGGCACTGATTGTTTATTAAAGCCCGCATGTTTAGTTATGAAATCAAAGTATCACCGCTGCTCCGGTCGGAGTGGGGGGTGTTAGGTTTTTTTCGTTACGGAATTTCTGGATTCGATCCCCACGCTCAAGGCCCGCGATAGAAGCTATGCAATAGCTTCCAAAACAACATACATTAAAGCATACAGTATTCCCTGATAAATGATTATTACCTAACATAAGAACGAAAATATGTAGCAGAAATAGCCTTGCTATGTCAATTAAAATGTATAATGCGATGTATATATGCGAAATGTATAATGTATAATGCGAGTCGCTAGGTGGCGCACTGTTTACATCGGCTCCGTACTTAAATAATTCTAATAATTGCTGAAGTTGTTTAAAAAGTGAATTATCGTTACTAACATAAAGCATTACCTTTAACTATTATGTGACAGTGATTGCAAAGTGTTCTGTGCAATATTTATAACATAAACAAGACTTTTATAAACAGTAAATATTTCGCTCCATAAAAAGTTTTAAACATAGTTACAGTGTAAACAAATACTAAAATTACTTTAAAAACACAATTTACTAACTGCTAGTCATATAAAATTGTTGTGAAGTGAATTAGTGATCAATTTTAGAACAAAGAAACTCTCATCTATCTGACGGTTCGACTCCACAAGCGTTAGTGAACTTTGGACTCCAATCACAAACACAGTGATTCATACAGTGCAATTTAAAAAAAATAGATCGACTATTTCACAGATAGTTTGTACTGTCTGAATAGACGAGTGGCCAAGGCGTCCGCGTTGTGATAGAATACGCTCCTGCGTCGAAGTATCGAGGATTCGAAACCCAGCCCGGTCAACTTTTTTTACATTTAAAAAATAATAATCTTTGCTTGTTATAAAATCTAACAACATTATGACACCAAAGCATATCACGAAGCAATGTTCTAAGTGTAACAAAAATATTGTAAATAATGAATTTTTAACGTGTACAAAATGTAAACATAAATACCACATTGAATGCCAAAATGTCTCATCACAACGTTTCTACAACACATTGACTACAGAGCATAGAAATAAATGGAAATGTTTAAAATGTGTTCGCAAACTATCGCACCAAAAAACTATACACGATCAACAAACAGAGATAAGTAATAAAAAACTGAATACTAGTGAAACTGGGAACGTTACACTAAGAAATAAAACAAAAAATAAGATGACTACCGCCAGACCTAATAAAATAAAAACACTGTCATGTGAGTCGCTTGACCATAATCTATCACTAGACTCAATTGACAATACTTACTCAAAAAGTTTTGACCTAATTGATACTAATAATGACACTCAAAATGAATTAAAAAATGAAATTGACAATTTAAGATTACAATTAGAAAGTACACGTATGGAAATGGAAACCCTTCTGATTGAAAATCTAGGTCTCAAAAAGGAAGTTTCACAGTTATCACGCCAAGTACACTGTTTGAAATCGGTGTGTAATAATCAACACGAAAATAAAAATCAACAAACTGGCAGTAAAATACAACAAAACGGAAACTCTTCAAAAATAAATAGACGGAAAACATTTGCAGTAAATTCGGTTACATCAGGCGAGTCTGTCAGTGAACCGTCGGTGAAAGAAACAAATGTAAATTGCGAACGTGAGAGGGAGCCACGGTCGCCGCCAGCTTCTGGACTGCAACTACATAATAGTTCTAGTAACTGTGATAATGATAAAATATATAAAAATATATACATAATAGGTGGCAAACAGTGTAAAGGTTTAAACTATCACCTTACAAAATCTAGGCGCAATAGTCCTTACGAAAAGTACAAAATTATTTCTTACCTGAAGCCATACGCTAAGTCAAATGAAATTGTAAGTATGATTAAATGGTTTGAACCTAAAGAGGGTGACACTGTCATATTGTCAATTGGAGAGCATGACTCTAATCCAACTAAAACTATGATTGAACTTAGCGCAGCTCTCAAAAACTTGAATAAATGTAATATTTTAGTATTAAGTGTAAATAATAATGAGTATTTGAATGAACAAAAATTAAATAACATGATATATGACTTGTAAAAACTTTTCTAATTGTAATTATACATACATAGGTGATTGTTACACATGAAATTCGATTTGCCAAAAACTGAATTTATTAATTGACGAACGTGACTATCGTAAAAAATTCTTATCATTTGCAAGGTATAAGAGAAAAGATGTACATACAAGTATCAACAATTTTGAAATAAGTTCCAAGGCTCCAATAAAGAAGGGTACAATACCTTATTACTTTTTGAAAATGAATGATAAAAACATTAAAAAAACAAACAAATCAAGGTTTTTTCGTTAATAAACTTAACTATAATACCGATCAAAAGAACAAATTTATTGTACTGCACCAAAACATTGCTGGTCTATTATCAAAAAGAAATTTATTAGAAGTAACATTATCCGACCTACGTAGCCAAAGTAAAATGCCCGATGCCTTATGTTTTTCTGAAACCTTTACAAACACTTACAAACACGACTAACCAGAGTAATATTCATCTGAACGGATATAGAACCGCAGCAATATATTGCAGAAAAAGAAACGAAAAACGAGGAGGTGTATGCATACTATTGAAAAATGGTATATTATACAAACAAGTTGACATTAATAAATTCTCTAATGATAAATTTTTTGAATGCTGTGCAATTAATATTATAGGCACTAATATCATACTAGTATGTGTTTATCGCACCCCTACCTCAGACATTGATTCGTTTTTTGTACAGTTAGATAAGTTATTATACAAATTGACATTAAAAACAAAAAATAAAATCATTCTAGTCGGCGATCTCAACATTAATACACTTCAAATATCAAAGGGAAGCAAAAAATTAAAAGAAATTGCCGAAAATTATAATTTAATTTTACATATTAATGATCCAACGCGGCAAAATTCATGCATTGATCACGTACTTAGTAACTTCGCAGACGCTGAGGGGGAAGTTCTTAATTTAGAGTTGTCTGACCATAATACAGCACAAATGTTACATGTACCTAAACAAATTAAAAAAATACCCTTGACATATTATAAATACATAAGAGACATTTCTGATGAAAATTTAATTAAATTTAAACAATGCTTAAAATCATTATCATTTTCGGAGCTTTACAATCAATCGGACATAAATACATCTATGACATTATTTTTTGACACTATCGATATGTTCTATAAACTTTGCTTTCCTCTAAAACGAATTAAATTATCTAATGAGTACAAGACACCTAAATGGATAACTAAAGGTCTGAAACAATCCTGTAGAACAAGAAGATGTTTAAGATATCGCTTTTATAAGACTAAGTCTACAGAAAATAAAATACGTTATGAAAATTATTCTAAATTGTTGCGTAAATGTTTAAATTTCTCTCAAAAAGTGTATAATAACAAGCTGATAACGAATTCAAATAACAAAAGCAAAACTTCATGGGCACTTATAAATGAGAAAAAATGTAATTCATGTAAAAGTCACATTAAACAAATTAAAACAGATGGAAAAATTATTGAAAATCCAATAGAAATAGCTGAAGAATTTAATAAATATTTGACTGATCGAAACGCTAACAATTGTATAAATACAAATAAAATAAGGGTTAAACAATCTATGTTTTTGGAACCTGTAACGGCTTCAGAGGTGATCAATCTGATAAAAAGTTTAAAAAATACTAGTGCGGTCGGATATGATGACATAAGTACGAAAGCTGTCAAATTTTGTAGTACTGAATTAGCGCAACCGTTAGCATTCCTAATTAATCTGTCGTTTTCTGAGGGTATTTTCCCAGAACTACTAAAAAATTCGATCGTCAAGCCCATATACAAAAAAGGGGATAAAAGTGAATTACAGAACTATCGCCCTATTTCACTGATCACTATATTCTCTAAAATATTTGAAAAGGCGATGAAAAACAGACTTTTGCACTTTATAACTAAATTTAACATAATCTGTACTGAACAATCTGGATTTCAAAAAGATAAATCTACTATCACAGCCATCTTTGAACTAATAAATGAAATAACTAAGAATCTTAATAACAAAAAAGAAACCACCGTAATATTCTTTGATATGTCGCGCGCTTTTGATTTTGTGTCACACGACCTATTATTAAAAAAGCTTGAAAATTATGGTATTCGGGGCATTGTTCTGAATTGGTTTCGGACGTATTTATCCACAAGATTTCAGGCTGTAGAAACAGAATATATAAACGTTAAAGCTGAACTTCAGACCCACAGATCAACATTTAGAGAAATTGGGACTGGGGTACCGCAGGGAAGTGTTCTTGGGCCCCTTTTATTTGTTTTATATATAAATGACCTTCCTAAAGTGTCATATCACAAATATTTCCTATTCGCAGATGACATTTCAGTAGTATTTACAAAAAATGACTTTAATAAAAATAATTATGAAAATGAAATTAATTATACTATAAAACAAATAGTTGAATGGCTCTTGAATAACAATCTTCGGGTTAATTTAACAAAAACGCACTATATTAGATTCAATACCACTAAACGACTTTCAAAAATTGACATTAGTTACGGAAACAATAACATGAATGAAGTTGATAACACAAAATTCCTTGGCATTAATGTTGACAAAAATTTAAATTGGAAATATCATATCGAGTACGTATGTAGTAAGTTAAACAGCTTTGTCTATCTACTTAGTAGACTTAGAAAAACGTGTAATATGTCAACAGTTCTAACCGCGTACCATGGTTATGTAGCGGCAGTATTAAGATATGGGTTGCTTATTTGGGGCAACTCAGTAGAAATAAACAAATGTTTTATAGTGCAAAAAAAATGCATAAGAGCAATGTTAGGTAAGGAGCCTTACGAACCATGCAGACCCTTATTTAAGTCACTACATACAATGACGTTGCCTTGTATGTACATCTTTGAGGCTGCAATGTTTGTTAAATGTAATCCTCATTATTTCACTCGCGCCAGAGATGTCATGAGAGCAACACGTCATGCAGAAAGGTTAATTTATAAAGATATGCCGCGGCTGGAACTATATCACCGTCAGTGTTATGCGATGTGTACAAAAATTTATAACGCCTTGCCTAAAGAATTTAAAACTCTTCCGAATAATAAATTAAAAGTTCAACTTACAAAATGGCTTAAAAATAAATGCTTCTATTCTCTAGAGGAATTTTATAAATGTAAAAATGAAAACATCTGAACATGAAATAAAATTGTAATAAATACTACTAATATAATGACATGAATAATATGTAAATTGTATTGAGATTATAAATTTATTATTTTTATGTTAACAACAATATTGCATGCTGATGGACAGCATAGTATGTAGAACTTGAAATGATTATGTAACAACTTGTATGTACGATACTATGAAGCAATAAATAATTTGAATTTGAATTTGAATTTGAATATAACTACATAAAACAATATAAAATTACCAAGCGAAATGACAGGTTTACCAATTAAATTTAAATGTATTCTGTGTAACTGGCTAATAGACCAATGTTTTTATTATGTAAACGATTTTTTTATGTTAAAAAAAATTACTTATAAATTAATGTAAGTGACATTTAGGTATATAATTATTATCTCTTGACATTTATATAAAATGGAATAAAATGTAATCTTATAGTGCGATATATATACAAATCTAATACTATATGCATGCTGTCTGAAAGTAAAATATGTGATCACAATCAAAAACCCAATAACCTAAATGTACCATATTTTATGCAATTTAAGGAATTTTGAATTTCGAAATCTTATATCCATAATATATTTTTTCAACACACTTGCTCGTAAACTGAGCGTTATTCTATTCAATTTAGAACTATAAACTGGGCTATAAGTCACGCGTGCATACCCTAGTGCATAATATAATGAATCTTACAAAGTTAATTGTACCTTTGTGCAAATTACATGCGAGTAAACAGAGCATATTTTATTGGTGCGGGTTATACATTAAATATTTTCAGAAACAACAAAGAGATTTTATACCACTGCAAATCCATATACATTTTTAAAAGTTTGCGCCTTATATTAGTAAAACAAATTATTCACAATTTACAATAATATGTTATAAAATATTAAAATATTTGCATTTACCACTCCAAATTAAACATTTTCACTTAAAATAGGCTGTATATGCTATACAGACATTGACACATTTAACGGAAACAAAAACCTACGCGCATGCGCGAGGTTCGGCGCCATTTTTCAATCACAATTCACAGCTTTGTTATCAAGTGTGTTTGTTATTTTATGACCACGTATGTCTGTCTTTTACTCACAAGTGTGTTGAAAAACGTCGTATGTAACTCGTGAGCGTTGCTTACTTGTTACATAATATACTATTATAGAGAAGGTCAGTGGGGCAAAGGAAAGGTCGGAATCGGGAAACTTTTAAAGCTGCTCTTTGTGCTCTTTCAATGTTAATGAGAAACGTTTTAGCTGCCCCGCCCCATGATGTAATACAGTAATTAAGTATCGACTGTCACAATGTAAAGAATACCTGCCCAATTAGTTAAGAGTCACCTATGGTGCGAAATTTTTTTGAAAACAAATATTAGCTTGCCTATTTTGTCACTCACCGTATCTACGTGTTGTTTAAAGAACAGAGTTTCGTCAATTATTATACCTTACGAGCGTTGGCCCGCGACTTCGTACACGCATAAATTCAAAAGTCCTATATTTTCCGTTTCCGTGGGAATTTCGGGAATTCCTTCCATAATACAAACAGACATTTATTAAGGAACCTTTATACCAAGTATCACATCCGTGCACTCCAGGAATAAGGTTTTTTCATACTAAAACATCACATAGTTCTCGTTCCCGTGGGAATTTCGGGAATTCCTTTCATAACACAACCAGACACACATTGGAAAACCTTTACACCAAGTTTGACATCGGTGCACTCAAGGAATAAGATTTTTCATACAAACTAAAAAGTCCGATATTTCCCGTTCTCGTGGGAATTTCAGGAATTCCTTCCTTATTGCACCCCTACATCCCCTAAAGAATGTAATGTTTCAAATTTCAGCTCTCTACGCCCATTAGTTACGGCTGTACGTTGTCTGTCAGTCACTCAGTCACTCAGTAACTCAGTCAGTAACGGAACAGTTTTATAATAATAATAATAATAATATTATTATAAAACTGATCCCCGACCGACTGGTCAAATTGTCGGGTCTTTCCGCCGAAAGGCGTGTAGCTGTAAGCATACGTAATAATAATAATAATAACTTTTATTTTCGTTAAAACAGGTTTTACAGGGTTATCATCTGGGGCCCTCTGTTTAGCTCAAAATGACTGTGTTAGAGGGTCCCGCTCTTCCGTACATTATTTTAAATACAAGTTATATTTACTAATTTTACAATTATATACAAAAAAAGAATAATAAATAATAATAGTAATGAAATGAAATTTATATATAGTTTTATATATATATATATTGATTGTTTTAGTAGGAGAAATAGACGGACACGAGCTCGGTTGATTATTTTGATCAGAACAAAAGTGCGCGTGTAGTTTAGGAATAACAGGATTAGACTTTCGTATGGAAAATTATATAAAATGAGTTTTGCCCGAATTTAGGGTTAGTAAATGCAACCGTAGCCAATTATTTACTACATTAAAGCCCCGCTGAGCGTATTCGTATAGTTCACTGAGTTCGCAGAAAACAATAGAGCGGTGTCATCTGCGAAAAATAAGATTTTACCACCATTTATTTTAAGGTTACACAGGTCATTAATATAAATGAGGAACAGGATAGGGCCTAGAATGCTTCCTTGGGGGATTGAAAATTCAATGTCCAAAATTAGGTCAGAACTTGGGATATATTTGATGTTATTGAACTGTATTTTTTTAAGTGCCTGGTTTAAAATAAAGTTTTCCATTTTCTATCCAGCCAGCATCTTTTCATAGATTTTAAAATAAGAAATAAAATCATAAAGATATTTAAGACTAAGTGGGTTTTGGTATGGTTTTATAGTAAAAAAATACGTTTCGTTGTTTTTTTTATTTGTACAATTTTATACCTTTTTGAAATCTGTATAAATTGTAGCTGGTTTTAAAAAAAAGTTCACCAAAGCTGCCATACTATTTTTAACCCAGCATAATTTCAAAATGTGTTTATAAATTTTAGGGTTTTAAAAATGTTTTAGCTTTTATTTTCACAGATTTTCAATAATCCCTCACAAATTACAAAAGTGTATGAAAAAAAGTTATCACACATTTTCTGCACGCAGTAGGGGAAAATCCTATAAATATTCAAAATCGGTATATCTCAAAAACTACTTAGCCTAAGAAAAAAAAATTTGGTGTTTCGGATTCCAGACAACCCTTTGTATCTCCAGTTTTTCTTGGGTTCACTATTTACTGGACACCCTGTATACGAGCTCCGTCACGAAGCGGGACCCGCCTCTCTACGACAGAGTGAAGCCCGATTAGTTTCTTGATACAACGACGTTGGTTTGTTTGCCACGGTTACGTTAAAGGAAAAAAACGGAAGTATTTATAACACAGGATTAATTTATCTCCAAAATATTTTCAATAACATTTTCAGTATCGAAAAGCTTTAAAATTTACAAACGTGCTTCGATCCGGGGCCTCATTTAGTAGTAGTTTGGTCAAAATCACCTGCAGTCAGATATTTGTGATTTGGATGAGATTTCATTATTTTATATTTCAAAGAGCTTTTTCCCGCAAATTCGTACGCGCATACATACATACATAACCTCACGCCTGTCTCCCCTTGGGGTAGGCAGAGACAAGGGAACACCAATTGCTGCGATCCAAACATACCTCTTACGCTTCTTCCACGTTCATCAATCTTTTCATACATGATCGCCGGTTACAGGTACTTTTGACTAGGCCCTTTTTCAAAATGTCACCAATTTGATCGGCATACGTTCGCCTAGGCCGGCCCCTTCCAACAACACCATCCATTCTTGCTCTGTACACCTCTTTCGTAAATCTTCTTTCACTCATCCTTTCCAAATGTCCAAACCACCGTAGCATACCCTTTTCAATTTTAGTCACTACATCCTCTTTCAATCCGCATCTCTTTCTTATTTCACTGTTGCGCACCCTATCACTCAATTTCACTCCACACTTAAAACAATTTCCTGCTTTTACTCTCCTTTCAATATCACCTTCACACTTCCCATCTCTTGTAAATAAGGACCCTAAGTATACAAACTCTTTCACTTGTTTCACTTTTTCGTCTCCTATCATAATATTGCATTCCGTTATATCTTCATTCCTCTCCATAACCATGACTTTCGTCTTTCCAACGTTCACTCTCAAACCTTTCCTCTTAAATGACTCATACATAACATTGACCATTTGTTGCAGTTCCGACGCTGATGATGCAAATAGAACCTGGTCGTCAGCGTAAAGCAAAGTTTTGATCACTGTCTCATTCATTTCTAAGCCCCATTCAGATTCTTTCAGATCTTTCAAACAGCTATCCATGAATAGGTTGAACAGCCATGGAGACGCTACACAGCCCTGTCTAACACCGCGTTCAATGCTAAACAAATCCGTGTAGTCATCATTCAACCTGACACAGGCACTCGAGTCCTTATATAAGGATTTGAGTGCCCGTATCAAGTCACTATCCACCCCATACTCGGACAGAGTTGACCACAGCTCACTTCTCACCACACTGTCATAGGCCTTTTCCAAGTCGATGAAGCAGCAGAAAACCTTTCGGTGTTTGGCCAGAACCTTCTCGGTCACTGATCTTAAGGAAAAGACTTGATCCGTACATCCCATCCCAAATCTTGCTTTCTGTTTCATTCATCACTCTCTCGATTAATATCTTTGCATACATTTTGCCTACAATACTCAGAAGACTAATGCCACGGAAGTTTTTGCATTCCTGCTGTGAGCCCTTGCCTTTATAAAGTGGCACAATAACGGCTTTGCACCAGTCATCTGGTACACGGCCAGACCGCCAACACCTATTAAATAGCTGGTACAGCAGGTTTGCTGTGACACCTTCACCTGCCTTGAGCATTTCGGCATCTATCCTATCATACCCTGCCGCTTTACCGTATTTTAAACCTGCCATTGCTTTCATTACTTCTTCCATGCTTATCTCACTTTTACCATCGGTTACGCCACTCGAAGGTGGAGACCTACTTTCCAAAACATCACTCGCGTTTCGCTCAAATAAATCCTCGAAATATTCCTTCCACTGATTCAGTATATCTTCATGCTCACTAACAATATTTCCATTCTGATCTCTTATCACGCCCACTTTCGAGTATCCAACCTGCCCTCGGGCTCTTCCGACTAAGTGCCAGAACAGTTTGGAATTGGCTCGAAAGTTTTCTGAGAATTTCCTATCAAGCTTGTTCTTACATTCTTCTTTCTTTTTGCTCACCATATTTTTTTTTTTTTTATATTGTAAGGATAGGACGTTTGTCTTCCATGCCACCTGATGGAAAGTGCGCATGAAGACTATGGTGTTACACGTCCATCCACGAGAAACCTATTCACTCGACACTTAAAAGTTCCAGGACTGTAGTGGTCAGGAAAAACAGACGCAGGCAGATTGTTCCACTCCTTGGCAATCCGTACCAAAAAGGAACTATCGAAGCGTTTTGTTCGACTTCTTGGTAAATCCACTATATATGGATGGAAGTTCTGTCTGCGTCTGGTAGTCCGGTGGTAAAAAGGGGTGGGTTCAATTTGGTCAAAAAGAGCACTCGCACACTCACCAAAATGTAGCCGATAAAATACTGTCAAACAAGCAACCTTACGACGATGCTCCAGCGTCTGCAATTTTTTATTTGTAAGGTTGTTGTTATTTATGATTTTACGGGCTCTTCGGTCAACAGAGTCTAGCGCTTCGAGCTGGTATTTGGCAGAACCATCCCAAAGGTGACTACAGTACTCCATGTACGATCGATCTCACTTGGGCTGTGTATAAGTTGAGCAGCCGTTCAGGGCTGAAGTACCGCCGGACCTTCGAGATGATACCCAATTTTTTTGAAGCCGTTTTTGCCATAGACTCAATTTGTTGACCGAAGTTTAATTTGGACGTTATAGTGACGCCCAAAAGCCCTAGTTGGTCGGTGATGGGAACAGATACATTCTGGAAAGTGGGCGTAAAAGTAAAGGTGCTCTTTTTTGCGGAGAATAGACACGCTTGTGTTTTGGAAGCGTTATATTTGACCAGGTTAGATTCGCCCCAATCGGACACATTCCGCAAGGTCGAATTAACGCGCTCAATCATAGACTTTCACAGTCTTTCTTAATCTATCATACTTTTCTTTTGCTACTCTTTCATCATCATTCAAGTCATCTCGCAATCTGTTTCTGCCTCTTATAGCTAGTAGGTCTAGCCACGCTTTCTTCTTTTCTAGTACAATACCTTTCACTTCATCATCCCACCATTCGTTTTTATCCCTCCTCACATTCTTCTTCACACTTACCCCACATATTTATGTAGCTGTTTCTACCATACAATTCTTAAATTTAGTCCAATATTCCTCTAACTCGCAGTCTTCGTCATTCAATAGCGGTCCCAACCTTTCTTTCAATTCTAACTTGTACTTCTCACAGACATTCTCTTCTTGCAAATTTTCGACTTTCACTCTCTTCTTTCCAGACATACGTACCCGTGGGCGATGTCGCCATTTTTCTAGCAGACCTGCCATACGTGACACTACAAGAAAATGGTCGCTTCCGTCATTCACTCCACGGTACACCCTCGTATCCTTCACTTTCGTTCTTAACCGTTCATCCACAATAACAAAGTCTATCATACTTCTCTCAGACTGCCTCTGCCAAGTATACATGTGAATCATTTTGTGACTTAACATTTATTTATTTATTTATTCATTCATACTTCATTGCACACTTACTTACAAAATTATAAAAGAAAAAGAAAAGATACATTGGAACAAAACAAAAACAGTTTTGAAGGGTGCAATAGGCGGCCTTATCGCTATAGAGCGATTTCTTACAGACAACCTTACAAATGTATGAAAAAACTATATGGAGACATCAGCAGGTAATACAGAACACGTCATGTAGTAATTTTATTAATACAAGTACTTACTACATAATCTTATAAGATATATATATTATATATACAAATAATACATATACATATGATAATTATATATGTATACATACATACAAATATATAAACATGTTATGTACATTAAATTAACACATTAAATATCTATATAAATAAGTATGGATAGGTACATAATAATAAAATGCATGTAAGAATACTTCATCTAATGATCAATCAATGAAAGATAATGTTTTTTTAATCTAAATTTAAATGAGTTCAATGAAGGAGATGACTTTACATTGTAGGGAAGCTTATTCCACAAGCACACTGCTCGTACTGTAAATGATTGATGGAAAGTGGTTGATTTGTGCAGGGGAGTACTTAGCATCAAATTGTCAGTAGAACGTAATTGTCTGTTGTGGGTCTCATGTCGAAAACAGAATTGGTCTCGGAGATATTTCGGAACCACAGGATTAAACAGCACCCGGTACAGTAAAGAAAGAATATGAGTATCCCGGCGAAGGCGAATCGGAAGCCACTTGAGTTTAGTGCGGAATTCGGAGATATGGTCATATTTACGCAAGCCGTATATGAATCGTATACAAAGATTTTGGAGGCGCTCAAGTTTGGTTAAGAGTTCTTCTGTCAGGTCGAGGTAGCTGGCATCAGCGTAGTCGAGAACGGAGAGTAAGAGAGTATGTGCTAAGGAAATTTTGGTTGATATTGGCAAAAGATTGCGCAAACGTCTTAAGGAACTATTGATACCAAACATCTTCCTGCTCACTGCTTCAACTTGAGGTTTCCATGATAGTGTTTTGTCGAATATGATACCCAAATTTTTTGCCGTATTACTGTAGCAAATAGTTACGCCGTTAAAAATCAAGGGGTCTACCGTGACAAAGTTAATGTGACGTATCATGTTAGGGCTACCTATAATCAAAGCTTGTGACTTAGTTGGATTTACAGTAAGCCCATAAGATTGACTCCAGTCCGATATTCTTGCAAGATCGCAATTCATTTGTTCAATTGCAGCGGGCAGGTTTTCAAGAGTGCAATGTGTATAAATCTGTAAATCGTCTGCATACATGTGGTAGGACGAAGATATAATAAGAGAGATTGAGTTTATAAAAATTGAAAAGAGAAGAGGAGACAACACGCCACCCTGCGGGACACCAGTTTTGAGTTGAACCCAAGATGAACAAGCATCATCCGTGACAATGCGCTGTCGGCGTCCACGTAGGTAAGTACGAAACCAATCAATTACTGATGGAGATATGTTAAGAGAGCGCAAAATTTGTAACAGAATATCAAAATCCACATTATTAAAGGCGTTACTAAAATCTAGTAAAGTCAATATTGTGAGGTGAGA
The DNA here is from genome assembly GCA_944452665.1 of Stenoptilia bipunctidactyla. NCBI lineage: Eukaryota > Metazoa > Arthropoda > Insecta > Lepidoptera > Pterophoridae > Stenoptilia > Stenoptilia bipunctidactyla. The sequence continues at coordinate 2,466,920 of OX101750.1, read as the reverse complement.
GTTTTCTTTTGCCTTACGTATGTCGTCTGAAATTTTGACTAAGGATGTTACAGTACTGTGTCCGGCGCGAAATCCTGACTGATAAGGGCTTAAAATATTGTTCTTACTTACAAAGCAAGACACTTGGCGATGTACAAGACGCTCCAGGACTTTGGATAAGAAAGGTAAAACAGAAATAGGACGGAGATCAGAAAAAGACTGGGGTGAGGATTTTTTGGGGAGAGGTAATACTTGTGCGTCTTTCCATTGTGTGGGGAATGTATTGGAAATGATAGATTTGTTAAGGATATTTGTGATTATAGGAAGTAGGAAGTCGAGAAGGAGCATTATCATCTTTCTGCTAATACCGTCACAGCCCGTCGAATTTGATGTGATAGATGTTATAGCTCTCCTAACATCACTTTCAGTAAATTGAGAAAACGAAAAAGATTGATAAGAGGCAGCAGGCAAAGATGAGATGTGATGCAATGTGCTAGACTTAGCATGGTCATCTATGTGACAAGAAGCAGAGAAGTGACTATTTAAGGAGTTAATATCGATGGTGTTAGGGACAGTATGATTTATATTTTTGCCTACGCCTAATGTTTTTAGAAACTTCCAGACATTAGCTGGCTTTTGATTTGTTACTGAGTTATGGATATAGCGTCGTTGTGCGTCCCTACACACAGTGTTGCAGCGATTACGCAGTTGCCGATATCTGTCACAGTTTGATTCTGTAGGCTCTTTCTTAAAGCGTAGGCGTGCACGATTGCGCCTTGCCATGAGTGACTTTATATCATCGGTGAGCCAAGGAGCAGGAAGATGTTTCATTTTGACTGGTCGTACTGGGGCATGGTGGTCATAGAGCTGAGTCAGCAAATTATTGAATAATTCCACCTGGGAATCGATGGTTTCAGCGTTTAACACACGCTGCCAATCCAGTTTTTCAGCATCTTCTATTAATTCATTTAAATTAATACCACCAAAATTTCTTCGCAGAAGAGTTCTCGGCTTAATTTTTGGAGGACGAATCTTATATGATAAGAAAAGGAGATCGTGGTAGGAGAATGCATCAGCGTCCAGTTTCCCATATTTTTGAACATGGTCTAAGGAGGAAACAATTATCAGATCAAGAAGGGACGGTGCAGAATTAGGAAAATGATGCGTGGCTGATGACGATAAAATGTTAAGATTGCATGAGTTGATAACTGATCGAAGCTCAAGCGATCTATTGTTGGTTTTAAGCAGACAGGTGTTAAAATCACCCATGACTATGGTGTGTTCATACAAAGGTACCAGTTGTGCAAGTTTATTGTCAAGAGAAGCAAAATAGTTTCGAGTGGAGGGAGGATTATACACAACACCTACTAAAACTTTTGTTAATTTTAGTGATACTTCAATGAAAAGATATTCTGCTTCGTTTGAGTTAACTGAAGAGTGTGTTGACGCACTCACCACTTTGTAAGGGAAATGAGAACGCAAATAAATTGCGACCCCACCCCCTGGGCGCTCAGTACGATCATTGCGTAGCAAATTGAAGCCAGGCAGAGAGTACGAGGTAGATGGGAGACAGGGTTTCAGCCAAGACTCAGAAATCAAAATGGCATGAACTCCCTTATTGTCGAAAGATGCCAGTATGACGGAATAATGTGCAGGGATACTCTGTGCGTTGAGGTGTAGGACATTAAAGTTATTCAGTAAACCTGAGAATTCAGACTCAATTTGGGAACAAAGAGGAGCTGAGGTACTGTAAAAACTTCCGGAGCTGTCTAAGTCTGTGGATGAACATGATATGAAGCCAGGAAGTATATCGTCGTTGGAATCAACATTCTCAATAATTAGCGAAGTATTCATTAATAGATAAAATAAATATATATGGATAAATATAAATATAAAGATAAAAAAAACTTATTCAAAATAAAAGCAATTAACTACTTAAGAAACTAAAAATACGATTTTAAATTACGGGTACAACCCACCAAAAAACAAAAACAAAAAAACATTGTGTTAGTCACCACGAGCTTTCTCTCCAAGCACACATCTAACAGACCAGTTCCATTATCATTCACCCTTTCATCACCAAACTTTCCTAAAACTCTTTCATACCCATCACGCTTTACACCCACCCACCCATTAAAATCGCCTAACATAATAATCCTTTCATTGTCTTCACATCTCCCAAGCACATCTCTGACATTATTCCAGAACTCTTCTCTGACTGACTGTGGCTTAGACATATCCGGCGCGTAAAGACAAAGGATAAAAATCCTGGTCAAGCCTATTTTTAGTCTCAGCCACAGCAGCCTGGGACTGACAAACTCATAACCTTTCACACACACATTCATTCTTTCTGACAAAAGAACGCCCACACCTTGGCTTCCCCTCTCAAACTCTTCCACTCCAGACCAGTAAGCAGAGAGTTGGCCATGCGTGGAAATTCCACAACCTTTCTTTTTCTTCTCACTTACGCCTAGCACATAAATTCTCCTGGCATTCATCACCTCGCATACTTCATCTATCTTATCATCTATTCCTCCACAAACATTCATCGTCGCAAAAAGGCATTCCCCTGCCCTCTTTTTGCCTGCTGGGGGGACAAGACGTGACGTGTGGCAATGCACGTCGCCGTCGGGAATATTGCCCCCCCCCAGATACGATGGGGCAGCCTGAGTTGACCTCAGGGAGGGATTCTCCAGCTCGGCTGGTACCCTCCTGGGGTAGTTTATTTTTTATTCCCCTCCTCATCGTATCAGCTTCTCCTACTTCATCGGATAGGAAAGGATTGGGTCAGTTGGAAGGGGATTATGAATGACGGGAAGGAAAAAGGTATTATGAAGGATACTGCATGCACGGAGGGGACGTTTGTTGTGTACGCAGTAGCTAGGGAGGCCAGGGTCGCTTACCCGAGTGCCTTTTCTTCACGGTTGGACAGACCAATGAAGAGAACACCCCATATGCGTGTTTTCTTCATTCATTCATTCACCCGTACGCGCATAAACATAAAAGTCTTATTCTTCCCGACTCCGTGGGAATTTCGGGAATTCCTTTCATAATACAACCAGACCCACTTTGAAAAACCTTTACACCAAGTTTCACATCGGTGCACTCAAGGAATAAGATTTTTCATACAACTAAAAAGTCCTATATTTCCCGTTACCGTGGGAATTTCGGGAATTAACTTAATGCACCCCTACATCCCCTAAAGTATGTATGTTCCAAATTTCAGCTCTCTACACCCTGTAGTTACGGCTGTACGTTGTCTGTCAGTCACTCGGTCACTCAGTAACGCAGTCAGTAACGGAACAGTTTTATATACATATATATATATTGATAGACAACGATGACATGTAGAATAAGAGGGTAACTTGATAAAAAACGGAAATATTTATATCACAAGTTTAATTTATCGCCAAAATACTTGCAAAAATTACTTTTAAAGTTTTGAATAGCTTGTTTAGTTTTTGAAGTTTACAAGCGTGCCTGGATCCAAGATGCGAAGGAGGTCACACGAGCGAAACCTACTGGGAATCCTCTGGAGCATCCATTGACGGAGCCGAAAGAAGTGATACCGATCTGGAATAAATTAATAGTGTTAGTTTTAGTAGATAAGTGCTATTACACACTAAGTGACTATTATATTAATAAAGACTTTAGGTAAATTAAATCAGGTAACCAATGATAACTACCTTTAAGCTAATATTAAGTTACTCTCATTTTTGAAAGAAGTACCTATTATGTAATTAGATTATTATAGAAGAGACATTAATTATTTCTTAGAACTAATGTATATTTGTATATCTAAGAAATGTTGTCTTTTGTATATTTTTATTATTTTCTCTCATTTAAAACGAAGTATACCTAATGCATATGCCACAATGGTAGAACATGATTAGAACAATACATTTATTTAACTGCAATATCTAATGTATAAACCTATATTCGTGTGAAAAAAAGAATAGAATTGAATTGAGTTTCTTTCTGATGCAGTCTATAAAAGTCTTCATCATTACACATTCAGCTCAATTATTTCGTAAGTACCAATTCAATATCAGAATATATCAAAGGGAGTTTAGGACCTAATGGCGTATTACGAGTTAATTCTATTTTGAGAACAGATGCTCAACAAATTAAGATATATAATGAAATTAAATTTTTTTTTTTTTTAAATTAAATTAAGTTCTTGCAAACTCCTCGAGTACGCGATCCCCGATGGGATTTGATCTACCGGCACCCATTATACTGAAGAACAAAGGAAAAAAGGAAGCTTCTAAATAATCTTGTCATATAAAACATTTGATTAAGCAAGCCGTGAACAATTTAAGTAAACCGTCGACGGGCTCCTACTCACCAGCGTACGCGTGCCGCCAACCCAGGCAGCAAGAGGACCGCCGGAGTCACCAGGGCAGGTGCTTCTGCCGTTTCCACTGCAGCAAATTGTGGAGCTCACGATGGTGCCACCGTAAGTCTGCTGGCACACAGAGTTGGTGATAACCTGCAAGTCAGCTTGGCTCTGCACCTGATTCCAGCCAATGTTTGCATCTGTAGAGAAATGAATAAATTACCATAAGATTTTACTTCACTTTGAGATTTCAAAGAATACAAATAGCTGATGATTTGTTGTTTCAGCTGAATAAATACTTACTGTCGCTTGTACGTCCATAACCGGCAGCGGTAGCCCATACACCAGCATAGTTGTTGTTGCCAGTAGCTATAGCAATGTTTCCTATGTTGTCTGTTGAAGAAAAGACAAAAAAGTCATGGACAAAGTTTTGATGAAAAAAATTTAATTACCTTTTAGCCTTACGTTGAAACGATTTATTATGATAATCAAGCGTTATTTTTTTCAAAGAAAGTAGAAAAATTTCGTCAATGCTAATTTAACATTCTAACTCGACGTTTCCAATTAGTTAGGGAATCAATCACGAGACCTTGGGGTTTATAAGGACTTCAAAAGATCATGTTGAAATTGATTTGCGCTGGAATTAGTTAAAAAGTTTTTGATTTTACTAGCCTGAACAGCTTAGATAGTAACGGCATAATTTAGTAACGGAATACAAATCAGAAATGTTTAAAATAGACTGTTTTCCACCAAGTGGAAAATGATCAAGAACATAAGCGGATCTAGTATAAATCTACAGGACTCCTCTTCAATCAAAGCTTTGAAAACCGGCACTGTAGTGGTTGAATCTTCAAAATGAGGTCATCTGTATCGACGTTTGTTTTATATAAAATGTTTTTGATTAAATTTACGAATAGTTTGAGATGGAAAATGGAACATAATTTTATCAAAACTTACTAGTGTTCCCAACACTAGGGATTGACAACAGAGCGATATCGTTTTGCAAGTTCCAATCGTTGTAGTTGGCGTGGACAACAATGTTGTTGGCAACAACTCTGGTGCCACCAGTGAACAGTGTTGTTGATCCAAAGACAACAGTGATGGATCTGACAATGTTGTTTCCTTCCCGTGCGCAATGAGCAGCAGTCACTGCTCTTGTGTTGGTAATTTTCGAAGAACCGCAAACGGACTGTTGTCCGTTATTGAGAGTTATCACCAGGCCTCCCTGAAATTGAAAATGTTTGCTCAATATTTGTTTTTACTGCCCAGTCGGTATATTCTTTTTACTTTTGCCATACAAATAAGCAATGCAACAATTTGGACAGAATCGCTTTAAGTGATTCCTTCTAGAAATTCTGGAGAAATCTAAATTAAGAAGCAGCCCATATTAGGGCAGTGTTTCACACTGGCAAAAATAAAGTCAGCTTTATTTAGCCACATAGGGACGCCAAAATTGTAAACACATAAGACATAAATATTATCTTATCTTATTACCATAGGTAGTACATTAAATAGAGCATTTGGCGATGATTCACATCGATAATACAATATGGATAATATACTTATATAGATAATACTAAGTAATATGAATCGAAGAACACGAAGAAAGTATTATAATATAAGTAATATAGATAACTAGCTGCTGCCCGCGACGTCGTCTGCGTGAACGCTATGCAGCACCAAACGCACCTACGATTATAACACTGCTAGCGTGATAATATGTAGCCTATATGTTGACCCGACTTCTTAACTATCTTCATGCCAAATTTGAAGTAAATCCATGCAGTACTTTTTGAGTTTATCCCGGAAAGACAAACAGACAAACAGACAAACAGACAAAAATTCTAAAAACTATATTTTTTGTTTCTGTTTCGATTGTAGATCATACCCCAAGTATTCTTTTAAAAAAATATTCAATGTACAGTTTTGACTTTCCTACCATTTTATTATATGTATAGATACTTTTCTTCGCTGAATTATATAGTAATTATCACCTTTGGTCATCATCACGGAAAAGTCATGATAGTTACGTATCGTTAAATTTAGGACATAATTATAATCACCTGGTAAAATTATTATTACTTTTAAATTATTACTAGTATTTTGTTCTTCTTTTCCGAAATAAAAGTCTTCAATAATTATAATTAAGCTACGCGTCAATAACAGCAAGACGCGTATTATCAAAAGCAATTACTAATATCAAAATTTACTCTGTAAGAGTTTACTGCTCAAATGAGTAATGAGTATATCGATACAAAAATGTAATATAATTGAGTGAGTGATAAAATAATTTTAAGGAATTTTGAAATACCACTAATTGAAGAAACAAACAAACCCTAGTAAAATAACAAGCAAATACACAAAGTTACTCACAAGATGAGGATTGGCACTGGGAGCTGAAGGAGATCCATTCCAAATCCTGCCTCCGGCTGCTGCGCCATCAAAGTCTTTTGACTCTTCGATGGCTTTGATCTTCTTTGCTAGAGGAATACCAATATTTTCATGGTAATTTGTCTCCAGGAACTGGTCTCCAAGAACTGAAGCCAGAGCTGCCAACACAACGATTAGAAGTTTCATTTTGGCGAATTTGGTGACAAAGTAGCATTCAACTTGTCTTTTATACAATTGTTAATCTTGATTAATCAGGGATTAATTAGAACAAACAATAATTATTGTTTTGAATTTTATCATTTTAATTGCGCAAGGTGTTGTTAATTTTTCCCTATTTTATCAATATTTACACAGGTTTTTCCCAGATTTCGATGACGTTTTCATTTTCTTGGATTAATCCAAACATGGGTTTTCATCGCTTGATAAATATTAATATTGTTTGATTTATGTTTTTGTCCTTATGCTTTTCACTCACATATTTTGCCATTAGACAAAGTATTGTACGTACGTGGCTGAATAGAAACCTTCGGATGCATACAAATTTTAAAAGACAAATAATCGTAACAGATTGGGCAAAATTTGCGAGAACAGAGAAAATAAAGTTTCACAATTCACTTGCAGAAAATCTTCTGCTGGAGTGTTTTCCTTCGGACTCAAATAAAGCATACGATTTAATTATTTTTTGGCAACCGATTATCGACAACAATAACTCTTAAACTATAAGACCAAAAGCAGTGGTTTTTGTATCAAACAATTCAACTTTTGTAATAAAATTAGTAAAAACTAGACTAGTTTATGCTGTATTTTTTGGACAATTTTCGAACAAAATGCTAAGAAGTCTTCAAATACTGTAAAAAGCAAACTTTGTCCCTTCGGCGATTACAAAAAAACTATTATTTGTTAGCTTTTAATCTATTTTGTTAGTCACTTTAAACTTTTACCTTTAACATAATGTCAATATACCTGGGCGGGTCAATAAGTCCCGACTTTTTGAATTTCTGACCTCTTTACTAAAAAAGCAACACCACCCCTGTCAACATTCAAATTTTGAACTTGTTTTGTCAGTTAGTTTGTGTTTGACAGCTATCTTTATCAGACTACCCAGTAATTTGAGGAAATAATGGAAAAAAATGAGTTTCGTGTGCTTATTAAGCATTAGTTTTTGCGAAAAAAAACCATTACCGAGACCAAGGCTAAGCTAGATAAATACTATGGGGACTTTGCACCATCGATTTTCATGGTAAAAAAGTGGTCTACTGAATTTCGTTGTGGCCGTACAAGCAGTGAAGATGCCGAACGTCCTGGACGCCCAGTTGAGGTCCCTACACCCGAAACAATCGAAGAAAATCACGATATGGTATTGGCCGATCTTTGATTGAAAGTGTGAGGGATTGTGAAAGCCTTAGGGATCTCGTATGGCTCAGTGGTTTCAATTTTGAAGGATCACTTGGGCATGTTAAAGCTTTTCGCAAGATGGATGCCGCGTTTGCTCACAGTCGACCACAAACGCAATCGTGTAACAACTTCACAGGAAGGTTTGGCGTAGTTTAATTGCAATATGGAGTAGTTTTTGCACCGGTCTGTAACCGTGGACGAAACGTGGATCCATCACAACACACCAGAGACAAAACAACAGTTAAAACAGTGGGTTTCTAAGGGTGAATCGGCGCCAAAGAAGGCCAAGGTGGGTTTGTCAGCCAATAAAGTTATGGCGACTGTTTTTTGGGATGCACACGGGATAATCCACATTGACTACAATTACTTCAAAAGTAACACCTCCGTGTACTTCAAAAGGGAAGAACAATCAATGGGGAATAGTATGCCAACTCATGGACCGATTAAATGACGATTTGAAAAAAACCGACCTCATTTGGCCAAGAAAAGTTCTTTTCCACCAAGACAATGCAAGGGTGCACACATGTGCTTTTGCCATGGCAAAAATTCATGAATGGGGCTATGAATTGCTCCCTCATCCGCCCTATTCTCCAGATTTGGCTCTGAGTGACTACTTCTTGTTCCCAAACCTGAAGAAATGGCTTGGTGGAAAAAGATTTGACTGCAATGATGAAGTCATTTCGCAAACAAAGGCCTATTTTGAGGACCTCGACAAATCATATTTTTTGGAAGGGATAAAAAAATTTAAAAAGCGTTGGACAAAGTATACAGAGCTCAAGGGAGTCTACGATGAAAAATAAAATGATTTATTTATCTGTGTTTTATTACAAAAGTCATCGACTTATTGACCCGCCCTCGTATATAATATGTAGAACTTAATCAGCCGTTGTTTTCCAAATTATGGTGTGTTCGCGCCAGTTACCATAGGTGGCGCTAGTCGGTGGTTTTGCTGCAATGAACGCAGACGAATTGTTTTTTGACAGAGGTCAAAACGTCAAAGTATATTGTGGATTTGGTTACTCTCTCTGAATTGGCGCCTCGAGGTTTACTTATGTTTTTCGGTGAATTGAATTGACTGTGCAGCTTTGAAAATCAGTATTGTTTCGTAAAAACTCAAAAAAGTAGTGCAATCTGCGTAATATTACATATAAGTATTATAAACATATCCCTGTTCCCATCTATATAATATTCCCCTCATTATTATCTATATACTTGCCGCCACGCCGCCTTGAACGGCGTTGTTTGTGCGTGATTGCTGGATTTTGGTGAGTTATTTATTCATTTCTTTTAAAGCAGTGACTGATCGCTGCGAGCGGGCATAACATAATTTCTTGCCCGTTCAAACTGGTAGCAGAGCGTGGTTTTTGGAAATCTTTGAAATCCTAACCTTCAAACCTAACCTTGTAGAATTCCACCAAGGTAGTTTATTTTGCCTATTTTTGAGTTGATATCTATTGTTTGTTGTTGAAATCTTGTGCTAATTGATAAATTCCAATTAGAATTGCATTTCAACTCATAAGATTATATCAGGATTAAATATCTATTGTTGGTGTTTGATTTTGACTTGATAAATTGATAAAATTCCAATCAGATTTGTACTTCAACATAAAACTCTGCATAAATTCATTGTATGAAGATTTGTCCAATCTAAAACTCAGTTTTCAATTGTTGTTGTTTGGCTTCATATAAATTTATTGTATGCAGAGGGCCTAATTTAAAATTTAATTTTTCAATTTAAAGTGTTGAAATACTGGGATATTTTGATTGTTTTTTGTGCATTTTGATTCTCCAGGACCTATAGTTAGGAAATCAATTTGTTTTTTTGTTCACAAAAGGGGGGAACTTGATTATAGTACCTGTTTGAAGTTGATCTCACAGTTATAACGGTTTAAGTTTGCAAGTGCAATTTCATTATCTTTTGTTTGCCATCCTTTAATTGAGATTTGATTTTGAAGATTGTTATTTGACCAACAGCGCACAAAGGAAGGTTATTGGTTTTGGTTTAGCTTCCTTTTAATTTGTTTTTTAATTTTGAACTTTTAATTTTGTTTGAATTAATTAAATTAATTTATTTGTATTTGGAGTGATCCTTGTTGGTAAGTGACTATGAGTCCCAGTCCGCTAACCATTGCAAGGGCAGGGGTCAGTAGTGAGTTACGTTGGCTTTCTGGCGCAGTGGCCCTAATTGTAAGGCCGGACCGGGTTCAGGCGTTGTTGACCCGATATGAAGGGTTGCCTGCCCGACTTAAGGAGGTAGAACGACATGCCACTGCGTTCCGTATATGCATGCTGGAGACGCCTGATGCGGATGAAGCCCTCCAGGAGGCATTTAACCACGATATTGACCAGGCCTTTGAATTGGCGGATCAACTCACCGAGGCTGCCAAGGGCATTTTGGCTGCCCAAAGGGGAGAGCCGGCCTTGAGCGGAGAGACCAAGCCGACCCCGCCGGCTTTATTGGGCAGGTTGCCCACTTTGGAGATCCCCAGCTTCAACGGCGACCTCACCATGTGGATGGGGTTCATCAACCTATTTGATAGCTTGGTGGACTCCAGGGAGGATCTGTCACCCAGCCAGAAGCTGGCTTATTTGCGCTCCGCTCTTTGCGGAGAAGCCGGCTCGGTGGTCCAGCACCTGATAATTAGCGATGCTAATTATCAGGTTGCTCGACAGCTGCTGATTGAGCGGTACCAGAACGTCCGCTTGCTGGCGGACACCCATGTGGCATGCATCTTGGGCTTGCCTAGGGTGACTCGGGTGTCCGCCCTGAGGAAGGAGTTGGTCAACCCGCTGTTGACTGCGGTCAACTCATTGCGCCGTTTGGAGTTGCCGGTGGATCAATGGTCCTTCCTCCTCCTGCACATCATCCTAACGAAGCTGCCCGCCGAGATGAAGGGTCGGTTTGAGCAGAGGTACGGAGGGAATAGCGCCTCGTACCTCCCCCCTTTCTCGGACCTCCTTCGTTTTTTGGAGGATGAGTGCAGGGTGACGGACAGGTTGGCGGAACCTACACCGGGTCCTAGCGGGGGTCGCTTAGTGGTAGCAAGGGGAACGCCCCGGCGCCCGACCCATCAATTTGCTGCTGTCCGGCGGGACAACCCCCCCGCACCACAACCTCGGTGTCGATATTGTAGAGGGGAGGGGCACGATGTGCGTGCTTGCGGGAAGTTCGGTGGGCTCCGCATTGCGGGGCGGAGAGCCATCGCCAAGCAACGCGCATGGTGCTATCTGTGTTTGGGGGAACACAGGCAGTCCGAGTGTTCCCGGGCCGGACAGTGTAGCCATTGCGACGGGAGGCATCACCCCCTCCTTTGCTTGAACCGCAATGGCGTTGGGAGCGATAGAAGCTCAACTGACTCGCGCACGGGCGGGGGCCCCGCGCGCCAGGCTGACTCTCCGGAAGTTTCGTCGGGACCAATGTCCCCCCGGAGAGGACAGGTTTCGACCCTCCAGGCTGGAGGCAAAGGGAGACGGGTCACCCCCCCCACGGGAGGGGGGGGTATCTCCCCACGTGACCTGGGGTCACGTGAAATAGCGGTGGCGATTGGGGACGCGAACCGGAGGAAGAACGGGTACTCTCCTCCTCTGCTGGAGTATCCTCGGTTGGGACAGTATGTCCCCCCGTACGCGCCGCATGGAAATCGGCCGCTACCTCGGAGCAGGGTCCAACGGGGGCCTTATGCTCCGGAATGGGACCCCCTCGCCCGATATGGCCTCCCCCCTCGGGTCTCAGCCCACTCGAATTTGGAACAGGGGGAGGGATCCCCCCCCCCGGATTTTCATTAACGCCGCTGTCGGAAGCAACCCCCCCACCGGAGTATGTGCTGTTGCCAACAGCCTCCGTGCGTGTTTGGGGCCCGAAAGGGAATACTGTCACCGTGCGTGCCCTTTTGGATTCGGGAGCTCAGGGTTGTATAATTTCTTATTGGCTCGTCCGACAGTTGGGCTTAAAATTGCTGCCGCATCGCGAAGCGGTACGGGGCGTTGGAGACCTGCGGATTTCGAATCCGATCGGTCAGGTTTCGTTCTCCTTCTCCCCCCACTCTTCCTTGAAGCCGAAAATTGGATCTTCGGCGATCGTGTTTAAAACGGTGGTTGGCCAGCTGCCTCAGGTGCGAGCTCCGCGCGCCGCCATCGATTTGACGACGGGTTTGGCTATGGCGGATCCTCTCTTCTATCGACCTGGCCCAGTTCATTTATTGATTGGGGCGGATGTGTTGGGTCGTTTGTTGTGTGGAAGTACGAGAGTTTTGCAGTTAACCGGTTTTGTAGCCATACCAACTTCATTGGGTCATGTAGTGATGGGACCAGTCCGGGACGTCCCGGACCTTCCCTCGGTAGATAGTGACCTCACTGTTGGTTCTACCTTGACGGACATTTTACAACGGTTTTGGGAAACGGAGGAACCTCCGACTGCCAAGCGAGTAAATCCTTTGGACGAGGAGTGCGAATTGTTTTACCAGAATAATACTGGACGCCTCCGCTCAGGACGTCTGATCACTCGCTTGCCTTTTTTGTCAGTTCGTCCTCTCTTAGGTAGCTCGAGGTCGCTTGCTGAGAAGAGAATGTTGTCGATGGAGCGTAAGATGTCTAGAGATCCCGCGTTCAGGAGAAAGTATGTGGACTTCATGTGGGAATATGAGGAAATGGGGCATATGTCCGTTTCAAGTTTGGACTGGCGAAATGAGGAGCATTATTTCCTTCCTCATCATGCGGTTTTGAAGACTTCCAACGGGAAGATACGTGTTGTTTTTGACGGTTCAGCTCCCACGTCAACCGGAGTGTCGCTGAATCAGTGTTTACATACAGGACCGAAGTTACATCGCGACGTGTGTGATGTTTTGACTAACTTCCGTCGTCATGCCGTCGTTTTTGTGGCTGACATCCGCATGATGTTCCGCCAGACGGTTCTCCACCCGGATGATAGGAGATACCAGCTCATATTGTGGCGAGAGGATCCCCGGGATCCGATGCTGGTCTATGAGCTGAACACCAACACCTATGGGCTAAGATCGAGTCCTTTTGTCGCGATCCGTTCGCTTTGGGAGCTCGCAGAGCGCGAGCGGCTGCGCTACCCCCGCGCGTCCGCCCTCATTAAGGGTGACCTTTATGTCGATGATGTCTGTTCAGGCGCCTCGACCCTGCAGGAGGCCTTGATTTTGAGAGATGAGCTGATTGATCTCCTAGCCGCCGGTGGCTACGAGTTGAGAAAATGGTTGTCCAACTCGCCTGACCTTGTAGCAGACCTGCCCAAAGACCACCAGCAGGAGCCCCATCTCTTTGAGAATCCAGATACTCCAGACATGCTGTCTGTATTGGGAGTACAGTACAAGCCAGTCCAGGATTTGTTCACCTATCGACTAGAGCTCCCAAGCCCTAAGGTCTGGACTAAACGAACGGTGCTTTCCACGATAGCTCGCACCTTCGATCCAAACGGTTGGCTCAGTCCTGTAGTGTTTGCGATGAAGTGTTTCCTACAGGAACTATGGGCAGCAGAAGTAACGTGGGATGAGCCCCTCTCCGGTAGTTTGCTACGGGACTGGGTGGCGTTTGTCTCATCCCTCTCCGATGTCAACCGTGTTTGTCTCCCGAGGCGCATATTGCCCATGGGACGGTTCTCGGCCAGTCTACACGGCTTTTGTGACGCGTCTGAGAGTGGATACGCGGCATCCGTGTACATTAGGACGGTTGATGCGACAGGCGTTATAGATGTCCAGCTGGTTACGGCCAAAAGTAAGGTTGCCCCCCTTCGGACTCGATTGACCATTCCGAAGTTGGAGTTGTCTGGGGCTACTCTGTTGGTTCGATTGCTTAACCACGTTGTCGAGACCCTGGGAACAAGTGTCCACCTTGATTCGGTTTTTGCTTGGTGTGACAGTCAGGTGGTCCTTTGTTGGCTGAAAGGTTCAGTCCATACCCTTGAGGTATTTGTGGCCAACCGGGTGTCTCAAATTCAGGCATCGAAGGCCCAGTTGATTTGGCGTCATGTGCCTGGCGAATTGAACCCCGCAGACTGCGCCTCTCGTGGCTGCGCGGCGCCAGCGCTTGTGGACCACCACCTATGGTGGGGCCCACCGTGGTTATTATGGTCTGAGGAATTTTGGCCTCACACACCTGCAATGGGCAGATCACCTACCCTCGGAATGCAGGTCAACGTTGTTGAAACTTTAGCGGCTCCAGACTGGGAGTCCCTTCTCGAACGTTACAGTTCGTTGGATAAATTGCTAGGTGTCACGGCCTGGATACGACGATTCATCTTTAATTGTCGTAATCCCCGGAATAAAATTAAGACTCCGATATTATCTCCGCAGGAGCGTAATGACGCTCTGGTTTTTTGGGTGCGGATAGTCCAGGAGCGTGCATTCGTTGCTGAGTTAAAGGCCCTCCGCCAACGTACGTCTAAGTTGAAGGGACCCCTAGGGCGCTTGAGTCCCTTCTTGGACGACAAGGGCCTGTTACGTGTTGGAGGCCGCCTTAGGAATGCTCAGCTACCTTTTGGGGCCCGTCATCCTCTTTTGCTCCCGAAAGACGGCCCCCTGGTGAAATTGTTGATAACAGACCGCCATGTGAAAAATGCACATGCCGGATGTAATGCTTTAACTGCGATCCTCCAGCGGGAGTTTTGGATTTTGTCGGCACGGAGAGCGATACGATATGTCATCTTTCGCTGCCTTCCCTGTTATCGCCTTAAGGCTAACATTACGCAGCCCCAAATGGGAGATTTGCCTGCGGATCGCGTCACTGAATCGCTGCCCTTTGCCGGGGTTGGTACGGATTTTGCGGGACCTTTTACGATTAAAGCTTCACGTCTCCGTAACGCTAAGACCGAGAAGGCCTATTTGTGCGTTTTTGTTTGTTTAGCCACTAAAGCTGTCCACCTCGAGGTGGTTAGTGCTCTCTCGACAGAAGCCTTTGTCGCTGCGCTCGGCAGATTTGTTTCGCGTCGCGGACTGCCTTCTTTGATTCGATCCGACTGTGGGACCAATTTCAAGGGTACCGATAGGTATTTAAGGGAGGTTTACGAATTTTTGGATAGGAGCAATGTTGAAATCGGCTCCACACTTTCTCGTAGAGGTGTGCGATGGCAATACTCACCGCCGTCCTGTCCCCACTGGGGAGGGATATTTGAGGCAACTGTGAAGTCCGCCAAAACTCACCTTCGTCGTGTTGTTGGGGAAACAATCCTAACTTTTGAGGAACTCGCGACCGTGTTTTGTAAGGTTGAGGCGGTTCTCAACTCGCGTCCGTTGTGTCCCCTATCTTCTGATGCGAATGATTTGGAAGCCCTTACGCCGGGCCATTTTTTGATCGGCAGACCCCTTAACGCCCTGCCTGAATATCCGTATTTAGATATAAATTCCGGACGGCTCTCGCGATTTGAATTGCTCCAGCAGCTCACGCAGAGTTTTTGGCGCCGTTGGCATTTGGAGTATTTGCATATCTTACAGCAGCGGGTCAAGTGGTCTGACAAGACGAACCCACCGAAGGTCGGAGACCTCGTGTTGATCAAGGACCCAAATCTGCCACCGCTCCGCTGGCGTCTTGGACGCATTGTTGAACTTTATCCGGGGTCGGATGGCGTCCCCAGGCTTGCTGATGTCCTTGTGGGTGACTCTGTTTTGAAGCGCGCAGTCGCTACCCTCTCTCGCCTCCCACTAGATTGAGTTGTCGGACCGTTTGTTACTGTCCGGGGCGGGGGGATGTTCGCGCCAGTTACCATAGGTGGCGCTAGTCGGTGGTTTTGCTGCAATGAACGCAGACGAATTGTTTTTTGACAGAGGTCAAAACGTCAAAGTATATTGTGGATTTGGTTACTCTCTCTGAATTGGCGCCTCGAGGTTTACTTATGTTTTTCGGTGAATTGAATTGACTGTGCAGCTTTGAAAATCAGTATTGTTTCGTAAAAACTCAAAAAAGTAGTGCAATCTGCGTAATATTACATATAAGTATTATAAACATATCCCTGTTCCCATCTATATAATATTCCCCTCATTATTATCTATATACTTGCCGCCACGCCGCCTTGAACGGCGTTGTTTGTGCGTGATTGCTGGATTTTGGTGAGTTATTTATTCATTTCTTTTAAAGCAGTGACTGATCGCTGCGAGCGGGCATAACATAATTTCTTGCCCGTTCATGGTGAATTTTGCCATCGTGAGTAAAGGGTCTTTTTGGTTAACAATAACTCTTAAACACAGAGCAATGATTTCAATCAATTTGTTAGTCAGCTAACATATTATAATAAGATAAGAAAAAAGGATGGGTTAACTATGTAGTTTTTGCAAAATTTGAGAATAAAGCACCTTTTTGCTTGGTGGTAGGATCCCTTCTGGGTCCGCCTGGCTAGCGACCACCCTTTATATAAAGTCTGCCGCCAAATGTTACCGCTCCGGCGGTAATGTGTTCCGGCAATATTGTATAAAGAGCCAGTTCCTTCCTAAACCCGTGTGCTTTCATCTTCGACCTCATCGTCACTTACCATCAGGTGAGATTGAGGTCAAACGCGGGTTTAGTCACTTATAAAAAAAAAAAAAAATATTGTAAAAATTAAACATTGACCCTTCGGCAATTACAATAAAACCGTTATTAGAGATGCGTAGAATGTTCGGCCAAATATTCGTATTCAGTATATTCAGCATATTTTCTTGTATTCATATTTTTCGTTTTTAATGTTTGGGTGATTTTCCAGACGAAGACTGGAAGAAAGGGACTACGTTTAGAAACGTTGAGCTTGCTAGAGTTTCCTAATGAGGGGAGCGAACTTGGCGCCGAAAGCCAGAATTTCGTAGATGGGAGCAGGCTGGATTTAGAACGCCATGCGGTCATGAGACCCCTTTGCGTTCTGACACCGAAAAGCCGGTTCAAAGAAGCGGAAGTAAGAATGGCCTGAGGGGCCTTAGAGATGGCTGAAGGAATGCGCGAGTTACGCTGAGGACGCTCTCTCCAGTTTTCGATGGACTTTACGGTAGCCCTGGCAGCACGCGGTGCTTTGAGGCAACCACGATAATTTACCGTGTGGCTTGACTGGCCGCACAAGCTTTTAAAACCTAAAATTGTACATTACAACTTGAGTCCTCTCAATTGTTATTAGCAAATTCAAAATTCAAAAAGTTTTATTCATCTTAGGAATTTCACAAAACACTTGATGAAGTCAGTCATCACATACTTTGGCTTTAACTAGTTGTTGATAGTTGTTAAATAAGATATAACAGTAGACCAAGAGACAAAAAAAGCCAGCAGAAAAACACTCTTGGCACTCTTTTTTCAGTCAGAATTATCAAATTAAAAAAACAAACACAAGACAGCTAATTGTGAGAGCCAATGTTATGCCGTGGTCATGCCACAACCATGCCACATTACTTACGTAATAGGTGCATTGAGCTATCGATGCACAGCACGAACATTACAAACTAGGGCCAGAGTATTTAAACAAGAATTGAATAAAATAGTCATAGTATCATCAGCAAAACGACCTGGCACCGCTAGCAGCAACAAGTATAATGCAAGTACCAGCCATCACCTTCCATACCCGACGCTACCACTCGTCATGCCGCCTGAGGGAGCATGTCGTTCTTGCTGTTGTCTGAACAAGAAAATAAGTGAGTGGAACAGTCACCAGTAGGTATGCCATATGTCATACTGCAGAGCCATGCCGTAAACAAAATTAATAAGTAAATAGAAACTTTTTGAAATATCCTGTAGTGTGTTTAATCCCATGTCTTTTTATCGTCTACATAATCTTAAATTTTATAGTAATCTTTTCGAGATAGACTGTCTTTAATGATTGATTTAAATTTATTGAATAGTAAGGATTGAATTGACGCCTATCAACTAATAAAGATAAAGGCATTAGAAAATTTTATAACTAAAATAAAAAACAATCAATATTGATATTTATTGTCTCTTTATCAGTATTAAAGATTACGGCATTAAGAAAGGACAGACGGCCTCTGATTAACCTACCCAAATCTGTCAAAAAAGTGTAATTGAACCTGAACTCTCTATGCCCTGGACAGAGGTGCGCCAAAGTTAACCTAAATTTTCAACTCCGAAAATTGGAGCTCCGAAAATGTTCTTCCTAACAATTTTCATCCTAACAATCACAATTCCTAACTACTCTGTCTCTAATGTTTTAATTCCGAATCATTGAACTTCATAATGTCGGTAGCAATAAACATCTATTATACTATTATTTCTTTTCCTATATTTTGTCAACATAACCATCTTTTACACTATTATTGAAAGTCATACCTTTTTTGTTTAGATTTATTTTTATTCATAATAATCAGTATTATTTACATTAATTTTGCGTAACTTTTACAGTTTTAGTTATTTACACATAACATGATAACAAATAAGAATACCAGTACCCTGGTACAAGTAGTTAAATATATGTTTTCATTTGTTGACCCCTTAACCACGTAGTCTTATTGGATCGACCCTAGAGTGTTTTTTATAAAGCCGGAGGCGCGGAGGGAGAGCAGCCCCCGCCCGCTGTAACTAAGCGCAGAGGCTGGTCGCCGCAGGCGACCAAAAAGCCGAGGCTGTGGAGGTGAGCACGACTGTTTGCGCTTAGTTACGCAAGGGCGTTGGGGCTGCACTTCCCGCAGCGCCGGAGATGTTTTATTTCTTAATTGTTACCATGAAGAATAATGATCTTAAATTCCTTATGGCATCTTGTTCTTTCTTATGTTACCTATGTTATGTAGTTCTTATGGCATCGAAGAAACCAAAAAAAAAATTAAATCCATCCATGGAACTTGTTGAAATAATACAAGAACTACAATTTATTTAAAACATTTGCAATAGTATTTGTTTTACTTGTTTCAAATCCTATTCTATTCTAATGAACTTAATTCCTTACTTAATGTTTCTTTATAAGTATGAGTGAAAATATTATGGTAATTATGTTTAGGGATAAAAACGTTAGGATAAAAAACAGTAGGAGCTTTAATATTGTATGTTAACGATTTTATTGATAACAATTTTAGGAAACATGAGTGTTATGAACATCGACGGTAGCACTACAAATAGTATGAATAAAAACTTTAGGATAAAAAATTTTAGGAGTGATCATTCGGATTACAAATCGTTAGGAAGAACAATTTCGGATAAAGAACTTTAGGTGAGTCAATATGGACCCTCTGGACAGAAAGTAAAAAATTGGTTGCGGAAATTTGATAGGTTTGCGTAAGTTGATGTTCGACCGAGTGTACGACCATTTTTATTTTTCTAACTTATTAAAATTTTAAAACTTATTTTTTGCAGTAGACCTTTAGACCTTTAGTAGAGTTTTGGAACATTGAATATAATTAAATCTGCAATATTGTAGTCTTTTTTGAATTTATATGGGCGTGATCCAGCGCCACATTTATATTCATTTTCAACCAACTTTCAAACAAGGAGCAGTTTATCAATTCGTTTTTTTTATGTCTTTGTTACACGATACGTCGGACAATTATAAATCGCTTTTAAAAATTCTTGTTTCATATGATAGAAAATACTTCATAGTTGGTTCCATATAAATTTCATCGAAATCGGTACTTCATTGAAAATTTCAATGTTTTGAAAAAATATGTATGATTTCGGAGTATTTTTACGTTGATGACATTATAATTCAATATAATAACTCAATATTACGTGTTTATTAACTTCCCTATCCATGGCATAAACGCAGCATACACACATTTTTAATTTTACGTTATATTGCTAACGTAGCTCCATCTAATGGTACAGCTTTACAGCTAAGACCACCCGAGAACAATTTCTTTACAGAAATTGTGAATTCCTGTTAAAGTGAAGCATTGCAATGTTTAATAATATTTTAAAGTTTTTGCATTTAAAATGCTTAATTACTCTTAAGTAAATGAAAAAATGTGTTAAATAAAAATCACCCGACCAGGATTCAAACCTGGGATCTCTCGTTTGCCGTACGAGTGCTCTTCCCACCGAGCTACTGGGGCCTGGCGGTACGCCTCGCAATTACTTAACACATATTTTTAATTTTTTATGCAATTTCTTTGTTCAATGTATTATTATTCCTTCACAATTTATGTCGGATTTATTTGGTTTAATTATATTGATAATACTTGTGCCTATAGTTATTTGAATATTTACTCGTATCAGCAGTGCTAGCACGGATCTTTTGTCGATCGTAAGTTTACGAATGCTCGTATAGTATGGAGTCGGTTGCAAGTTTTTAGTAACAATGTAATTTTTTATTTTACTGTTATTTAAGAGTAGAACCTGTTAACAAACATTCAAAATTAACAAGGAACACATTTATTTAAGCTGACCGTGCGGCAATGGATAGATTTCAATTATTGCTTGCAAAACCGTCTCCATACTATACGAGCATTCGTAAACTTACGATCGACAAAAGATCCGTGCTAGAACTGCAGATCAATTTTGTTTCGTACCCTTTATTAACTTAAGTATTATTATTTTTTATTTCAAATTGTTGATGCAATCGCTATTTATACTAACCCACTGTTTGTTCTTTACTCAACTTCCCAATCATAAAAGCAGTAACATACCTTACGGCAGAAGTTGGGACATTTTTTTGTAGATTTGGTACATATAAACGCTAAGTAACAAATCTACTATAAACTCGACTTAATGCTAACCATAAACACCTTTTTTAAAATTATATTCGAACTGTTTAGCGTTTATCTAATGATAATAAGATAAATATGGAATCTGTTTAGTTGGTTTTACTTAAAAAAGAACTTTTATGTGAATAAAAGTTTTTGTGGCAGTCATGAGAGCATAAGATTCAGTTAGTTTTGTTTTTAAAGTTAGTTTTATTATTTAGTTAGTTTTTAAAGCTTAATTTACGCGTGAAAGTAAAGAGGAGGTATGGTGAAAAAACTCAAGAGCCAAGCCAACATTATTAAAAAAGAAATTAAGAATCCAGAAAATAAATTTTCATCATTAAGTAGAATGGAAGAAATTGACTTTTTTTATCTCTTTTTCACTTTGGAACCAAAAAAATATCTATATTAAAGCTAAAATAGGACAACAAGCTTATTTTAGCTATAGGCATAAAAGAAAAAATAACTGAAGTACTTATATCAGTTTTATTGATAGCCAAAATATTCATATTTTTAACCCTTTACAGAGCCATGTTGTACTTCTGCAACATACCATTCAAATAGAAATAAAAATAAAGCAAATGCCAATAGAACGACTTTACTCAGTTTTGTACATAAACAACAAAGCATTCTAACGATTTAGTAACAAATCAGTTGACTAGATGGCATTACTTGTATTGATGTTTCATTCGAGTGACAATCGTGTACAAACCTGTTTCGCTCCTTTCGAGTTAGTTTACGAAAATTGATTTAGAGGTGAAATATTGATATTTGGCTGAATAAATTTATGTGAGTCAAAGGTAAGATGATGATTTTCAATAATCAATACCATTTTTTCTGTAATTCCTGTTTTTTTTATAATCTGGACTAATTTTGTTTTGTTGCATATATGCAACATTGCGCTTTATGACTTATATACAGGGTTCATTTGACATAATCTACCAAATTTTTTTTACGTAATAAGTATCATTAATAGAAACCATTTCTGCAAAAAAAGTAGTTATTTTTTTACACGGACATTCATATTATTCACTAAAATGTTAAGCACAACATGGTCATACTGAATACTATAAAGACTACGCGCAGTGGTACAACTTGTTTAACCGAATGAATTACATCACAGACGTCTAAATTTTCAAAAAACAATCGTATCCTCTTGACAATAAGTGCTATTACATCGAGCAGGTAAGATACCAACATGTTCGCACGTGAACGAAACTGGCCGGCGGCGCCGCGCCATCGCAAACCCGGAAACACTTGTCTGTTGCCATGACCTTTAGTCGCTCGCGCATCCTCGGCGGAAGTGCACGCGCAGCGTGCGGAACGCAGCTGCGTTCGCGAGAGCCCGCGAAACCTACGCCGCATGTGTTTATTAGACAGTGAGTCGTCACTAACTATCGATAATGTTTACAAATAGGGAATCGTTTATCAAAACGAAGCTCGAAGCCTTTCTGATTTAAAAACTAAATAGTGTGTGAATTTGACAAAGTGACACTGCAGTGCTAAATAAAGCCCATTAAAATGTGTTAAAACGTGGTAGACTCTGCCTGGAGAAAAATGGTACGCATTTTGATCACTTATTATACAGATTAGGGCTTTAATTAATGTACATAAGTTTATTCAATCTTTTTAAATGGGTACGCTGAATTGCAAAATGCTTCTTCTTTCTATCTATTTTTGCATTCACTGTATTATTATATATTATTAAGTATTATGTTAAATTTTCTCACATTAAATCCCTCAAACCTTTTGCAATTTGCCGGTTCTAAGCCTGTAAAAGTATGAAGAAAAGATTGTACGTAACTTGTAACTTTTTTTATTGCCTGTAGGTATGCATAACTACTGAACTAAAAGTGTGACCTTGCAACCTCATATCGTTAACATGTTTTGTCGCGCGACAAAACATCTTGTAGTACTACGTCTTCGTAGTATTATTAAACGTAATCAATGAAGTGCCGCGTCATAGTATCGTATTGTGTATAGGGCATTCATCAATAACGACTATTCGTGAAACAAATCAAGGTGCCATATCTTTACTTTTTTCTACTGAGCGATACTAAAATAAAAATGCAGGTTATTCGTATTATATCAAGGTACAGTAAGAGTTCATAAATCCAGTAGCACCTTACTGTTAGTATTCGCCTGCACAGTGTTCTTATCTTGATTGT
Organism: Stenoptilia bipunctidactyla; assembly: GCA_944452665.1. Classification (NCBI taxonomy): domain Eukaryota; kingdom Metazoa; phylum Arthropoda; class Insecta; order Lepidoptera; family Pterophoridae; genus Stenoptilia; species Stenoptilia bipunctidactyla. Next base: position 2,444,055 of record OX101750.1, on the reverse strand, counting down.
GTGAGTGAAGTCTCAACACACACTATAACGTATCACAGAATACTTGTAACACTACTACTAGACTATGCATCGTCTGGTTGGTTAATATCTCTGCTGATTGGTCGGAGTCTTTATTTAACGGATTGCCGACCAATCAGCAGAGAACTTCTTACTTGTCTATATATTTGACGTCATTGCGTCTTAAGCATCTTTTCAAGTATTTTTAAAGAGAAACCTTTTCATTCTTATGATTTAATTTTAATTAAACCGTTCTTTATATAAAAAGATTATAGACCTCAAAATATTGCTTACTAATTAAGAAAAAATGCAGTATAAATACTTTAAATAACACAACTTTTCTGGTGTATAATTTATATTTTACAATTTGAATCGACGTTTCGGTGTCTTTGCAGACCCCGTCGAGTTAAAATGTAAAGTTTAAATTATACGCGATTAATTCGTCCGGTTAATAAGTTGTTTTATTTCAATTATGAATCGTGAAAACTTAAGACATTGTTAGTATGAATACTTTATATTTATTAATGACAAAAGGATAAGTAAATAAAAAATAATGATATTTCGATAAAAGTGTTTATTTTTCAAAGCAAAAATCAATAACTGCCCTATTTTATGATGTTATTAGCACAGGCGTAGCTTAATGATCGTTTTCTTGACGAAAAGAGTATTGAAGCTACTTAAACCTAACTAGTGGCCAGACTCCACTCACATTGAACATTTCTTTTTCAATTTAAAAAAAAAATCAAAGATTTTTTCACAATAAAGATTACTATTACTAAGTATACAAAACAATAAAACTTCATTGCCAAGACATAAAAGTCCAGACTTAAAAAAAACACGAATACACATTGACAATGTGAGTGGCTTTTAAAAACAAAACAATATAATATTAAAAAACAATATAAGGTATAATTTTCTTAAATATCTAATAATTTGTATGCCCACCATTGTTTTCTATACAATTAAGTAGGCGTTTACGCATTGAGCCTACAATAATTTGACAAATATCTGTGCCTCTTAAATTTTCCCATAACTCTAAACAATGGGACTTTAACTGCTCAGGACTCCTCTCGTCCCGTGCTTCCCATCTTTGCACCATTAAACCCCACACATTTTCAATGGGGTTGAGGTCAGGGGATCGTGCTGGCCACGGAATTACATGAATATCTGCGTGTTGACTAAACCAATGTCGCACAATACCCGCACAGTGAATAGGACAATTGTCTTGCACAGAACTTATATCACTAAGCTCTTCACTGGAATAAACGTTACGCACAGTCGGCAACATAATGTCACTTAGCACTTCGACGTAATTTGCACTGTTGGCACGTGTAGGAATGAATGCTAGCTCTCCCGGTCCCGCCGCACTGATCCATCCCCACATATTAACACAGATTCGACCAGACTTGGTGTTAGGAACAATATTTTGTTCAAACCAACGCGTGTTGTCTCTGCGCCACAAATGGACTCTTCCTTTTTGACTGGACTTAAAAGTTTTTTCGTCAGAAAATATAGTAGTCTCCCAATTAAAGTCTAAGTAGTCGCGAGCAAATCGTAATCGTTGATCCTTATGTCTTTGCGTTAAATATAGTTTCTTAGCTGGTCTTCGGTGATGCAAACCTGCAGCGTGAAGTGCACGGCGAACAGTGAGCAATGAGGTATCAAATAATTCCGCATAACGTCTTGTAGGCATAAATCCATTCGCTTCGTATTCATTTATCATGAAACGTCTTTGAGTTTGGTTTATAAGCGGTCGCCTTCCAGTTCGCATTCTAGTAGCAACATTACCTTCCTCCTCGAACCTCTTCACCCAACGGCTGACTCTATTTCTCTAAAACAATGAAAGTTCGATTAATAATAATAAAAAAGGAGACTACGCGAAAGTATAAATCATTTTATAATAAAAACTCACACTGAGTCCGGTTTCATCAGCTATTTGTGATATATTACGTCCATTTCCATGCAACGCAATAATATTAGCCCTGGCTTCAATATTTATATTGGCCTGCATTCTTTCTAGTAATTAGTTATAACGAAAAAAAGAGCACAAACGCACAGAGCAAAGTTCACCAACCAACGACATACGATCTAAGTTCGTAAGGCATTTTAAGTTTTCATACAGTGACGTATCTTTTTTACAACCTCCTACCCCACAATTGGTTTTAAAATTTAATCAGTCAAAACCAGTTTAGTGCTGAACGTTTCGGTAAACAACTATTTAATTTGTCCAACGATTTTAATATTTTTTACACGTTGGGTTTATAACATAACAAAATACAAAAACAAAAACATACAGGTGAAATTAATGATATATGGAAAACGTCGTCGGCCGGGTTTGAATCCACAACATAACATTTATTCAAAGCCATTATTATGAATTCCGACGCCTTAACCGCTGAGCTATGAATCTACTTACAAACGATGTTGAAATAGTTAGTCACAATCAACTTTGAAATTTTATAAATGTGTGTGTGAATGTTTGCATATTGTAATGACTTGATTTGAAAAGGTCGCATGCGCCGCTCTCTCCTCACAGTGTTGTTTTAGCAAGTTGCTACTGCACTTATGAATCGTACTGTACGTAATATTTAAATTTGGCAAGGGCCTACAAAACAACCCTGTTTTTATAACGTTTTTTTTTTTTCAATTTGAATGTTTGTTTTTTAGGATCAAAATGAGTCGCAAATTACTTGATTTGACTACTCAGGACCTGGAAAATATACTAGAACAATGCGAAGATAGCGAGGATGGCCTTGAATTTTCTGACGACGACGATGTGTCTGACCCGACGTATAACTTCGAGCCGAGTGAGCATGACAGTTCTGATGAGGATAAAGAGGTACCCCCTAGCTTAGAAAATGTAGTTCCATCCACCACCACCAGCATCCTTTCAACTTCACTCACTAATACTCCGATAACTTCTCCTAGCACTAGTTCTGCAGCTGCTCCAAGGATATCAAATCGTATGCACAGGACTAATATCACATGGAAAATGAAGAGTTTGAAGTTAAATGTTAACCACCTACATTTTAATGAATCTGACAAGTTACCTCTAGAGATACTTTGCTTGGATACTCCGTTTGAGGTATTTTCGTATCTTTTTACTGAGGATATTATCTACATTATCAAAGGCCAAACTAATTTATACTCTGTCCAAAAAGATGCTAATAAACCTGCAAATGTTACTAGTCAAGAAATACGTCAATTCATTGGTATCATTTATTATATGTCAATAGTTCATATGCCAAATGTAAAAACGTATTGGGCCGAAAACATTAGCTTTGCACCGGTACGAGATACGATGCCGTCGAAACGATTCGAATTACTCAGGCAATTATTACACTTCAATGACAATAGTAAATGCTATATCATTGAATAAGATGCATATCCATATTGACAGTGACCGACTGTATAAAATTCGACCATTGATAGCGGCACTCAACCACAATTTCCAAAAAGTTCCACTAGAAGCGCATTTATCTGGTTGTCTGGTAGAAATCGCTACTCAGCGATAAGACCGCCAAATTTTTATGTTTAATGTAAGTGTTCTTTTTTCTTTTACTGTACCTTTATAAACTGAAGTGTAAATAAATAAATAAATATCTGTAGATGAACAAATGTGTTCAACAAAGGCTCGCAGTGTGTTGAAACAGTATTTACCAGACAAACCCCATAAATGGGGATTCAAATTGTTTGTTATATGTGGTGTATGGATATGAATTTGAAATATATAGTGGACAAGAAAATAAATGCGCACCTGGAGAGCCTGACTTAGGGGCTTCATCTAACGTAGTGGTTCGCCTTGCGCGTGATGTGCCCTCCAACCAGAACTACCGCCTTTGTTTTGATAACTATTATACCTCCATCCCGCTTATTGAATACTTGAGCAGTCGCGGCATTTTAGCTTTAGGGACAGTAAGAAAAAACCGCATTCCCAACTGCAAAATGCCAGATAAAAAAGTTTTTAAAAAAGAACCGCGTGGCACGTCAATTGAACAGGTCGGTAACTGCAATGGAGTTGACGTGTCTGTAGTAGCTTGGAGAGATAACAAAATCGTCACTCTAGCATCCAATTTTGCAGGAGAGCACCCAAAATCTACTGTAAGAAGATGGGACAAGTCGGGAAAACAATACGTTCCTATTGAACGTCCCTATGTCATAGCAGAGTATAATCGACATATGGATGGTGTCGACCTTGTAGACTGTGTTATGGGTCACTACAAAATTCAACTACGTAGTAAACGATGGTATCTAAGATTTTTTTATCATTTTTTAGATATGGTTATGTGTAATTCATGGCTTTTATATCGAAGAATAAATGCTGAAAAGGGGAGTGCCAGCAAAATCCTCAATTCTGCTCAATTCATAGTAGATATAGCAGAGACGTTATGTAAATATAAAACCATCAATCGTACAAAACGCCGAAGTGATATTGTATGTCTCATCCAAAATAAAAAAAAGAAAGGTCCATCTCAACACGTTCCTCCGAAAGATGTGAGGCTGGCCAGCTTGGGTGTATAAAAGAATGACGTGCAAATTTCCAGGCTGCAAGGGGTACACGGAAACAAGCTGCGAAAAATGTGGCATTAGTTTGTGTTATAATAAGTACAATAATTGTTTTAAAAAAAGTCATATTTCTTAACTTTATCTATAATTATTAAGCACTAATGAAGCAATGTTGCATTTCTGCAACAGAAAATAATAAATACTCAAGTTTTTTTATATATTTTTGTATTATTTTTCGCGTTAATACTACCCTATTTACCATCTAATCCTTTAAAACTAACAAACTTAAAAACTTGCCATAAAGGGTTAATATCATAAAACTTCTCATGGAATCCTTTGAACAAAATGTCGAACATCATTATTGTGTTTCTATAGCATAGTGTTTGCAGTTTATAAGCGTGCTTGGATCCAGGATAGGAAGTAGGTGATACGAGCGAAACCAACTGGGTGTCCAATAGAACATCCATCACGGTGACCGAAAGAAGTGACACCAATCTGAAACGAAATAATGTTGTTACTTTTTTTTTCATTTAGTCTTCCATGCTAGACTGGGAGTTAAAGAAAAACAAAGAATGTACCAGTGGCTTCTCTTCCTGTGTGACAAGTAAAAGTCAGGGACAGAGGTTTTATTGGCGTTTTTGTGACAACCTGTCCTGCAATAGTTTCTTTCTAGTCTCACTGGTGTTCTGCCTACCCCATAAGGGATACAGGCGTGAGTGCTTACTTTATATTTGAATATGTAAAAGGGAGTGGTGCTATAAGGAGTTACAGATTAATTCTTTGCTTAATATCCGGTGCTCAATACAAGGAGAAATTAAAAAAAAAATTGAGAAATAAGCATTGTTTTTATTATCTGCCCGAACACATGATCCTAACAACCCAATGTTTAAAATGTAATTTTGTTTTGTTTTTTTTTTTTATATAAAATATGGATGGGAAATTTGTCTTCCATGACACCTGATGTTAAGTGAACATGAAGATTAAGGTGGTACACGTCCATCCACGAGAAACCTATTCACTCGACGCTTAAAAGTACTAGGACTATACTGGTCAGGGAAAATAGATGCAGGCAGTTCATTCCAAACCTTGGCGACCCGTATCAAAAAGGAACTGTCAAAGCGCTTAGTTCGACTTTTCGGAATATCAACCACAAACGGATGGAAGTTCTGTCTGCGTCTAGTAGTCCGATGGTAAAAGGGTGAGGGTTCAATTTGCTCAAACAGAGCACTCGCGCACTCACCAAAATGTATCCTGTAGTACACGGTTAAACAAGCAACCTTACGACGATGCTCTAGGGAAGAAAGCTCATAGAAGATCCTGTTGTCAAATAGCTTGCAATTGACAAAGTCGTAATATATAAATCACTTCACGCCTGTATCCTTTACGGGAAACGCAGCACACCAGAAGCTATAAAACTATCTGATATCACTTTTGACAAATTTGGAGGCATAATGATGGAGAGAGACTATTGCAGTGACAGGGGGTCCGCATATCACTCACAAAAATACCAATAAAACCTCTGTCACTTAACTAACTTTTACAGTATGCCTGAAAATAAAAGCAACTGGCACATTCTATGTTTTTCCTTTGCTCACAGTCCAGCAAGGAAGACTGATAAAGTCGTGAACAATGAGAGGTTTTCTGACAACTCATTAAAAAACAAAACGGTACAAAAATGGTACAAAAGTCTTCGATAGATGGCGCTTTACAAAAGGCGAAGTCTTGTCTGTCATATAGCCATTTATTCCACACTGCGTTTTTAAAAGTAAAATAAATTAATTTACATTTGTATCAGAAATTGAACTTATAAATAACCTTAGATGGTAGATACCTGACCTACATTATAGTATACAGACTTAACGCCTTCGGCTTTTTAAAAGTGAAATAATAAAAAATAATAATAAGTATGTCTGACACTCACACAAAATTATCTAGCCCAAATTAAGTTTCTTAAAGAACTTGTGCTATGGATACGAGATAACTGATATACTTAAGAAATATGACGACCACTTTTGACGACCACTTTGGCGTTGGGGTAAGCCTATCTGCCTCAGAAGCCAGTGGTTGCGGGTTCGATCCCCGCACGGAACCAGAAAAAAAAATGTTCCGTGTCTGGGTGTTTATGTATTTATGTAATTATATTCTAGGTTCCCCCCTAGTTCGCTATATGGTATCCCATAACACAAGCTATGCTTACTTTGGGGCCATGTATTTGGTGTGATTATCTGGGGATTTTATTTTATTTTATTTATTATATAAACATACAATATATTGAATAAATGCATATTTTTTATTAGAATAAACTTAAATAAACATATAAATATCCATGACTTGACGGCTCATATCTGTGTTCATCACACCGATATCCGCCGCCGCCGGGATTCGAACCCAGGACCTCTGGCATAGAAGGCAATGTATGTTACCACTACACCAGCCGATAGAGGTTTTTTGAAGTAATCTTTATGAGCTGTCAGAAAACTCCTCATTCTAAGTCAATCCTTAGCGAGCTCCTACTCACCAGCACACGTTCGCCACCAACCCAGGCAACAAGGGGACCACCGGAGTCACCAGGGCAGGTGCTACTTCCACTTCCACTGCAGCAAAGTGTGGAGCTCCTGACCGTAAGGAACCCGTATAAGTTCCGGCACACGTTGTTGGTAATGACTTGGAGGTCAACTTGGCTCTGCACCTGATTCAAGCCAATGTTTACATCTGTAAAAAAAATTAATTACTTTTAAGTTTAACTTGACTTAGAGGAATTAAAAGAATTAAAATAACTAACGAATGATTTGTTGGTCTTAGCTGAATTTATACTCACTGTCGCCTGTAAGTCCGTAACCGGCAGCAGTAGCCCAGATACCAACAAAGTCGTTGTTGGCATGAGCAGTAGGCAGAGCGATATTTCGGATGTTGTCTGTTGAAAAATAGACAAGTTTATGGACAACGTTTTGATAAAAGTTGGAACTCCGCTTTTGATTTCGTCTTAATTTTTCAAGTTTTATTATAATATGTGATTAAAACTTTTTTGGAAGAAAAAAGAAATTTTACATAATATGTTTCGTCGAGAATAATTATTTTTCTACATTTTAACTCGTTGTTTCCAAGTTCTTAGTCAATCGTTCATGTTTTTAAATTAAAACTTCGTGTCGGAACATATCAAAAAGGGTATTTCTCCAAAGACAAAAATTTTGATGTCTTTGGATATATTTCTATAACTAGTGTATAAAATAAAAAATAAAAAAGTCGGTTCTCCCGATTCATATGGCGCGTCCGTTTGTCATTTTTCGCAACATAATGGTCTAAGTATCAATTTCTGTTCGATGAATGAATATAAATTATTATTGTATCAAAAGGTAACAATGAATTGACCTGTAACAAATTAAATTTGTATGATTACAACTACATTGGTGTTTTTAAAAATAAGTAACTAAGAAGTGTCTGGTGTATAATACTGATTAATACGGCCTAAGCTGCGCTTGACCGTACTTAGTAAGATAAATAAATTAAGAATATGGCTAGCTGTGCAGGGAAAAGCAAACCTTGCAACGAACGAGCTAAAAAAGGATGAACAGCTAGGTGACTTAGATCCTGATTTTATAATGGCAAATACCTGATTTGTCTGTACTTGGTTTAGGTGACATTCTGATTACAATGCCTATATTATTAAATTTATTTAATTATATTAAAACTGCAATTTGTGTTTCGTGTGATGTTTTTGCGTTATAGATTTATGTATAAAAATAACAACAGTGAAATCTGTGTATATGAGTTATGCATGATTTTAGGGAAATTTCTGATTCATCTGTGCCTGATTCGTATGATCAAACCACCATATTTTTCAAAAAATAAATAAGATTTTTACTTTTCTATCAATTACTTAATTATGCAAATTAAAAATAAATTATTAAAAGGAATTGCCTTGAAACATATTTTACGTAGATTTAAGTAAATTTACCAAAAAGGCAGGTCTTTCATTGGATTTTTGGATTTGGATTTTGGATGGATTTTTCAATTGGATTCAAGATCTGAAAAGAGTCACTAAAACTGCCGGAAAAAGTTAAAACGCTTAAAAAGATGATATTGATTTATAAAGTTGTTGATATCTTGAAAACTACCATAGCAAAACGAGTCCCTCATTAAAATATATGTTGTGTGGTATGTATATTTTCATATAAACAACAGAGATATTAAAATATAATTTTGGCCAGATGAATCTGTCACAGAATGAAATTTCGATGAAATGCCCAAAACCCAGGTAAAAGATTTTGGTGTAAAACTCTTGTAATTGCGTAGATTAATAATTGAAAAAAAAAAATTTTGGAATATATAATAAAGACGTTTCTCTTCCAAAACACAAGGTGATTTGTAAAACTCGATGCTTAAAAATAACAGCACTAAAGTGGTCAGATCTTAAAAATGAGGTCATGTTTATCGGTGTTAGATTTTTTTAAAGTGGTTTATGTTAATTACAATAATGGTTTTTATTGTACAAAATGCTTACCATTCATTCCAACACTAGGATAACTCAGCAAAGCGATATCGTTGATTAAGATAATGGGGCTGTAGTTAGCGTGGACATCAATGTTGGTGACACCGACTCTGGTGCCACCGTAGAATAATGTTGTTGATCCAAAGACGAGGGTGACCGATCTGACAAGGTTGTTTCCATCACGTACGCAGTGAGCAGCTGTCACTGACCTGGTGGAACTGAGCATTGAAGATCCGCAAACGGAAGTTCGTCCATCGTTGAGAGTTATTTCCATGCCTCCCTAAAAGTTATTTTTGGTTCAATATTTGTTTGCAGATTACAGTTAGATTTAAAATGATACAAGTGATAAGAAGTGAAGTTTTTTTACTGTATCATGAATTTTAAAAATTGAATAAAATAGAAAAAATCTTAGCTACACGTTAGATAATTGACCTCAGATATCACACCTGATGGTAAGGGGTAAAAAATTTCCTAGTTTCTACATGAAATAATCCCTAGACAGGTGGACTCTGATGGAGGAAGCAAATCCTAAAGTAAAAGAACAACCACATACGCAAATCAACTTACAAGATGAGGATTGGCATTAGGAGCTGAAGGAGATCCATTCCAAATCCTGCCTCCTGCTGCGGCGCCATCAAAGTCTCTTGACTCTTCGATGGCTTTGATCTTCTTTGCTAGAGGAATACCAATATTCTCATGGTAGTTTGTCTCCAGGAACTGATCTCCAAGAGCAGAAGCCAGAGCTGCCAACACAACAATTAGAAATTTCATTTTGGCAAAATTAGTGAAAAGGAAGTTTTCAATTTGTCTTTTATACGAGTGTTAATCTTGTTTTATCGGGGTATAATTAGAATTTAGAATGAACAATATTATTGTATTGATTTTTATCATTTCTTTTACGCACGATGCGGTGGTGTTAATTTTGCCCAATATTATCTATGTTTAAACTGGTATTTCCCAGATTTCGATGACGCTTTTTTATTTTCTTAGATTAAACCACCAAACATGGGTTTTCGTCCCTTGTTAAATATATAGATATTAATTTATTGTTGTTTGAATAATTTTTTTGTTATTATGATTTTCACTCACATATTTTGCCATGAGACAAAGAAAGAAAGACCTTAAGACCTTTAAGATCCACAGACCTTAGAAGTAACTTAAAAAACATATTATCTTGTGTAACTTATGTCTAATCACGGACTTACATTTTATTAAAGACGAGCGTTTGCCCGCGACTTCGTACACACATAAAATCAAAATTCCTATATTTTCCGTTCCCATAAGAATTTCGGAAATTCCTTCCATAATACAAACAGACACTTATTAAGGTACCTTTATACCAAGTATCACATCCGTGCACTCAAGGAATAGGGCTTTTTCATCCAAACTAAAACATCATATATTTCCCGTTCCCGTAAGAATTTCGGGAATTCCTTTCATAAAACAACTATTCTCTTTTTGTAGAACCTTTATGCCAAGTATCGTATCCGTACACTCAAGGAATAAGATTTTTCATACAAACTAAAATGTCCAATAATTCCTGTTCCCGTGGGAATTTCGAAAATTCCTTCCTTATTGCACCCTTACATCCCTTAAAGAATGTATGTTCCAAATTTCAGCTCTCTACGCTTAGTAGTTACGGCTGTACGTTGTCTGTCAGTCACTCAGTCAGTAACGGAACAGTTTTATATTTAGGTAATATGTTGATATTTATATACGACAACCACTTTGTCGATGTGGTTAACCTATCTGTCTCAGACACCAGTGGTTGCGGGTTTGATTCCCGCACGGAACAAAAAAAAATGTTCCGAATGTATTTTAGGTGTCCCCCTAGTTCCCTTAGATGGTATCTCATAACACAAGCTTTACTTACGTTGAGGCCATGTAGTTGGTGTAATTGTCTGGGGATTTAATTTATTATTATTTATTTATTATGTCTAATTTACTATAGTGGTATCTACTTCACGTATGACTTCATCCTTATCGTTTTAGATAAGTGCACAATATTTTGGACATTGATAACGAGGTGCAAGTAGTTAATTTAACGTGGCTAAATATAAGAGTTCGGATGCATACAAATTTTATAACACAAACTAGCTTTATCCCGCAACTTCGTATGCGCTTAACTACCCTTCTCATAGAAATTTCAGAAACTATACAACCAGACACCCACTGAAAGAACCTTTATACCAAGTATCACACCCATGCACTCAAGGAATAAGTTTTTTCATACAAATTAATAATCATATATTTCCCGTGCCTGGAATTTTGGGATTTTTTTTCGTAGCACAACCAGTCACTCTTTGAAGAACCTTCGTGCCAAGTATCGAATCCGTACACTCAAGGAATAAGATTTTTCATACAAACTAAAAAATCCAACCCCTTCCCGTGGGAATTTCGGGAATTCGTTCCGTAATACAAACCGACACTTATTGAGGAACCTTTATATCAAGTATCACGTCCGTGCACTCAAGGGATGGGATTTTTTCATACAAACTAAAACATCATATATTTCCCGATCCCGTGGGAATTTCAGAAATTCCTTTCATAACACAACCAGACGCACATTGAAAAACCTTTACACTAAGTTTCACATCGGTGCACTCAAGGAATAAGATTTTTCATACAAACTAAAAAGTCTTTTATTTCCCGTTTCCGTGGGAATTTCACAAATTCCTTCCTTAGTGCACCCCTGCATCCCCTAAAGAATGTATGTTCCAAATTTCAGCTCTCTACGCCCAGTAGTTACGGTTGTACGTTGTCTGTCAGTCACTCAGTCACTCAGTACCTCAGTCACTCAGTCAGTAACGGAACAGTTTTATATATATTGATAATGGTAATAGATTAGGCAAAATTTGCGAGAACGGAGAAAATAAAGTTTCACAATTTACTTGCAGAAAATCTTCATGCTAGAGCTTTTTTCTTGGGACTCAAATGAAACGTACGATTTTATTAATTTTTGGCAAGTTATTTTTGAACAACAAGAACTCTTAAACTGTAAGACCGAAAGCAGTGATTTTTGTATCAATACTTCAAACAACTCAACTTTTGTAATAAAATTAAAAAAATAGACTAGTTAATTCTGTATTTTTTCGGAAATTTTAGAATAAAATGCCAAGAAGTCTTTAAATACTGTAAAAAGTAAACTTTGTCCCTTCGATTATAAAAAAACAATTATTTGTTAGCTTTTTTCTACGCTGTTAGTCACTTTAAATTTTTATCTTTAAAATAATGTCAATATCAATATATAATACGTAGAACTGAAACAGGCCAATGTTTAAAAAGTACCAATAATTAAGTTCAGCAAGTAAAATGAACTAAGGGGTTTAATTAAAGCAGACTACTAGTTAGACTGCTAAATACATAGAATAAAAAAATAAAATGTTATTAGATCTTTTTAACATTATTAAACATAAGCATCAACGGGTCTTTCAACGTTTGCGCACACAATATAAACTGTAAACAAAACTGAAAGATATGAAAATTGTTAATCCTGTTTATATTCAATAGCAATACCGAGTATCACACGCATAACATTTTATAGTAGGTAAACCTGGGAGACAAAAGGATACATAGGCGTAAATCAGTATGTTAATTGGTCTTAAAGATGTACCTATACAGTGAGGAGTTCGGAGTCTGTTGATTTCTATGGCTTTTGATGTAAATTACTCCTTACATTATTACAAATACTTCAAATTACATTGAAAAAGTTTTTAATGTTTAAGATCCCTAAAGAAAAAACGAAGCAATCTGTTTGTGTGAGTAAATAATAACCGATATGAAAATAACTACGTATCTTTGTAATACTAGGTAAGTTGACTGTTGATTAATTCATGATTTGAAACCTTTGTATAAATTAAGTCAATAAAACTGAAAAGTTATCAAAATTGTTAATCCTGCTTATTAACAAGGAGCAATAGCGGGTATCTCAGGCATACCATTTACATAGTAAACCAGTTGTGAGAAGTTTGGGATCAATTGAATTTAAAACCTCTTTGATTTAATTTACTCCTTACATTATTACTGATACTTCAAATTACCCAGAAAAGGATACTATAATTCTTCATGATCCTGATAGGAAAACGAAGCAATGTTTTTGGGTAAGTTAATGCGTGAATTGTTTATCATACATACATAACTTCACGCCTGTATCCCTTATGGGGTAGGCAGAACATCAGAGGTTATAAGACCATTTCTGATGTCACGTTTGACTAATGAGGTATTATAATGATGGCGAGAGGCTATTGCAGTGACAGGAGGTCAGCCTATCGCCCACAAAAATGCCAATAAAACCTCTGTCCCTTAACTGACTTTTACAGTATGCCCGGGAAGAGACGCAGCTGGTACATTCTATGTTTTTCTTTCGCTCCCAGTCCAGCATGGAAGTTTTTCAAGATCGAATTGTTTATCGTTCAGGTATTTACCTAGGTACATAGGTACATTATTTTCGTATTTTACGTTGATTCGTGTTATTAGGTTTTTGAATAGTCAAAGCATAAAATATAAACTTATTGTATTAATTATTTTGACAACCTGCATAGTGGGAAAGTACAGCGACATACCGACATACCATGGACGTTTCTGGATTCAAACTTTACCACTATATCATAAAACTTAACTCAATGTTACTTTCAGGTCATACGGATAGGTGTGTTTGTCTAGGGAATTGTTTTCTGATTTAGTTTTTTCAATATCTAGGACTAATTAAATCGATTATGTACTCAAATAAAAATGACCCGACCAGTACACGGTTACTTATATTTTTTCAGTTATTTAAGAATAATTGAGCACTTTAAATGCAGAAACTTAAAAATAATATTCAACAAGTGAAGCATTGCTCACTTTAACTGGGATTCACAATTTCTGAAAAGAAATTGGCCTCGGGTGGTCTTAGCTGCAAAGCTATACCAGCAGATGGAGCAATATAACGTAAAAACAAAAATGTTATATTATGTAATTTCGAGGCCGACAGCCAGGCCTCGGTGGTTCAGTGGAAGAGCACTCGTCCGGCAAACGAGAGGTCCCAGGTTCGAGTCCTGGTCTTGGTGATTTTTATTTAGCACATTTTTTCAGTTATTCAATAATAATTGAGCTCTTAAATGCAAAAACTTAAAAATATTATTAAGTTCTCTGTTTCCTCATAGATATTTCTGACACTCACACAACATTATCTAGCCCAAATTAAATTTCTTAAAGAACTTGTGCTATGGATACTAGATAACTGATATACTTAAGAAATATAATATAAACATAAATATTGAATAAATACATATTTTTTTATTAGAATAAACTTAAATAAACATATAAACATCCATGACTTGACGGCTAATATCTGTGTTCATCACACCGATATCTGCCCCGCCGGGATTCGAACCCTGGATCTCTGGCATAGAAGGCAATGTATGTTACCACTACACCAGCCAGTCGTCAGCCAAGATATGAACTTATCTGTGCAGTTTGTCAAAGTAAGTGAATAAATGTCTATAGTTTTATTTATTCTATTGTATAACATAGGCCCAATGAAACTCTGAAACTTTTCAATGAAGGTTGTTTTAAAGCGAGCGCTGGGGCAGACTTTGGCGTTACACTGGAAATACAGGGTGACAGGTGACAAATTTTAGATACTGAAAGAGAGCATCTTCGTCGCGCCTCACATGAATCTGTTTTTCCTAATACCGTGTCTGTCTCATCACGTGATACTGGCAGTAATAGCCTGTCGCTTAGTACCGACGGCTGGTTGCCACTCAACCCTAAAATTGAATTGAATTGAAAGAGAGCATTCTGTACTCGATTTCTGTCATAATTATGTTATAAAAGTAGGTACTTAATTTTTGACTAAAATTCCCTATAAATAATATGACGACCGGCTGGTGTAGCGGTAACATACATTGCCTTCTATGCCAGAGGTCCTGGGTTCGAATCCCGGCGGTGGCGGATATTTGTGTGATGAACACAGATATTAGTCGTCAAGTCATGGATGTTTATATGTTTATTTAAGTTTATTCTTATAAAAAATATGTATGTATTCAATATGTATGTGTATTTATTTCTTAAGTATATCAGTTATCTAGTATTTTTTTTTTTTATAAAATCCCCATACAATCACAGCAACTACATGGCCCCAAAGTAAGCATAGCTTGTGTTATGGGATATCATGTAGCGAACTAGGGGGAAAGCTAGAATATAAATACAAAAATAGATAAACACCCAGACACGGAACTTTTTTTTTTTCATTTTCCGTACGGGAATCGAACCCGCAACCACTGGCGTCTGAGGCAGATAGGTTTACCCCATCGCCAAAGTGGTCGTCTAACCACTTTGACATAACACAAGTTCTTTAAGAAACTGAATTTGGGCTAGAAAAGGTTGTGTGAGTGTCGAAAATATTTAAAAAAAAAACCACTATGTTACTATTTACTTTATATACAACTGAGTCGATCGCGGCACGTGACCTGGCACACGGATCGCTGCCAACGCTAGCGTAACCATGCATTGCGCAATATTTTTTTTAACTTTTGGTTAAGATTACTCTGTAAATAATTAATATTTATTTTCTCTTCATGTATGATCTCAAACTATCACGTCCTTGAATTTCAAAAGTGACCCACCAGTCACCATGTATAAGCATTAAATATGGACATTGCCAAAAGAATTGATCTAATTAAAATCCACTTTATTTTTCATTGCTGCTTTTAAAAGTATCAAGCGTAGTGGGTGGTGACATTGACTTACTAAGATTTATCTAATTTAGTTATGTATATTAGTTTTTTTTATTGGAGCATTTAAAGGAAAATTCATAACTCTATTATATATACCAATCGAATAAATAAGTTCAAATGGACGAAAGAAATTCGAATATAACCGTATGCACAAAGCTACGCAGGCTGTTATACCATCGAACCAACTATAGTTGAATTGTTGTCGAATGATTTTCGTGACAGTTCTCATTTTCCATTACGCGCAAACTATTTACAACTAATAAAATATAAATTGGCGCGTTAAGAAAATAAAAACTATGTCAATTAAATTGTTTATTTAAGAATTATAAATTGAACAATTAATAAAGTGTAATTGTTGTTATTAACTGTAAATAAATTAAGTAAATGTCATAAAAATATTCATCTTAAATAGATTCAAAAAAACGGAACGTTACTGAATCGACATTGAATTGATGAATATGAGCGGCCATCTTGTAATCGGAAGTTTGTATACATTTTTTTCACCAACTAGTTCGATATCTCAAAGCCTTCGAATGGAAGATCGAACAATTTCATTACGGCAACGTCACAAAGATTGTCAATTTTGAACTGTCACAGAAACCATTTGAACAGAATTCAACTATAAATCATGCATGACCCATTTTGCTGAAAATGCGTTAGAAACTGACAAACTTGTAAGGTCTATCGCGTATAACACACTTATGATATATGAAAATATCCAGGACTCGAACCTGGGACCTCTCGTTTGCCGGACGAGTGCTCTCCCACTGAGCTACGGGGCTCCCACTGACATCTAACTTAATTACCAGCGTCTGCCCGCTAATGCTTCTTATTGAGTTAAAAGGAAGGAGTGATATTTAGTAAAACGTTTTTTAGAAGAAGAAGAAAGAAGAAAGAAAAATGTTAATTACAATCTTTCACCTTTCTTCCAATCTTTTTTTCCTGCCAAAGAACGACACCCTACTGTGACGCCCCAAAGGGCAACCACAGATAGGGAGAGGGTATACTCCTAGTACGCACTGGGCCCTGCACGGGAATAAATCCCCGCCGAGACAGTAGCAACCGCTCGCCGACGGAATGCCACCGTATACCCAGCCAGTGTGGGACTTCTACCCACTAATCTTTTACCTACTAAGAGTTGCCATTTATAGCAGTTGTAAATTATAAGTACAGTCTGCAACAGAATTATGTATACCACCCAATCTCCCGCACACATACAATATGCATGCAAATTGTATGTGTGCGGGAGACTAGGTGGTATACATAATTCTGTTGCAGACTGTACATTAATAAATATGGATACCTACCACTCACGATTGAGGGTCCGCCTTTAACCGAATGTAACTTTGGAGATCACTTTTACAAACTTCCATGCTGAACTGGGAGTGAAAGAAAAACATAGAATGTGCCAGCTGCTTCTCTTCCCGGGCATACTGTAAAAGTCAGTTCAGAGACAGAGGTTTTAAAGGCGTCTTTGTGGGCGATAGGCTGACCCCCTGTCACTACAATAGTCTCTCTCCATTTTTATAATAGCTCCAAATTTGTGAAATGTGACATCAGATGGTCTTGTAACCTCTGGTGTTCTGCCTACCCCATAAGGGGTACAGGCGTGACGTTATGTGTGTATGTATGTACTTTTACAATCTAGTTATAGAATTTTTTATTGTTTGAGATCTTTTACTAAAGGCTGACATATAGAAAAGTACAAAATTCAAATGTGGACCCTCAATGGGAACGCAGGCGTTATTTGGGTGAACACAGATAAAAGCCGTCAAGTCATGGATGTTTATGCATTATATGTTTATTTAAGTTAAGTTTCTAATAAAAAATATCTGTTCATAGGTATTTAACATTATTATTATTATTTATAACCCACTTGGTTATATCGGCACACTGCAGGGTATGAGTCTCTCCCTCGGGTGATGAGGAGGTTTAGGCCATAATCCACCAAGCTGGCCCAGTGCTGGGTGGTGGATGTCAGAATTTTCAGGGTGCCGATACGGCTTCTGACAAACCCTAACGACTGCTGTATACAAGTATACAGCAACCGGAAACGACTGTTTAACGTGCCCTCCGAAGCACGGAAGTCGCCGTGAGAAATGAATGGTCGGCGGTCACCCATCCAAGTACCGACCGCGCCGAACGTTGCTTAACCTGTGATATCGTATGATACACACAGTAACCACGGCGCCACGACGACTTCTCACTAAGTGTCTTACACATCTTAAACTTATTATAATAGAAAATTATAAAATCTTAAACAATATTTTAATATTCTAACTTCAACGTATATTTGTTAAGTTTAATATCGGCTATAAAGTATCCATGGCAAAAGTTCTTCAAGAAACTTAATTTGGACTAGATAATGTGTGAATGTCAGAAATATATTTGCATAAGTTATCCTCTCATACGCGTTCATTAAACTTTTATAAATAAATAGTTCAATACAAAATTAAAATAAAATTAGGGTGTGTTATCACCGCCTCAAATTCCCACGTCATACCTGACCTCAGGATATGAAGGTAACCTATGACGCACGTGTGGACCCTGTCAAGTAAAAGTAGTTTTACTTTACTCTTCACTTAAGGTTGATTTTGGTGTGACCTTGAGTCGTTATGATTTTATTTTAAGACACCTAATTCGGAAGCAAACTTCTTTCTTTATAATTTATCTATACTAATATATAAAGCTGAAGAGTTTGTTTTTTTATTTGTTTGTTTGTTTGTTTGAACGCGCTAATCTCAGAAACTACAAGTGGGATTTGAAAAATTTTTTGCATTTGATAGCCCAACTCTTGAGGAAGGTTATAGGCTATATTTTATCCCGAAATTCCCACGGGATCAAAAGTTACGCGGGTAAAACCGCGCGCGGTGGCTAGTCATAGACTATTTGTCGTTGATTTAACATGTGTTTCAGGGTGTTTCTCTTGTTGCGCGGTGCGTACTTCCAGCCTACATAATTTCGCCGACGTGAGCAAGCGAAATTAAGTTAAATCGGTTAATTAAAAAAAAATATAACTGACCGACCGACGACGACCGACTGGTGTAGCGGTAACAGACATTGCCTTCTATGCCAGAGGTCCTGGGTTCGAATCCCGGCGGCGGCGGATATTTGTGTGATGAACACAAATATTAGTCGTCAAGTCATGGATGTTTGTATGTTTATTTAAGTTTATTCTAATAAAAAACATGTATTTATTCAATATGTATGTTTATATATTTCTTAAGTACTTATATCAGTTATCTAGTATCCATAACACAAGTTCTTAAAGAAACTTAATTTGGGCTAGATAATGTTGCGTGAGTGTCAGAAATATTTGTTATTTATTTGTTTGTTAATATTTAAACTTGCCCGTCGGTTAGGAGTAATCCGCTTATTGATTTTATGTAAGTTTTACATGAATCCATTATGGAATTTCGGAGAAATATCCGTTTGAAATGGTAAATTTGTGTTATCTTTGTGATTTTTTTTATCGAGCCAATTTTCATTAATCATATTTCTATTTTTGCACAGCGGTTGGTTGTTTGGTTAATTTTTGTGAATTTTTTTTTCACACCCAACATGTACACATTACTGTATACAGGGTGGATTTTGACGAGGGTCCTTTGCGGAACTGGCAGATAGTTCAACCTTAGCACTACATTTCCCCCATAGAAACTATGGAAATATATGTTACCGTTTTCAAGTTATAGCCTTTTAAACATTCATACCAAAAACTACTTTGTGCCAACCCTACACAGGTGGTTTGGTTGAACTTACTTGTAAACAATCTTTAGACGTCAGTCAGGATATTTCGTTAATATGTTGCCATTTATCCATTCTTATGTCTGCGTGCATTTGCAGAGGTGATTGTCTCTATTCTATTTATTAAATTTTCTGGTGGAGTATTTATGTAATTCCTTATTAGTTGATAATTCTAACCACAACAAATAATTCACATCATGGAACTCAATCGTCATAAGCAATTAGGTAAAGATGACAGTAACCTCTTTCGTCATAAATAAAATGTCTCCGTTTACTAAAGGCGCGTACACATAGAACGTCCGTTTCACAGGTTCGTTTAAACGTTAATGTTATTAGCGTATGTAGTTGTATGAGCGAGTTCACAAAGAAGAGTATTCCGGATCCAGTAAATAATACCAATCCGACAAAATAAGCAGGCTTGGCATGGGGGTGCGTGGGCTGCGGTGTGCTGCACACAGCAACCATTTGCCGGTTTCATTCCTAGAGTAGTGCACGTGTCGACTGTCCAGTGCTCTCATAATCATGGCAAGCAAGGCGTTTGAAAAATATACAACGTCCATCCTCGTAGAAAGTAGTCGATACACTGAAGAACGAAAGTCCAGTAGCGACGGATCTGTTAAAATCGGTCCTGTAAATGCTGTGTGAATATTACCTCCAGTACTGACGGATCCGTTAAAATCGGTCCTGTAAATGCTGTGTGAATATTACCACCAGTAGCGACGGATCACTTAAAAAGGATCCTATTAAATCGGACGTTCTATGTGAACGCGCCCTAAAGTGATAAAAAGGTTTTAGTTCGTTAACTCGCTTCATAAAATTATTTCCGAATGTTGATCAGCAATTCATACAATAGGCTGTCCTTGTTTTTTTTAATTTATTTTGGTTATCGTCAAAAAACTTAATACCGGACGACATGAAACAAAGGTTGATTGCTGCCTTCGACATTCTTCGTGGGACAAATCGTGAAAATCAGACATTATCGCATGTGCACCGACATACTCGGGCACGGGCTGCTGCGTGTATTATAAGACACGGAGGAACATTTGAACACCGTATGTAAAAATTTAAATAAAGTAACATTTTTCCTAGAATGATCAGAGAAGCGGTTGAAATTAAAAAACACCCTAATTTCAATAGAGAAGATGGTTGGAAACTATCACCGACATGGGACCCTATCCTGAAAAACATTAAATCTAACATCCAGCAAGCTGCACGACCTGAAACTCAAGATACTGTCAGCTCGTTTTGTGTCAATCCAGAACGCTACGCTCGAAGACTGAGAAACAGATGGAGATGATGATGTATAACTTTTTCAATCTATCAATCCGACGCTTGACACCTCAGTCGCTCGTGACCACGGGGTCTGCAAAGACACCGAAACGTCGAGTCAAAATTTAAAATGTAAATATACGCGATAAATCCGGTTAAAAAGTGTTTTATTTAATAGTATGAATCGCGAAAACTTAAGACAATATTAAGTGGAAAAATACTTTTTATATTCTAAATTACTATTGAATTCGTCCCTTGTATCCTTTATCAAAAGGACAATTTGCTACATGTTGTTTTTACGCAAAGAATAATAGGTAGGACCGAGATAATTAAATGGATTATCTCAAATTCAAATATTCTTTATTTCGTAAATACATTTGAAATAAGTCAAACAAATTACAAATTGAACAGAATCTACCACCACTTCGGAAAGTCGATCTGTTGAGAAGAAGTGGCAAGAAACTCAACAGCAATCATCTTTTATAAAAATTTTAAAAACCCCCCGACACAAAAAAGACCTTAAAAACTAACAAATAATATTTTTAACGTATTCTAATTATTATCGTCCCATATATAATTGACTGTAAGACTTGTACTTTAAAATATTTTTATTTTCCGAGCGTCGTCGCCGCGTCGGGGACCGCTCAAGTATATAAAGTATTAAGCCAACAACAGCTAATTTATTATTACATTTAGGTATGAGCGATCTTAAGTTTCATGCATAGTCTACGCTCTACGTAATGCCGCGCGCGGCGAGCTCGGTATGCGGCTTGCGGGGCGCAGGGGTGGGCGTCACCAAGTGCGGCGACCCGAACGGGCAGGCACGTGAGGGCAGACGACGTTGACGGTTGTGTCGATTTTACGAATTTTTCGGAGTGAATTCTTTTGATGCAATCTGCAACTGACAACTGTTTTTCTCACTTAGCGGTCCCCCGACGCGGCGACGACGCTCGGAAAATAAAAATATTTTAAAGTACAAGTCTTACAGTCAATTATATATGGGACGATAATAATTAGAATACGTTAAAAATATTATTTGTTAGTTTTTAAGGTCTTTTTTGTGTCGGGGGGTTTTTAAAATTTTTAATTTTACTTTTATTTTGTACTTTTTAAAGTAGGTTTTAATATTAGGAAGTTATTTAAAGTAATTAGTTAGTTGAGTTAGTAACTTAGTTAGGTATTAGATATCATATTAGTTTTAATTAACTAGATTAAGTTTTAACTAGTAGGTAGTCTTTTAGCAGAATTGACAAGACTAAGAAATTACAATAAAAAAACTTAAGGCTCAATTCCCATTGCGACAGAGTTGAAGCAACGCAACGCATCATTTCA
The DNA here is from genome assembly GCA_944452665.1 of Stenoptilia bipunctidactyla. NCBI lineage: Eukaryota > Metazoa > Arthropoda > Insecta > Lepidoptera > Pterophoridae > Stenoptilia > Stenoptilia bipunctidactyla. The sequence goes on along the minus strand of OX101750.1, from coordinate 2,421,999 downwards.
CACATTGGAAGTGGTGTAGAATTTCGAATCTATAGAACTAGCGAAAGGAAGTCAGATCCCCTCATTAACTATAAAAGAGCTGATCATCTTCAAACGGCTGATCAGGTCATGGTAACTTAGGTACCACATACTTTCAATTTCACTGAAGTAACACGGTACGAAATTTCGAATCGATAGGACATATGGAAGGTAGTCAGATCCCCTCATCAACAATAAGAGAGCTGATGATCTTCAAACGGCTGATCAGGTCATTGTAACCTTACCATACACTTTCAATTTCATTGAAGTAATACGGTACCAAATTTCGAATCGATAGGATATATGGAAGGTAGTCAGATCCTCTCATCAACTATTAAAGAGCTGGTGATCTTCAAACGGCTGATCAGGTCATGGTTCCCTTACCATATACTTTCAATGTAATTGTAGTAATACGGCACCAAATTTCGAATCAATACGACATATGGAAGCTATTCAGATCCCCTCATCAACTTTTAGAGAGCTGATGATCTTCAATTGGCTGATCAGGTCATGGTTACCTTACCATATACTTTTAATATCATTGTTGTAATACGGCACTAAATTTCGAATCGATACGACATATGGAAGTTAGTCAGATCCCCTCATCAACTATTAGAGAGCTGATGACCTTCAAACGGCTGATCAAGTCATGGTTACCTTACCATATACTATCAATATCATTGTTGTAATACGGCACCAAATTTCGAATCGATACGACATATGGAATTCAGTCAGATCCCCTCATCAACTGTTAGAGAGCTGATGACCTTCAAACGGCTGATTAGGTTATGGTTACCTTACCATATACTTTTAATATAATTGAAGCAATTCGGTACCAAATTTCGCATCGATAGGACATATGGAAGGTAGTCAGATCCCCTCATCAACTAGAAAAGAGCTGATGATCTTCAAACGGCTGAACAGATTTTCATGAAACATGGCTAAGAACACTCGGGATAAAATTATCTATAACACAAAAAAAACTAAACGAAAATCGGTTCATCCGTTTGGGCGCTACGATACCACAGACAGATACACAGATACACAGACACGTTAAACTTATAACACCCCTCTCGTTTTGCGTCGGGGGTTAAAAAATAAGAAAAAAAAATACACAATAACAATTTACAGCCAGGGAATCCCATCTTCTTGCATCCGGATATCTTATAGTAAACCTTTCTTCTGAGATAGAAATGCTGATATAATCATGAAGACTCCTTACCTTTATATATTATAGTGCGACCAGTGGGAGTTTGCGTTCCTGACAGCTGTCAAAATCATAGCTTTTTTAACTTTCGAATCGGAAATAAACTTTATTCAGTGGACATAAGGAGCTGTCAGGAACGCATTCCCACAACGGCCGCACTCTAGCTAGCTGTATCGCCAGGTTTTACCCGCGCAATTTTGAATCCCGTGGGAAAATCGGGATAAAAAGTTCCATACGTGCTATTCTAGATCTATCACCATGTCCTACCACCATGCCAAAGTAAGACTAATACGATTGCATTCCTCTGATTTCTTCCACAAATCGTACACAGTAAATGCAGTAATCCTATGGAATAACTTACCATCTTACATTCACAGTGCAAAGTCCATCGCTTCTTTTAAAAGCAACTAAAGGCTTTTCATTTATCACCATAATATTATATTAGGCCTTGTATCTTTTATTTATTTATAAATGTATACTTTTATTTAATTATTTATATCAATATATTATGCTTCTATGCTGGACTGGGAGCGAAAGAAAAACATAGAATGTGCCAGCTGCTTCTCTTCCCGGGCATACGGTAAAAGTCAGTTAAGGGACCGAGGTGTTATGGGAGGCTTTTTTGTGGGCGATAGGCTGACACTCCTATCACTGCAATAGTCTCTCTCCACTATTATAATGCCTCCAAATTCGTCAAACGTGACATCAGATGGTTTTATTACCTCTGGTGTTCTGCCTACCCCATACGGGATACAGGCGTGAAGTTATGTAGGTATGTATGTATTATATCAAATATTAACATTTAATTAAATTATTAATATTTGTAACAATCCTTTATATTCATATTTGTTTTTTATTTTGTCTTATGTAATTATTGTCTATTATTGTATTAATCAACTCAAATGCTCTGCCCTATTATTATCGTTTATGATATTTTTCATTTGCCCCGGTTTGCCTGGTAGAAATCACTTTAAGCGATAAAGCCGCCCACATTGTCTTTGATAATATTGTTTAAATGTTTATTTTTTAAGTTCTGTGGCAATAAAGAATATTTATCATAATTTTTGTTATTGCGTAACAGAAGTACTTTTGTGTTTGTTTTGATTGAGTCATCGCCCATTCCGATTGGGCGATGACTTATTAAATGACGGACACTAAATATCAATAGTCATCTGATAGAGTAACTGTCTCCGATAGTATTGATAACATATTCGATAAAAGATCTAATTATATCAATTTCATGGAGTGAATTAGTGCCAAATTAAATAATTGGCTACGTTATAAAAAAAATTGATAAGGACTATAAGGAACGATTGTTTTTTTTTTACAAAATTCTGATATGTTATCGTATAATGAGAGACTTATATCGATGAAATCAGACGGGATCAAAAATAGCAATACATCACTCATGATAGTTTTGCCATGGCATTGAATCTTTTTAATAAGAATAGCCACCGCGCGCGGTTTTACCCACGCAACTTTTGATCCCGTGGGGATTCCAGGATAAAATATAGCCTATAACCTTCCTCAAGAGTTGGGCTATCAAATGCAAAAATATTTTTTAAATCCCACTTTTAGTTTCTGAGATTAGCGCATTCAAACAAACAAACAAACAAACTCTTCAGCTTTATATATTAGTATAGATATAGATGTCAGAAGTGTGTCGATAAAATACGTTTGAAATGTACGCTTTGTATAGCAAAATTGTCCGTTTAATATCTAAATTTGCAACTATCTCAATATTTGCAAATAAGAAGTCGTCGTGGCGCCGTGGTTACTGTGTGTATCATACGATAACACAGGAAGCAACGTTTGGCGCGGTCGGTACTTGGATGGGTGACCGCCGACCATTCATTTCTCACGGCGACTTCAGTGCTTCGGAGGGCACTTTAAGCTGTCGGTCCCGGGTGCTGTATACTTGTATACAGTAGTCGTTAGGGTTTGTCAAAAGCCGTATCGGCACCCTGAAAATTCTGACATCCACCACCCAGCACTGGGCCAGCTTGGTGGATTATACGACCGGCTGGTGTAGTGGTAACATACATTGCCTTCTATGCCAGAGGTCCTGGGTTCGAATCCCGGCGGCGGCGGATATTTGTGTGATTAACACTGGTATTAGTCGTCAAGTCATGGATGTTTATATGTTTAAGTTTATTCTAATAAAAAATATGTATTTATTTAATATGTATGTTTATATATTTCTTAGGTATATCAGTTATCTAGTATCCATAACACAAGTTCTTTAAGAAACTTAATTTGGGCTAGATAATGTTGTGTGCGTGTCAGAAATATTTATGGCCTAAACCTCCTCATCACCCAGGGGAGAGACTCATACCCTGCAGTGGGCTCATTACAAAGAGTTGTGATGATGATGACGAAGGGGGAATTCGAAGATTATTATCAGGACACTTTTACCCCAATGTTCTCGCGAATTTAGACTTTAGGCGGGTAATACTGCGTGAAACATACTAGTTACTAGTCATATAAAAGAATCGTTATCTATTTACAAATACGAGATCTACAGTATATTTATATTTTGTTTGTTTTAATTACTATAAAAACAACGTATATTATTATATGGTGCTCTTTAGTAGGTTTCTATAGTAAAAGGCATTTTTTCATTATCTATCTATACTGATATTGTGAAGCTGAAAAGTTTGTTCGTCATTTATTAAAAAGATTCTTAATAAATGACGACCACTTTAGCCATGGATTCAACCTGTCTGCTTCAGACGCCAGTGTTTGCGGGTTCAATTCTCGCACGGAACTAGAAAAAAAAGACGTGTGGCACTCGGAGACTGCGCGGTAAAGCTATTGCGTAGCATTTTTTATCAACTTATGCAATTATAATTATTTATTTATTTTATTAATGCAGTAATGTTTGATCTTATATGAAGTTCCACAAGTTCCTAGTAGATGGCGCTGATTATTTATTAAAGCCCGCATGTAAAGTTATGAAATCAAAGTATCACCGCTGTGCCGGTCGGAGTGAGGGGTTAGGTTTTTTTTCGTTACGGAATTTCTGGATTCGGTCCCCACGCTCAAGGCCCGCGATAGAAGCTATGCAATAGCTTAAAAACAATGTTCCGTGTCTGGGTGTTTATCTATTTATGTATTTATATTTTAGGTTCCCCCGTTAGTTTGCTACATGGTATCCTATTACACAAGCTATGCTTAATTTGAGGCCATGAAGTTGGTGTCATTGTCTGGGGATTTTATTTTTATTTATTTATTTTATTTAAATCAAACATCCATACGTTCCAATTATAAATACTAATAAGGATAATGTTATTTTATTTAATGAAGGTTAACCACAAATAGATTTTTGTCACGAATCTTTTTCAATTGACAATAAAATATGAGCAGTCAAATAAATCAATTCAATGACATTTTTTATAACACACTCGTTTTTTCAAGTCGGTCAAATGACCTGAAACTTCACGGTAATTAAGATTTGTTTTTATATTCTAGTCTTTATAAATCTAATTACTATCTTAAGTTAATTGAGTTATTGATATGTACAATAATTTAGGAACATCATTTTCATGGCAATTTTGAGCCGACGTCAAAAAGGAAGTAGTTTTCAATTCATCCGCAAATACAAAATTCAAAAAAGTATTTATTTACAAATGAAATAAGTCTCAATTATTCACAAATTGAACTGAATCTTCTACCACCAGTTTGGAAAGTCGATCTGTTAAGAAAAGTAGCAAGAAACTCATCTTTCAAAAATATACAATAACAGTTTACAGCCAGGGTTTCTTTTGTTTTTCCGCCAAGGAAAATTCTTTGGAACCCACTAAAGCAAGCTCTAGCAGGAGGACGATGAACCCTGTTACGTACGAAAGGGAATTCTAAAGAGCTGCTAAGCCCAGTGGCTAACAGATATAGAGTACCCAGACAGTGTGGGGACCGCAAGACCAGCCACGAGACTCACTCAGAACACCTGAGTATACCCACTAAACATCCCTCTTTATGACAGCCAGGGGATCCCAGTATGATTTTTGTATGTTTGTTACGGGATTATAGTGCCAATTTAATTGGAAGGAGAAACTTCAGAGGTGGAACTGTGTTTTTAAATTTCATTTATATCAATAAATTACTTTAGAAGAAATACGCAGTTAAAAAAGGCATGAAAAAAAAATACACATTTTTGGTTTATTCTGTATATTGTGTATATTTGGTTGCTTGTTTGACAGTATTTTATCGGCTACATTTTGGTGAGTGCAAGTGTTCTTTTTGTCCAAATTGAACCCACTCCTTTTTACCACCGGACTACCAGACGCAGACAGAACTTCCATACCTTTATAGTGGATTTAACAAGAAGTCGAACAAAACGCTTCGATAGTTCTTTTTTGGTACGGATTGCCAAGGTGTGGAACAATCTGCCTGCGTCTGTTTTTCCTGACCACTACAGTCCTGGAACTTTTAAGTATCTTTTAAGTATCGATCCATCTCGTGGATGGACGTGTAACACCATAGTCTTCAGGCGCATTTTCCATCAGGTGGCATGGAAGACAAACGTCCTATCCTTACAATATAAAAAAAAGGAATTCCCAAAATTCTTATGGGAACGGAAAATATAGGATTTTTTGTTGATGTGCGTACGAAGTCGGGGACAAAAGCTCGTAGTACATAACAATCCTACATCTAGTAAAGCTTGGGTCCTGCTTATTTCAACAAAAATTTCATAAAAAATATTTTTCGATAATAAGGATAACATATTTTTAATACGTTAATTGCTTCCATGCTGGACTGGGAGCGAAAGAAAAACGTAGAATGTGCCAGCTGCTTCTCTTCCCGGGTATACTGTAAAAGTCAGTTAAGGGACAGAGGTGTTAAAGGTGTTTTTGTGGGCGATAGACTGACCCCCTGTCACTACAATAGTCTCTCTCCATCTTTATAGTACCTCCGAATTTGACAAACGTGACATCAGATGGTCTTGTAACCTCTGTTGTTCTGCCTACCCCATAAGGTATACAGGCGTGACGTTATGTATGTATGTATGTGTTTTTATGATTTCCAGGCTTTTTAAGTTTTTGTGGGTGTACCTATTGTGATGTCAGCAAATAGATGCCTTTTTGAAAAATATAGGACAATAATAACAATAATTTACATTTAAATTTATCGATGTAAAGGAGAATCAGGATTAGAAAATATACAACATATCTTTTCTTGGTTGGTTTATTTTCACACCCTACATTTCACTAGTCGTCGTGGCGCCGTGGTTACTGCGCATATCAAACGATATCGCAGATTAAGCGCGCTCAGTGCGGCCGGTATTAGGATGGGTGACCGCCGACCATTCATTTCTCACGGCCACTTCCGTGCTTCGGAGGGCACGTTAAGCAGTCGGTCCCGGGTGCTGTTAACTTGTATACAGTAGTCGTTAGAGTTTGTCAGAAGCCATTTCGGTGCCCTGAAGTATCTGACATCCACCAACCAGCACTGGGCCAGCTTGGTGGATTACGGCCTAAACCTCCTCGTCACCCAGAGGAGAGACTCAGCCCTGCAGTGGGCTTAGTTAATATGGCGGCGTGACAAATGATATTCATAGTTGGTATGCATAGTAGACGAGGATCACTAACTTTATACATTCAATATTGATGTTCCATATTTAAAACAGGAGCAACTGTCATTTTGAAAATATTCTACACAATCTTAGGAATGTCCATGTAATTTAGCAATACACTGTAATGTTTTTATACAATCATACCTTGAACAAGTCATAGTTGTTTTGCTTATTTTACTTACATAATATCTTTAGTTACATAATTTAAAAAAAAACTGGTAATTCAAAGATTCAATGAACTGACAAAATATCAGGTCTATTTTATTATTAACTTACTTACATACATACATAACTTCACGCCTGTATCCCTTATGAGGTAGGCAGAACATCAGAGGTTATAAGACCAACTAATGTCACGTTTGACTAATGAGGTATTATAAAGATTGCGAGAGGCTTTTGCAGTGACAGGGGGTCAGCCTATCGCCCACAAAAATGCCAATAAAACCTCTGTCCCTTAACCGACTTTTACAGTATGCCCGGGAAGAGAAGCAGCTGGCACATTCTATGTTTTTCTTTCACTCCCAGTCCAGCATGGATGTAAAGTTTATTATTAACTAGCTAAAAATTAGCCTATATGCTATTGCATATATTTTATTGTTATTATTACTATTTATAATTTATTATTGCCTATGTAAATTTTTTTTAATGTTTTTCCAAAGCATGTTGTCGTAAATGAATAGTGTTTAGTTATAGTAATAATCTAATGTTAAGAAGTGTTAATGTTAACATTATTGTGTTGGTGACCTTTAAATAAATAAATAAATTGCAGACTGTGCACTATCTCTATGCCAAATTTCATTTAAACAAACATACATCCAAACTTGCACATTTATAATATTAGTAAGATGATTTTCGCAAGACGTTGTCGTGGCGTTGTTGACTCCTATGCATATCATACGATATATCCACAGGGTGATATGTTTATCCAGGGTGACTGGTGGGTCACTTTCGAGATTCCAGGACGTGATATTTCAAGATCATACATGAAGAGAAAAATAAAATAAAAAAAGACGTGTGGCACTCGGAGACAGCCGCGGTAAAGCTATTGCATAGCATTTTTTATCAACTTATGCAATTATAATTATTTTATAAAAGCAGTAATGTTTGATCTAATATGAAGTTCCACAAGTTCTTAGTAGATTGCGCTGATTGTTTATTAAAGCCCGCATGTAAAGTTATTAAATCAAAGTATCACCAAAGTGCCGGTCGGAGTGGGGGGTGTTAGGTTTTTTTCGTTACGGAATTTCTGGATTCAGTCCCCACGCTAAAGGCCCGCGATAGAAGCTATGCAATAGCTTAAAAATAAATATTAATTATTTACCAAGTAAACTTAACCAAAAGTTACAGAATTCATTACGCAGCACATGGTTACATACGCGTAATGCCGTAGTTAGGGGGTGATGGTGTGCGTGTGGCGGGAACACTGTTGTGTGCATGTTGACTGAGGCGGCGCGTCGAGAAAAGTGTAGTGGGCTCTCTTTATTTATTTATAGGAAATTCTGGTAAAAAATGAAATACCTACTTTTATTACCTAATCTTTCAGTATCTAAAATTTCTCACCAGTCACCCTGTATGAGCGCTGCAGTATGGCGCTGGTGACGGTTTCCGAAACGAATCGTTTCACACCTGAAAGTTGCCACGATTTAAAAATCATGACTTAGTATTTCAGATGTTTGATAGTTTGAGTACATGCATAAAGAGAAAAAAAATAATAAAAAAATAGTATTAATTATTTACTGAGTAAACTTAACTGAAAGATAAAGAATCGATTACGCAACGAATGGTTTCGCTAGCTTTGGCAGCGATCCGCGTGCCAGGTCACTTGCCAAAGTAAGTAAGTGTAAAGTAAGTAGTAACATTAGTAGGTGGTATTTATTTATAGGGGATTCTGGTGATTTAAATACCTACTTTTTTACATAATTATTATGATCAGAATCGAGGTTAGAGTGCTCTCCTTCTGTATCTAAAATTTGTCACCAGGTGAAGCAACGCTCGGCGCGATCGGTACAAGGATGGGTGAATGTTTGACGGATGATTGTTTGTACACAGTAGTTGTTAGAGCGGTTACTCATTTCATCCGATTGTTATCCGAATCTGAAAAAATAAGAATCTAGAAATCATGTATCAGATGACGGATACCGGATGTAGAGCAGTGTCAACGCAGCGTCACGCGTTCAAACACGTGTTTCATACAATACTGAACCGTATGGTACGGCCATAAGCGCGTTTGACAAAACTATTTAATACTGTGTGCCACTTACTTAGGCAATTTTAGGCCTAGAAGCGGTCGAGATAAAATTACTAAGCAGCTTTGGACCTTCGAGTGGATGAAGGTCATTTGGATTTATTCAGTAAAGGCCGCTCCACATTCTCGCGGGAATTTCGCGAGAACGCGAGAAACATGCGAGAAATGAGAATTTGGATTCGATTCTCGTATTCTTCTCGTCGTTTCCACATTCTCGTTTGTTTCGCATGTTTATTGCGTTTTTGCGAGAATCTCGCAAAAATGTGGAGCGGTCTTAAGATATATTTGTTCTTGAAGACGACAGCCAACTCTGTGGTGCTGTGGCGAATAGTTTGCTGAGTGAAATTGTGAATTGTTGGTCTGGGTTTGACTTAATACATGATTTTCTTAAGTAACGATTCATGTTTCTTTCGATAGCGAGAGAAAAACATTGAATATGCCATCTGCTTCTTATCCCGGGCATACTGTAAAAGTCTGTTAGGGGTTTTATTTGCGTTTTTGAGGGCGATAGGCTGATCCCCTGTCACTGCAATAGTCTCTCCATCATTATAATACCTCCAAATTTATCAAACGTGACATCAGATGGTTTTATAGACTCTGATGTTCTGTCTACCCCATAGTGATTCTGCAGTGATTTCTGCGACACGATAGAAAGTATTGTTGATAGAGATAGAGTTTGTGTGAAACTGCGACAAATCGCTCGAGCGTTCGTTGGCGTCGAGAACGGTCCATTCGCACCGCTGTCACTCTCGCTGTCGCTGCCGTCCAGCTTGCAGCCTAAGGGATACAGGCGGAAGTAATGTATATTTGTAATAATAAACACACGTTCTGACGACCTCTACGACGAGGTGTAATACTATATCCTGAAACACCAGTTATAGTCGGTTTTATCCTAGTACAACGCAAATATTAAAAATAAAAAGTTGGAGAAAATAATCAACGAATGAAGAACATTAAAAACCGACTTCACATCAAAACTTTGGCTGAGTTATAATGTCATCAACGTAAACATTTCCCGAAACCATACATATTTTTTCAAAAATTTGAAATTTTCAATGAAGTACTCAACCGATTTCGATGAAATTTATATGGGACCAACTATAAAGTATCTTCTATCACATGAAACAATTTCAAAAATTGATTCATAATTGTCCGAAATATCGTGTAACAAAAACACAAAAAAACATACAGACGAATTGAGAACCTCATCCTTTTTTAGAAGTCGGTTGAAAAAAACAGAATAAAAACAATTATCTTGACTTAAAATTGTCGAGTTGAAAGTTTGTTTCAATTATAGATATAGTAGCGGACACGGGACTCCTCAGAACACCTGATTCCACTAATCCCCCTTTAACGATCTGCCTTGGTGCAGTCGTTAGTATAGTAAATAATAAATAAATAAATAAATATTTTTTCACAGTATTTAATTTCACGGTTAAATACGTCCCACCGGCTTTCACTGGCTTTAATTTTATTTTTCTGTTTAATTCGCCGAATTGTGGCTTTAAAGACACGTGTGATCACTAGGGACTGATATTTCTGAGCCTCTGCTATTGGCTGTGTATCTCACTAGTATCAAATGCTTTAGTACCTAACTAACCTTTTTATAAATATTAAATAAAACACTTTTTAACCGGATTTATCGCGTATATTTACATTTTAAATTTTTGACTCGACGTTTCGGTGTCTTTGCAGACCCCGTGGTCGCGAGCGACTGAGGTGTCAAGCGTCGGATTGATAGATTGAAAAAGTTATACATCATCATCTCCATCTGTTTCTCAGTCTTCGAGCGTAGCGTTCTGGATTGACACAAAACGAGCTGACAGTATCTTGAGTTTCAGGTCGTGCAGCTTGCTGGATGTTAGATTTAATATTTTTCAGGATAGGGTCCCATGTCGGTGATAGTTTCCAACCATCTTCTCTATTGAAATTAGGGTGTTTTTTAATTTCAATCGCTTTTCTGATCATTCTAGGAATGTAATGCTTCTCTCTAGATAAAATTTTCACAGAGTCAAACCTTAAGTAGTGGTTGGGCTTCTCCATGGAATGCTCACAAACTGCAGACTTTGAAGCTCTTCGATTTTTAATATCAGCTATGTGTTCTTTTACGCGGGTTGATACGTTTCTTTTGGTTTGACCAATGTAGGAAAGCCCACATCCGCACTCAATCTTGTAAACACCTGGGTCTTGTAAAGGGATGCTGCATTTAACTGAGCGAAGATGTTGACTTATTTTTGAATTAGGTTTAAATATTGTTTTTATTGAAGCGCGCCTAAGAATGTTTGAGATTTTATCTGTGACGCCCTTTACAAAAGGTAAAAATGCAGGTTTGCGTTCGACTGTCTGCGGCTTCACGTGTTCACTGCGGCGGCGACGAGGTGGTTTGTGGCCGTTTTCACGAAGCACCTTGACAACATGTTTCAGTTCATCATCAATGTGCTGAGGATCGCAGATTCCATGTGCTCTCTGAAACAAAGAGGAGCCTACGGCGAGTAACTGGCTCGGGTGGTGGTGGGACTTCCCATTTAAATATCGGTCAGTATGGGTGGGTTTCCTATAAACTGTGTGACTTTTTATACATATTTCATAGTTCTTTTCATTATCTGTTATAAATAAATAAATATTTCGGACACTCACACAACATAATCTAGCCCAAATTAAGTTTCTCAAAGAACTTGTGTATTGGATACTAGATAACTGATAAGCTTAAGAAATATATACATACATATTGAATTAATACACATTTTTATTAGCATAATTCACCAAGCTGGCCCAGTGCTGGATGCCGGATTCTAGAATTTTTAGGGTGCCGAAATGGCTTCTAGCAAACTCCTAAGACTACTGTAAGTAAAGAACACCCGGGACCGAGTGCTTAACGTGCCCGTGCTTTGGATCACTTAGCTTAAGATAACCCAGATGGTTGTTAGCTCTTTGTTTAAATAAAATCTTATTTCATAAATCCTAGAAGCTTAATAATTATTCAATATCAACCACCATTCAAATAACACCACACCAACAGAGATTTATTTCGGTAACGTTTTATACTATCGAACCAAACTGAATCATGGCCCATTTTCCTGGTAATTCTTTTGAAACTGTCAAACTTGTAATGTCTATCGCGTATAATGCACTTAGGACATTTTAGATCACGAGGGAAATATACAGGAGGAGGAATATAGAGGAGCTGCCCTATCCAGTTTTTTCCAGGGACTCAAGTAAAGCCTACGCGCGGGGTGCGGGAGGGGTAAGCGAAGGGTTATGTATGGCCAATCATAGCCAAACAGGCGATGGCATTAGTCACCTAGTAGCGAGTAGTAAAAACCGGTTGAAACATAAGGTTAAATTATTCACATGATCATCAAAAAAGTTCAGCTATTCTTTACTAGGTGGCTCTAGTTTTTTAACGAAATTTCATACCTTCCAAATCTGTCAGAAAAAACCGCGAAATAAAAGTATTTCTACTTGACGCTAGATAGCGCAACCTCTTTTCGCGGCATAACATCACCTAGGCAACAAATAACAATCTGGAATTTTTGACACAAATAATTGGAAAACAAACAATTTGTAAAAATAATTATGAATGAAATTATCTTCGTGGTAAGTTAATTTTACTTGGATTGTCAATGTAATTCCTTTATAAAAGTATAGAAAACTAAATTTTACATCGAGAAACAATGGAGGATTTAATTTTTTTTTAATATCTACACGTGTACATACTTCACAGAAGTCAGCGACGAACTGACGCCAGTGCCTCTAGCGAGGAATAGCTTGAACTAAAGGCTGTGACGTCAGGACAACCCAAATTGAAGCTGTGCAACTTTGCTTACAGCAGCTCTACTATGTATCTGCTTTGTGTTTTATATACTGTACGAACTTTGTACTCATTAAATGACAGTTTCGAATGAAATGATAAGAAGTTCGTCACCAAGGCAACCTAGTTTCAAGCGAATTTTGACCTACAGCATTTTAATTCGTTCGATATTAGAACTAGTTCTATCCGAACCCGTGGCTGTCATCTTCGAACTCATCTTCGTTTACCAACAGGTAAGGTGAAGGACATACCTATGCAGCCTTACTCACAATGATACAAAAAATATACGAATCTATCCTTAGTATAGATATTTAATAATTTAAATAATTTTGTTTACCTAGTTCTAAAACAAAACACTTTTAATTTTAAATCGAATGAAAATCAGTGTTATCTGTGCGGAAATAAATTGACGTTTACAATTAATTAGACACCCTAAATTATTACCGCCTACTAAATAACACCGCGCAACGTAAACCTATTCATAAAAAAACTGTCAAATTGCATAACTTCTCATAACTTCCGTTCACATAGGAAATAAAATCAAAGTCAAATCAAATTAATTATAATAATACCAAATATAATAACAACCTACTACACTATTAAACTAGACCGACAAACAGATCAAATCAAAATGGCGGGTAATATGACGTTTTAAAATTAGTGGGAAATTCATTGATCACAGAAAAAAGGTTATTATAGTTAAATTAAAAGTAAGGTCAGTTTCAGACGCAGTCGGTTGTAAGGCGCCGAGTAACCATCGCGCCTTGGTCTGTGCGGGAAATAAAAAAAAAAAACAAGTAAATTTACGCGCGTTCGTATAGTTACTTAACAAAAATTTTCTTTATAAATTACGAATTACATATTTTTGTTTAGCGTAATTTCAAAGAAGTGTAGTGCTAGCTTTTGGTGTTTAATTGTTGTTCCGGAAGTATTTATTTAAACGGGAACTAAAAGTAAGTTAAATATTTTGTTAATTACATAATGAGTTTGGTGAATAATCAAAGAATCCAATAACAAAAGACAACTACATTGACCTATTTAAAGTAAGATTGATTCACTTGCAGCTATGAAAAAAATCCGCTATATTAGAGGTACTATATTATAAACACGAAAGTTGTATGATTGCGATCATTCCAATCCCTGTTGCTCAGCACTCCTGTACACAAAACGACAGCTAACTCTGATTCCATTGCTGTGACAGCGGTGCATCTTTGGGATTCCCTCCCTCTAGAGATCAAAAAATCACCTAGTAAAATTTCTTTAAAAAAACGAGTTAAGAGGTTTTTCCTGGAAAAAATGAGATTATATTTATACCTATTCCCATATTCTAAAACATAACTTATTTTTAATAAATTATTAGACGCTTTGCTTTCTATTTATGTATATTAAAACGTACTTTTTTGTATATTTAACTTAATTTTATTTAATATAAAAATATACTTTGCCCACCAACTCAATCTTCAACCCTAAGGTTGGCTGGTAGATAATGCCATGTGGCATTAAGCCCACCTGTACAATGGAATGTGAACGAATAAATAAATAAATAAAAAAATAATAATAGTAGTTTCACGCGTTAATGAAACTGCTACTAAAAACTACAACTGCAGTGAAACTGTAAGTAAAAATCCAACTACTGAATGGATTTTTTGAAACTTTACATAATATTGCTTGCAAATGAGAGAAAAATATATACCTAGGCTATAAATTATAAAGATATCGTATGAATTAAAAAAGTTATTCAACGCGCAAGCGATGTATTAAAAACGCACTGTGCTTTTATGTAAAATATAGTTATTAGTTAGTTTTTTGTAAGTTAGAAGTAACATATAAGAAGATTCTTAATTTTTATGTTTATTATTAAATATACAGGATGGAATTTTTCAATGCCCCTGGAGGGAAAGTACTCTAAATAATAGAAATAGCATTTTACTCCAAAGAAACATTCCTTTATTTTGGGAAATAAATAAAACTGCATTCAAAGATTTTCGAAAATTCGCACGGGAATCAAAACGACTAAAATTTGTAAAAATGACAACCTGTAAGTAATTTTATTGCATCGATCGTTAGGGTCAATTACAGGAATGAAATCTCTCTAACTTACTAGGTGAATTTAATGAAAGAAAAACCATGAAATATTTAATTTTAGATTTTAGTCGGTCAGATTTCTGGGTTAAGCAAGCAAATTTTCGAAAAATCTTTGAATGCAGTTTTATTTATTTTCCATAGTAAAAGAACGTTTCTTTGGAGTAAAAATTGCTATCTCTATTATTTAGAGTTCTTTCCATCCAGGCGGCATTCAAAAATTCTACCCTCTAGATAGGAATCTGGAGAAGATAATGTACAGCGTTACGTTTGTAAGGTATTTTAGTTTGTATAGATTCCAATAGATGGCGATATTTGTATTATTAGATCGCGCTAGAACTTTTTTATATGGTTTTGCTAAATAGTGAAAGTTTTGTTGAATATATGTGATCAGCTGTACTTATCTTTATGTATACTTTTGTTAAATTTACTCATGTCTGAAATACTAATCCTGTGCAAATTAAGTCGACGGCATCAGCTAACATCTCAATTTAATTTTATAACAGTATTATAAAAGTCGGTTATAATACATACATACATAACTTCACGCCTGTCTCCCTGTGGGGCAGGCAGAGACAAGGGAACACCAGTTACTACGATCCAGACATACCTCTTTCGCTTCCTCCACGTTCATTAATCTTTTCGATTATAATTGGCGACTTTATTTTCTTATTTCCTTAAATGTAAGTAATGAAGAAAAAAATATTCAAAATCAATTGACAACACCGTATAAATCCAGTACCTATAATTTAATCAAAAGAAAAACAAGATGATTAGGAAAGCAATCTCTCATTTTAGTTTACTTTTAGAGAGCGCTGTAAAGGACATGTTTCCGTTTCTTTGTGTCTGGGGCTTGAATGTGAGCACATGTCATATTGAAGAGAATATGTTGACAAACAAATAGTGTTTTTAAGTTCTTGCATTTATAATGCTCAATTATTCTTAAATAACCAAAAAAATGTGATAAATAAAAATTGCGCGGCCAGGACTCGAACCTGGAACCCATCGTTTGCCGGACGAGTGCTCTTCCATTGAGCGGTACGCCTCGAAATTACTTACCACATTTTTACTTTTACGTTATATTGCTAACGTAGCTCCATCTTATGGTATAGCTTTGCAGCTAAGACCACCCGAGACCAATTTCTTTTCAGACATTATTCCCAGTTAAAGTGAAGCATTGCAACGTTTAATAATGTTTTTAAGTTTTTGCATTTATAATGCTCCACTATTCTTAAATAACCGAAAAAATGTGATAAATAAAAAAAGTCCTGGCCGGGCAATTTTTTATTTATCACATTTTTTCGATTATTTAAACAAATAGTAACCACTCAATTTCAGATAAACATTAACAAAGCACAAGATTTATTGAAAATAGCTTCACCGTACATAGCGATTCCATTCCTTCCGATTTGAAGTAACAGGCTTGTATTAAAAGACAAGACAGATGATATGACAATGACAACTTTGACAAAAACAAAAATGTCAAAGATGGCGAAATGTAAAGATGACCTTGCATGACGGTTGCCATTTACATTAAACTTGAAGATTTTTGTGCGCCATTAATTAAGCTAATTGTAATTTTTCAACATTTTTATCGGTACCAGCGGGGCTAGCATGCTACCATCGACAACGATAAATCGGGTCTTTAGTCTATATTTTATTAGAATGAGAAAATAAACGCGATCAATTCGCTTGAAAAGTGTTCATGAAAAATTAAAATTTTAATGCTTGAACGACGGAAATTTTTGCCATCTTTAACGACCCAAAGCAGTCGAATTGACCTCTGAAGTGGTGTATATTGGCTAGGGTCATATATCAGCTCACATGAAATTTTAAAACCTATTCTTTGTATTTTTGTTCATCATATTATTTTTAAATATTGAGCTTTTATTTTTTTACGAAGAATGATCATTATATTTGACGATATTTTTGACGACTGTATGGTGTAGTGGTAACATACATTGCCTTCTATTGTCAAAGATGGCGAAATGTAAAGATGACCTTGCATGACGGTTGCCATTTACATTAAACTTGAAGATTTTTGTGCGCCATTAATTAAGCTAATTGTAATTTTTCAACATTTTTATCGGTACCAGCGGGGCTAGCATGCTACCATCGACAACGATAAATCGGGTCTTTAGTCTATATTTTATTAGAATATGGTATTTAGTGTAAGTAATTTATTAAGATTATGACGTATTTGGTTCTATGGTCTTAATCATGGTATCAAATAGAGTAATTCTATCTATTATGGTGCGCATATTAGCTTAAGTAATAGGATAAAATAACAAAATAATATTTATCTTGTCGATTCGACTATTTATCGATGGTAGCATGCTAGCCCCGCAGAACAATTTTATCTACGTTGCGGTCTAGTGTTTATTAAATATTCCAATTTTAAAAAATTGCCTTTGTTACGAAGAATACAAACAATTTCAAATATTTTTGAAATAAGAATTAGGGGATTCGACAAGAAAATTATAGAGAAAGAAAAACCAGCCAGCACTGGGCCAGCTTGATGTTTTACGGTCTGTATCTCCTCGTCCAGGAGGCGTATTTACAAAGGCTATACCATTAGAGTGAAAGTGCGAACTGAACTGGCTATGCTTTTGTATGACAAAAACTTGCCGAAACCCTAATCTATTCTAGTACAGAAATTGACCGAAGTCGCGTAGACTTTGTGAGATAACTTCAATGGAACATTGCAGCAACAAAAGCTATCCCATTTGATATCGATATTTACCGATCGTTAGCTTCAATTTGAAACTTAAATGGCAATTGTTCTGATTTTCAAAGATAGGAATAAAATGTGCATGCATTATGACCATCGCTATTTTGATGACTTAACGTTTGACTTTTGACCAAGTCGGGATTGTCCAGGGTTGACTATAAATTATAATAGCTGACCAGGTTTATGGCGCTTCGCCGGCCGCTACCGCGGCACCGCTCGCTCCGCTCGCTCGGCTCGTGCACGTCTATTTAACTATATGCAACCTAACATGCTCCTCCTCGCTGCGCTCGTCGTCGCACCTAACCGTACTGATTCCGCCTTCCGGTGCGGGAGCCCTTCTCGTAGCCTATCTCTTTCATCGCAATGTAAATCAAACAAAGATATACCTACTTTTCATCTTGACAGAAGCTTATCTATTTGAGTGAGTATGTATTATACAGTACTAGGTTTTGTCTTTGCATTTCTTTGAAAATTACAAGAGCAAAAGCTAATCCATTTCAGTCAATTTTTTTACTGAGTTAAATTAGGTTTTGTCGAGTAATATGCATAAACAAAAGCTCCTCTATTAGAGTCTGACTCGTGTCTCAAATAGTATAGCCTTTGTATATTCGCGTCCAGGAGAGACTAATAGCGCCACAATGAGGTCATTACAAAGTATTGCGATGATGATAAACTGCCACTCGAAGTCAAGTCTGCCCAAACTTTGAAAACATTTAAAAAACTGGTCAAGCAATATTTCTTTTCTAAAGTCACGACGTTATAGTACAAGTTAATTAGTTACAATGTTTACATTTATTTTTATTTAGAGTCATATCTATAAATATATATTATATTGTACTACGTATTTTATATAAGTACGTGTATTTAATTATATCGTTGTGTATTATTCGTATGTAACTGCTTTATATCTATGTATGTGCCTAATTATTTTAAATTCAATGTAGTAAATCTATGCCAAGACACTTTCGTTCCTTATCACAAAATTTCGATTCCTTAATCACATCACACATGACACAAGCTTTGCTTGCAAATACCTTACAATTTTGAGGCCATGTAGCTGGTGTGATTGTCTGGACATTTTTTTATTCATACAGGGTTAATTTTAATTAGACATAACCTCTTGCAGGCAGCCTCTCCACATCAATCCCAATAACATTTGTTTTTTTTTTTTTATATTGTAAGGTTTGGACGTTTGTCTTCCATGCCACCTGATGGAAAGTGCGCATGAAGACTATGGTGTTACACGTCCATCCACGAGAAACCTATTCACTCGACACTTAAAAGTTCCAGGACTGTAGTGGTCAGGAAAAACAGACGCAGGCAGATTGTTCCACACCTTGCCAATCCGCACCAAAAAGGAACTATCGAAGCGTTTTGTTCGACTTCTTGGTAAATCCACTATATATGGATGGAAGTTCTGTCTGCGTCTGGTAGTCCGGTGGTAAAAAGGGGTGGGTTCAATTTGGTCAAAAAGAGCACTTGCACACTCACCAAAATGTAGCCGATAAAATACTGTCAAACAAGCAACCTTACGACGATCCTCCAGCGTCTGCAATTTTTTATTTGTAAGATTGTTGTTATTTATGAGTTTACGGGCTCTTCGGTCAACAAAGTCTAGCGCATCGAGCTGGTATTTGGCAGAACCATCCCAAAGGTGACTACAGTACTCCATGCACGACCTCACTTGGGCTGTGTATAAGTTGAGCAGCCGTTCAGGGCTGAAGTACCGATGGACCTTCGAGATGATACCCAATTTTCTGCAACTTTTTAAAATTAATAGCTTTTAAAATTTTAGTTTTCCCATACAAAAAATATTATTAGCCTTTGCTTAGAGGCGTAACTCTATTTACTCTGAGCGTAGGTATGCCACGCACCTTGCGCAGTAAAATATCGCTTCATTATAATCATAGGCACTTCTTACAACATGTTGTTTTTTATTTTTTGTGTCATTTATCACGATTTGTAAAAAGTCGTAGAACAAATGTTGTTGGTTGAGATGGAGAGGCTGCCCGCAAAAAGTGATGCATTAATTAAAATTAAACCTATATTTTCAAAATAGAATACCATATTTTGCTGTTAAAAAGAAATCTGTTTAATTAGTAACCACCCCAATTAAATACTATACACCGAGCTACAGGCTAAATTTCTGCAACATCTGTACTATTTTTCAAATTTATTTAATCTTCTTCTTTTATATTCTCAATTTAAATTTCGTGGTAAAGCCAAATCATAACGTCTTTTCTGGTTTTTAACATACATCGCTTTTGAGAATAAACTACGATGAAATTTATCCTAGGTTGAAACAGTTTTAACTAATACTCACTGGGATTATAGATGAGAGATCCCATCAAGTTTGGAACCTTACGTGTTAGTTAATCTGTCGAGCATGCTCTTTCGATATCCGTGGTATAGTGGTCTAGACTCGATGCTACTGCGCAAATCGAGAAGTCGCGGGTTTATTTCCAACACGAAACAAGAAAAAAATGTTCCATGTAACTCGAATATTTGTGCGAAACTTTTAATAAAAGATGAAACTTTGACATTTATTTACATTTTCCACCAAAATTAAATCCGTAGTTATGTGACACTATCCCATTCTGTTTTATAAACATAATAATTTGCCGCTGTCTCCCAGTGGTGGTCAAATGCAAATTTTGTTTAAAGTCGTTTCGCTGTCCACCAGTGGTGGCCAAACAAGTGGTCATCGAGAATGATCGGTAACTTTTAAACGCGTGGGAAATTCTGAATATCTAGGTATGACCTTATACTAACAAATCGGACCCGTAATTACATAGATTAGCGCGTTCAACCAAACAAACAAACTCTTCAGCTTCAGTTCATTACAATAGATAAGTTACCCCCCGTTCAACATGGTACGTTTTACTGGATACGTTTTTTTTTCATCGATGGCGCATGGACTTGTATGGGCGATTTCACATAATGGCACACTATTCAGCATACGTATTTTCGATACAAAAAAGGTATCCAGTAAAACGTTTCATGTGTGAAAGGGCTGTAAGGTGCAAAAATAGGAGTCACTTTAAGTAGGCGTGAAATTACCTTAACAAACTAAATTTAACCAGTTATCTCTACTAATAGTATATCAAGTTTACCATCTGTTCCTACCGCTTACTTAGTAACAAGGTTACAGTAAAAGAGATTGTGTAGTATCCGCGTTGTGGAATTCTACTCCTTTGTGCAAATTTATCAGAATTGGTTCAGTAGTCATTAAGATGAAGAGTAACGAACATTTATACATCCTTAGAATACCTACTTTTGTTTTGTAACCGTGAGGCTAATTTACAAGTTCGTTCTTTGTGTAACTGTGATATCGCAGGTTAAACAACGTTTGGCGTGGTCGGTACTTGTATGGGTGACCGTCGACCATTAATTTCTCACGATGACTTCCGTGCTTTGGAGGTCACGTTGAGCAGTCGGTCCTGGGTGCTGTATACTTGTATACAGTAGTCTTTAGGGTTTGTCAGAAGCCATTTCGGCGTCGAAAATTCTGACATCCACCACCCAGCACTGGGTCAGCTTGGTGGATTATGGCCTATACCTCCTCGTCACCCAGGGGAGAGACTCTTGGCCCTGCAGAGGTTCATTTGCATCTTATTATTGTTACAAACGCGAAAGTTTGTCTGTATGTATATTTGTTCCCTTTCACGCAAAACGGGTTGATGGATCTGAATAAAATAAAAATATGTATAGGTCGACGACTACTTGGCGATTGAGTAACACTGTCTACTTTAGACGCCAGTGGTCGCAGGTTCGATTCCCGCACGGAACAAGAATAAAAATGTATTTATATTCTAGGTTCCCCTAGTTCGCTACATGGTATCCCATATCACAAGCTCTGGTTAGTTTGGGGCCATGTAGTTGGTGTGATTGTCTGAGGATTTTAATTTTTTTAGGCATTACTTTTTATATGGCATTACTAGCATAAATATCAAAGTCGTTTTTCTGGTGTCACTGTTGTCAATCGAACGGTAGTTATCAGTGATATCAGTGACTGTGACGATTTATTCCATATAGAATTGCTGAATTCAGACTTTGATTACAATAAATAAAAATCAACGAATGCAGAGCATTAAAAAAACCGACTTCACGTCAAAACTATGGCTGAGTTATAATGTCATCAATGTCAAAATTCTCCAAAATCATACATATTTTCAATGAAGTACTCAACCGATTTCGATTAAATGTCTATGGCACCAACTATGAAGTATCTTCTATCATATTAATTTTTCAAAATCGATTCATTATTGTCCGAAATATCGTGTAACAAACACACAAAAAAAGAACATACAGACGAATTGAGAAACTCCTCCTTTTTTAGAAGTAGGTTGAAAATAATTATTGTATTTTGTGTTTTTATTTTTAAACCTGATAAGTACTAGTTGCCTATCGTTTTAATAATATACTTCTCATTAAAAAGTAGGACAGTACCAATTTTGTTATTTTTTTACGATTCTTTGATAAGAAAGAATAATCAAGTATCAAGTTTGTTTAATCCATATGTGTCGTACTACAGTACCATGATAGGATTTTTTTAAATTTCCCAGTTTTTTTCATTTTCTACTTTCATAAGCCAGACTATATTAGTTATGTGACTGGTAATTTGGTAATAGTGTACTAAGACTCGTTGAAGTCTTTTGGTCGTAATAAACAACTTCAATGAACTACCAAAATCTTTCTATTTGACCAACCTTAAACTTAATTATCCAAGTTCATTAAGAAATATTTAGATCAAATATGGTTCGTACCATTATTATTATTATTATTGGGGGTTTTGGGACTATATGAGCAGTCTTGTCCGCTCGTCACACTGCGACCTAAAAGATCTATTGTGTGAGTCCCAATTTATAACTCGCCGCACACTCCAATGGAGTCCAGGAAATTTAGGATTTTCCTTACGGCGATGCTCCTAATCTCTTTTGGATCCAGCTCATGCTTATCCAGGTGAGCGAAGCGCTTGTGCATAACTGCGGGGCAGTGGCACAGTAGGTGTAGAGGGGTTTCCTCTGCGCTTTCGCAGTATCTGCAGAGTGCCGTGTCAGTGAGACCCAGGTTGGACATATGCTTGTTTAGTTTGCAGTATCCAGTACCATACCATATCGTATGTATTATCGAGACTGGCAACGTCACCTGGTTTTACCCGCAGAGGGCGAGGCTCCATGTCTATACACCACGGCGCTATTTGCCGTGCAACGGTATGGCATACGGCCCTAACTGTTTTTAAGTTTATACCGTAAACATACTGGCTGCAACGGGTTGGTTATTGATACCAACATTATTTTTTAAGCAAATCTTACTAAAAGTCAGTTAAGGGACGGAGGATTTATTGGCGAATTTGCGGGCGTCAGGCTAACCCCCTGTCACTGCTATAGACTCTCTCCATCATAATAACACCTCCAAATTTGTCAAACGTGGCATCAGATGGTTTTTAATACCCTCTGGTGTTCTGCCTACCCCATTAGGGATACAGGCCTGAATTTATGTATGTATGTATGTCTTACTGCTATTTTTAGCGATTAGCGTATTACATAAAAACATAACTTCACGCCTGTATCCCTTATGGGGTAGGCAGAACACCAGAGGTTATAAGACCATCTGATGTCACGTCTGACAAATGAGGTATTAAAATGATAGGGATAGGCTATTGCTGTGACAGGAGGTCAGCCTATCGCCTACAAAACCGACAATAAAACCTCTGAGAAGCAGCTGGTACATTCTATGTTTTTCTTTCGCTCCCAGTCTAGCATGGAAGCAATTAATGTATTAAAATACATTATTATTGAGTAACAGCTTAATAAATCATACAATAAATCTAACAGCGTGGCTGTTATTAGGATGGGTGACTGCCGATCATTTATTTCTTACGACGACTTCCGTGCTTCGGAAGGCACGTTAAGCAGTCGGTTACAGTTGCTGTATACTTGTACACAAGTCGTTAAAGTTTGTCAGAAACCATTTCGGCAGCCTGAAAATTCTGACATCCATCATCCAGCACTGGGCGAGCTTGGTGGATTATGGCCTATACCCCCTCGTCACCCAGGGGAGAGACTCATGCCCTACAGTGGGCTCATTGAAAAGTGTTGTGTTGATGATGATGATGATAACTTATCTCAGAAACTATCAGATATATTTGAGCATAAACTATGCCTTGGCAAATAATTCAATGCAGTAAACTGACGGGTCGAAATGTCAAACAGAAAAATAATGATACCAGTTAAAATCTTCGTAGTGTAAGGTACTGAATGAGAATGATTGAAATTGAATGGTACTTTTTCATTCGTTTAGAAAAACATTTTAAAGCTATGTATGAATACGTTAATTTGATGTATACTTTATCTTTACAGTAACTTTAATGAAAATAATTAATTACCAAACATATTTAGTGCTTAAAAACGGTCACAGAAGAAGTAAAATTTGTTTTTTCTTTTGCACTCTTTTAAAGTCACGAAAAAGTAAGATGCGTAAAGCATCCTCACTCTAGAATGGGAAAATGAAAATATAAAATATTTTGTGAGTCAAAATATTTTTTTTCCTATTATTTAATAAAAAAAAAACATTCGTTTATTTAAACCGCATTCCTATTTTCTTTCTTCCCTGAAGTGGGCACACTGGAACTGTTATTTTGCTTGAGTTATTTGCCAGGGTGTAGAGAGATTAAGCTACGCTGATTTGAATCAAATCATGTAAGAGTTAAGGTCGGAATTTTTCCTAAAAATCTCCGGAAAAAATCTCCTAGATACTCGCATGTAATAAAGTACCTGCGTCTCTCTTTACCACGATAACTCATATTCTTAATTTAGTAGATCTTCATAGAACTTCACGATAACTTACCATTAGTCTTACCAATAATCTTAAAAAAAAAAACGCGAGCTATAATGTAATCTATAAAAAACAACCTTACGAAAGTCATAATAAGTCATAGATAATGATAACAAAGCGGAAACAAGAATATTTTAAATGCATTCGAAAAAAAAACAATAACCGTAAAATTAATTCAATTCTATAAAAAAAAACATTCAAATGGATTCAAAAAAAGAACAACAAAGATTGTTTTTTCTTTTTTGTGAATTCGGGTCACAAGGATTAATCTACACAATTTTAGGATACAACAGAATCAATTATGCATATGTCACCTTCAATTAAATACACAATAATAGTACACAATGCCTCAACAATAAATATCATAATGGCTAGTTAAAGAGGTCATTGCCAATCGACTAATGAACTCTACGCACAGTTTGCTACGCCGAATTCAAGCTAGTCACGTAGGAGTTAAGGTCGAAATTTGTATGACTATCACGTAGCGCTTGTAATGTATTGTGAATTGAGGATAAAGGCGTTTTATATTTTCAACTTCTCATTGAAGATTTTTAAATACCTATCTACAGTTATTTATTTATTTATTTACTCTTCATTGTACAAACACAAAATAGAAAATAAAGGACAATAAAAAAAAGAAAACACGATCGGCGGCCTTATCGCTAGAAAGCGATCTCTACCAGGCAACCAAAGGTTGCCAGTTAGTGCATTGTTTTTTATTTTATTTTAGTATTTAACGCGGTAACACATTAGTTAAATTGGATTAAATAAAATGAATGGGTTCCTTCCGTAACGTACTATCTATACATATAATAAAATGGTAGGAAAGTCAAAACTGTACATTGAATATTTTTTTAAAAGAATACTTGGGGTATGACCTACAATCGAAACAGAAACCAAAAATATAGTTTTTAGAATTTTTGTCTGTTTGTCTGTTTGTCTTTCCGGGATAAACTCAAAAAGTACTGCATGGATTTACTTCAAATTTGGCATGAAGATAGTTAAGAAGTCGGGTCAACATATAGGCTACATATTATCACGCTAGCAGTGTTATAATCGTAGGTGCGTTTGGTGCTGCATAGCGTTCACGCAGACGACGTCGCGGGCAGCAGCTAGTTATATTTATAATAGTAGGTAAAGTTTGTTAATTTTGATGGATGGATGTATGTAACTCGTATGTACTGATCGAACCAACTGAATCATGACCCACAATAAGCTCATTTTGGCAAATCGTCTAAATGCTATAGTTGAATTGTTTTCGAATGATTTTCGTAACAGTAAATAAAATATAAATTGGCGCGTTAAGAAAATAAAAAATATGTCAATAAAATTGTTTATTTTAAAATTATAAATTGAACTATTAGTCAAGTTTAATTGTTATTATTAAATGTAAATAAATAAAGGAAATTTCATAAAAATATTCATCTTAAATAGACAGATTCAAAGAAACCGAACGTTCAGTTGATAGTAATTGAAAATACTGATTTGACATTGAATCGATGAATATGAGCGGCCATATTGTAATCGGAAGTTTATATACATTTTATTCACCAACTGATTCGATACGTCAAAGCTATCGAATGGAAAATCGAACAGTTTCATAACGTCAACGTCACAAAGATTGTCAATTTTGAACTGTCACAAAAACCACTTGAAAAGAATTCAACTATAGTAGCTAAAGTTAATGTTTCCAAATTGGAATATTTAATAAACACTAGACCACAACTTAGCTTAAATTATGCTGGTATCGATAAAAATATCGAAAAATTACAATAAGCTTAATCAATGACGCACAAAAATGTTAAAGTTTAATGAAAATGGCAACCGCCATGCTAGGTCATCTTTACATGCTGTTACTTGAAATCGGAAGGAATGGAATCCCTATGTACGGAGAAGCGATTTTTAATAAATCTTGTGCTTTTTTAATACGATGTCTATCTGCAATTGAGTGATTACTATTTGTTTGCATATTTATTCTCTTCAATATATCCTTGTGCTCACATTCTAGCCCCAGATGCAAAGAAATGGAAACATATACTTTGCTTGAAGACAGGTTTCCATGGAGACGAACTTGTTATCATTACACTCAACACTGACATTTAATGAGTACAGAATTCGTACAGTATCTAAAAAGTCATAAGTATGTTATACGCGATAGACCTTACATTTTCAGCAAAATAGGTCATGATTTTTCACCAGAATTCCCTATAAATAAATAAAGAGACATAACTACACTTTTCCCGACGCGCTGCCTCAGTCAACACGCACACAGCAGTATTCCCGCCACACGCACACCACCACCCGCTAAGTATCTTTTGTATTACGCTTATGTAACCATTACCTTATACCTGTTAAAACTGAGGTTAGCAGCGCTATAGAATTCCCTTTCGTGCGGAATAAGATTCATCCTCCTTCTACTAGAGCTTGCTTTAGTGGGAACCAAACCTTTCCTTGGCGGAAAAACAAAAGAAAATGCGTTGCGTAATGAATGCTTAAATGTTCGGTTATGTTTACTCATTAAATAATATGCTTCCATTCTCGAGTGGGAGCGAAAGAAAAACGTAGAATGTGCCAGCTGCTTCTCTTCCCGGGCATACTGTAAAACTCAGTAAAGGGACAGAGATTTTAAAGGCGTTTTTGTGGGCGATAGGCTGACCCCCTGTCACTACAATAGTCTGTCTTCATCTTTATAATACCTCCAAGTTTGTGAAAGTCTTGTAACCTCTGGTGTTCTGCCTACCCCATAAGGGATACAGGCGTGACGTTATGTACGTATGTATGAAACTAGTATTTATTTTATTTTTTCTCTTCATGTATGATCTCAAACAATCACGTCTTCGAATTTCGAAAGAGACCCACCAGTCACCCTGTTTATGTAAGCTTGGAAATAATAATAATAAAAATAAATAGAAATAAATATTTCTGACACTCACACAACATTACCTATCTAGCCCAAATTAAGTTTCTTAAAGAACTTGTGTTATGGATACTAGATAACTGATATACTTAAGAAATATATAAACATACATATTGAATAAATACATATTTTTATTAGAATAAACTTAAATAAACATCCATGACTTGACGACTAATATCTATGTTTATCACACAAATATCCGCCGCCGCTGGGTTTCGGAACCAGGACCTCTGGCATAGAAGGCAATGTAGGTTACCGCTACACCAGCTGCTCGTTTAAATAATAACCTACAACAACTCAAACCCATACCTTCAGTAGCCTCATTAAAAATCTAATGATGAGAAGCTATTTAATTAAGTTTTTAATCACACTAATTATCAAAATTGTTTCACAAAATTATTGCAATAACTTATTCAACAGCTGATTATTTTCCTTAAAAACAATTGATTTTCTTGAAGACTGATTACTTAAAATGTATTTAAATCGTGCCACCAATTCTATTGTTTCTGATGGGCGTCCATTCAAGTTGGTTAAGTTTAAGAGATTAATTACTTACTTATTGAAGGTTAATGGCTATAAATTAATCGTAATTACTTGGTAATGAAAATGGTTTAATGAATTAGAGAATGTTTTGTAACGGCCGCGTGCTGTTTTAACAGTGTAACTTTCCTGCAAGGGTGTTTTCTCGAAATATTCATTTCTTTTTTTTGTGTGTGAAAGTGCTACTACACGGTGAATGAATATTTAAATGATAAATTTTAATATGAAAGTATTAATCAATAATAATTACATTTATATACATACATACATAACTTCATGCCTGTATCCCATTTGGGGTAGGCAGAACACCAGAGGCCATCAAACCATCTGATGTCACGTTTGACAATTTCGAGGTATCATAATGATGGAGAGAGACTATTGCAGTGACAGGGAGTCAGCCTATCGCCCGCAAAAAACGCCAATAAAACCTCTGTCCCTTAACTGACTTTTACAGTATGCCCGGGAAGAGAAGCAGCTGGCACATTCTATTTTTTTCTTTCGCTCCCAGTCCAGCATGGAAGAAAAAGATTTATATTCAAATTGATATAAAAATAATGTAAGACTTAAATCAAATGTTCACTGACGAAGCCTCTCTTGCATTGCAGTAAGTACCTATACAAGGTCCATAATTTTACGTATTATTTTAAAAACCACAACAATGTATACCTGCCACCTGTAAAATTTGGAAAGCAAAAAAGAATTGATTGATAGATTGAAGGCTGTAATGCTTTTTAAATATTGTTCTCGCGCTCAACGTAAACAATTAGGGACACGTATTAAATCTAGGGATCTTTTGACAAATCGTTTATGATCGTGAATCGACGTAGGATGCGTTTGTTTAGAACAGCCCTATGGGTCCTGGATAAGCATGTCGTAAATGGCGACTAATTCGTTGCCTTATCACGTAACTTGCAAGAGCAAAGTGAAGGCATGAATTGCGCAAGATTTGCTAAAAAAGAACTAATTCGTATTACGTTACAGAAAAAACAAAGCCATAGCAATCCGACGACTGTGCTGCCTCGATCGTACAATCGATGTACTAAAAGTGCATATAATCCCTTTGACTTTCATACTTTTCGTGTGTACTTTTCTTCGAAATTTTAAAAGCAAACATCTGTTTCACATTTTACTAGTTTCTTTTTTAGCTACGAAATTGTTTTTGGCGCTAGTATAGTAGCAATAAATGCATTCTGCGATCAACGAACGATTGAACAGCTATCACTTACATAATACGATGTAAAGCAATAAATCGCGCGTCCATGGCGTCATGACTGCGCCATTATAACTGATAATATTTACGTGATAAGGCAGCCGAGTGACCCCGCTTAGTTGGATATTGTCGGAACACATCCCGCGTAAGCAATGATAATTGGCAGTAGATAGATTACCAACAAGTTTTGTACCATAAGATATAAGATTTTTACCATTTTACAATCCTGATTAAAAGCGCAAACTTTTGAAGGAACTTGCCAAGGCAATTTAGAACATATTTTTTAAAAGAGTCGTCCTTTCAAAGTCGACAAATTATTTAAAATTCATAGTTTAACAAATAGTCTTTTTTCTAGAAAACTTCTTTCTTTATTGTAGTCATTACTTATGACCTTCTAGAATTGTTATTTCGGGTTACGTTTCCAAAAAACCTAAAAATGGTTATTGTGTGACCAAATTTCTGGGTTTTTTAAATGCCCCTAATTTTCAAACTGCATGGATTAGGTTTTTTTTTCTGATTTTTCTCATGATGGTAAATCATCAAGTTAATCCTGTCGCCCCATTTCGGCTTGACGTTGAGTTCTGGGGCACCTATGGCTGTATGCATATCCGGTTATATAAGGAAAATGTATAAAAAGTATTTCAATTATTTTATTAATGTACAAAGTACCTACGCCTTACAAATCTTTCTTAGATAACATTGTCTGAAGTATTTTTCAATTTATTAATAATAACATAATAAGAACAGACTTAATCATGTTTTATTCAATAGACCTGATAAGACTTAAGTATTATTTTTAAAGTACTGCATTCTCATAATATTGTTTTTCACGATTCATACCACAGATATACATAGATGACGCTAGTGTCACAATGGGGTAGAAAACTGCCTACTTTTTCCACTAGAGGCGCTAATTACGCTTGACTCATAAGAACTGTCAAATACCATAGTAAAAGTTAATTGAAAATAATCAAAACTGAACTTATTATCCATATTATAAAGTTCATAATTCTATACAACATACATAACTTCACGCCTGTATCCCTTATGGGGTAAGCAGAACACCAGAGTTAATTAAACCATCTGATGTCACGTTTGACAAATTTGGAGGTTGAGAGTTTGTCGCCCACAAAAAAGCCTCCAATGAAACCTCTGTCCCTTACCTGGCTTTTACAGTATGCACGGAAAGAGAAGCAGCTGGCATATTCTGTTTTTCCTTTGCTCCCAGTCCAGCATACATAATTTCAAAATGTTTGAAATAATGAAAAATGTTAAATAAATATGCAAAGTTTTTGACACTGACTGTACGTACGTGTCAGTCAGTTTTATTAGTAAAATACGTCATTAAAATCCAGTACATATTGAAATTAGCTTTTGATTAAACTTGAGTACGCTCGCTCATACTTGATTAAACTTACTTTTCACATTTTAATACTATCATTTATTTATTTATTTATTTACACTTCAGTTTATATAATACAGGTACAGTAAAAGAAAAAAGAATAGCTACATGAGACATTAAAACTTGGTGCTCTTATCGCTGAGGAGCGATTTCTAGACAACCATGTTTGTGGAAGCGACAAAAAGAAACTTAAACTACAAATCTCATAAATATAAAAAATTACGAATAAACAAAAACGAAACAAAAAAAAACTGTCAATTTTGTTAATTATTCCATTATGAATAGACGTAATACAAACAATTATAATACACGACGACCACTTTGGCGATTGAGTATCACTGTCTGCCTCAGACACCAGTGGTCTTGGGTTCAATTCCCGCACCGAACAAGAAAAAAAATGTTCCGGATCTGGGTTTATCTATAAATTTATTTATATTCTAGGTTCCCCCTAGTTCGCTACATGGCATCCCATATCACAAGCTATGCTTACTTTGGGGCCATGTAGTTGGTGTGGTCGTCTGGGGAATTTATTTTATTGTATTATGATTAATGAATTTTTTTTTTTTAATTATATTGATTGATGATTGATGATCCGTAGTTTTAAAATAAATTTAATCAATACATTACAATAGAGTGCGGCCGTTGCGGGAATGCGTTCCTGACAGCTCCTTATGTCCACTGAATAAAGTTTATTTCCGATTAGAAAGTTAAAAAGCTATGACTTTGACAGCTGTCAGGAACGCAAACTCCCACCGGCCGCACTATAGTACGATACAATACTATAGTACGGAGCTGCGGTGCGAGCGCAGAACTTTATCGACTCGTGTGTTTACGAATGTTCGCATAGTATGGAGACGGTTTGTAAGCAATAATTAAAACCTATCCACTACCGCACGGCCAGCTTAAATAAATGTGTGCCTTATTAATTTTAAATGTTAGTATAGATGTTGTACTCTTAAATATATTTTTTTGTAATTCTCAGACATAATGTTCATTTAAAGGTGTATCTATATTGTTTTTTTGTTATTTTATTTGGTCATATAGATTTTGTATTTATTTAATTCGTTGTGCTAAAATTGTATATTAAGCTAAAATATTTACTTATAATTTTCTTTTGATATAAAATTTTATTATTATACTTAAACCGATTCTGACACTGTTGTACCAATTTTGACATTACATTTTTATATTTGCTGACTTGTTTCTAATGTTCTATTTTTATAATTATTACTTTTCTTTGAACTTTTTTATAATTTTAAACCTGTTTTTTTTTTGTATCGTTTTACCTTATATATAATGTAATGGTCATATGCCAATGTAATGGTGAATCATGGCTGCACATCATTACTAATTGTACCATATGTTTTGTTTTTACCTGTGATTATGAATGAATAAATGATTTATGATTTATTTATGATTTAAAATAAAAAATTACAATGTTACTAAAAACTTGCAACCGACTCTATACTATACGAACATTCGTAAACATACGATTCGATAAAGTTCTGTGCTTGCGCCGCATAGTTTACGCTAAGTTCGAAAGAGGTAAAAGAGGTTGCCATAACATAGTGATTTAGTGGACAGAATCTTAAACGCTGTGATAAGGTGCTTATTAAACTGACATATATTTTAAATTTTACTTCCATGCTGGACTGGGAGCGAAAGAAAAACATAGAATGTGCCAGCTGCTTCTCTTCCCGGGCATACTGTAAAAGTCGGTTAAGGGACAGAGGTTTAATTGGCATTTTTGTGGGCGATAGGCTGACCCCCTGTCACTGCAATAGCCTCTCGCAATCATTATAATACCTCATTAGTCAAACGTGACATCAGTTGGTCTTATAACCTCTGATGTTCTGCCTACCCCATAAGGGATACAGGCGTGAAGTTATGTATGTATGTATATTTTAAATTAATTAAATTAATGAGTGTGTGACTCAGTCAATGATCGCGCAGGGAATTATAACCCTTACTGCAATGTGCCACTCCACTTTCGAAGTCGACCGTACATATTTATATACTTAAACAACTTAACCATGACTTAAATTCCGGTTAACGAGCTCGTAAAATATAATTTAACATGGTCACATAACTTATTAAGTAACTTACTTATAGGTACTATTTTTTTACAATCAGCAACAAACTATATTAGATATTTAAATCGTGTAAAACATCAAATTAACTAATTAACATTAAATGATTTTAAAGTCGCATGATGTTTCATCGTCGCATTTTAGTTGTAAACGTTATTTCTGATGAACTGGTTCATTATCCATCATCCATAGTCAGTAGACGTCCACTGCCTCCCCCAAGGTTTTTCACGTCGCTCGGTCCCACGCCGCCCTCATCCAGCGTTTATCGGCGGTTCATCTTGCGGGGGGCCTGCCTACGCTGAATCTCCGAGTAAATGGCCGCCACTCGAGAACTTTTCTGCGCCAACGGAAATCTGTTCTGCGAGCTATGTGCCCTGCCCATTGCCCCTTCAGCTCTGCAATCCTTCTGGCTATGTCGATGACTTTGGTTCGCCTGCAAATCTCCTCATTCCTGATTCGTTACCGCAGGGAAATTCCGAGCATAGCCCTTTTCATTGCCCGCTAAGCGACTTTAAGCTTGTTTATAAGGCGTTATTTCGTGACCACGTCTTGGTGCCATATGTTATCACTGGCAACACACACTGGTCAACAAATAATATTTATTTATTTATTAAGGCGAAAAAACAGACAATATACAATTAAAATAACTTATAAATAAAAGCATTTATAGTAGGAAATGTACTTGTCCTCAACATTCTCACTGAGATTCATTAGAGATAAAAAAAAATTAGATGATGAAAAATAAAAATCTTATGGAACACACAATTTAAACACAATTTAAGAAAATAAAACTAAATTAAATACACAAAATAAAAAGAGATAAAAACCAAATGTGGCTAACAAGTAGTAACCTATACAATTACTCAGTTTAAAATTAATGAATAAGTTAGACAATTACATAATATGAGTAAATCTAAATATGGTAAGTACCTAATGATCATAATGCACTGCGTCGTGGAGCTCAAAATTTAGATAGGGTGTAATGAACTTTAGACAAGGAAAAGAATACGTAAATATGTATAAATATTTTTTAAATATAGGAAAAAGAATTACTCTTACTTTTTACCACACATTAATACATAACTTTACGCCTAAATACCTTTTGGAATAGGCAGAACACCAGAGGCTGTAAAAAGGATCTGATATTGCGTTTGAAAAAAGAGATGTCCCAGCCTCGGAAAGAAACCTGTGCAGCATCTTAAAAAATTTTGAGAATATTATTTTTTCTACGAAAAATACTTATAAGGCGATATAATAAATAGTTCTGTGGTTCAAAAATAAAAACAAATCCATATTATTTACTTAAATTATTTTCATATTAGTATCCGTCATGTTTTTTTTATGTTTCGATAATACTGTTTTTTTTTTAATCAAAATACAAAGTAATTAATGTAATCAAAGTTATCTTCCATGCTGGACTGGGAGCGAAAGAAAAGCATAGAACGTGCCAGCTGCTTCTCTTCCAGAGCATACTGTAAAAGTCAGTTAAGGGAAGGAGGTTTTTTTTTGACGTTTTCGTGGGCGATAGGCTGACCCTATCACTGCAAGTCTCTCTCCATCATTATAATACCCCCAAATTTGTCAAACGTGACATCAGATGGTTTTATAGCCTTTGGTTTTCTGCCTACCCCATTAGGGACACAGGCGTGACGTTATGTATGTATGTACAAAGTAATTCTGTAGTATTTTATGTGTTAAAAACTGTTCTTCACGTTTATGGCTATAATTTCGCTTGGTGCACATAGACCTAGCCAAGGCTCTATACAATCTTAGGATAACTCTTTTAGAGGTATTGTGTTGATAGAGAAAGACTATTGCAGTGATAGGAGTACCTACCTATCGGCCACAAAAACGCCAATAAACCTCTGTTAGTATGCCCGGGAAGAGAAGCAGCTGGTACATTCTATGCTTTTCTTTTGCTCCCAGTCCAGCATGGATGCAAATTTTTTACATATTGAAACATTAAAACCCAAGATCATTATTTCATGACTTCATAAAGATTTATCATACAACAGGGCTCGAACCTACAACTCACGTATGAGCCCGCAATTGGATAGCCAAGAATGCCACAACATTTTCAAAGAAACACTTTTTGCTGGTGTATTGGTAACAAACGTGGCTTCTATGCCAAGTGTCCTCGGTTGGAATTCCGGTGGCGGCGGATATTTGAGTGATGAACAGATATAGGCCGTCAGATCATGGATGTTTATGTATATGTATACTTATGTAAACTTTATGTATATTTTCAATTTGTATGTTTACACAAGGTGTTCCTGTTGATTTCCCATAACTCTAGGGTATTAATGGGACCATGAAAAAGAATCAAATAACATGTGAATAATATTTAAAACAATTGTTTTAATTTTTCATACTAAATAATTCAATTATGACAACGCGACATTTTCTATCCCTTTTTTATCGCTATGCACAGGTGCAGTTCGCAATGTTTTGCGTTGTACATAGTATGCAACTTTCCTCAACGTTTAAAATGTTTTTGTTATTTATTGTATGGCTTTAGTGACACGCATCTATTGAATGAATTTTAAAGAAATTTTACAAGGGTGATAATTTATGAAGTCATTATACAGGGTGTCCCAAAACTCGACGTCAACCCGGAACCGGGTGACAAGGCAAGTCATGCTGGTTATCAGAAAAATGTTTAAAAAAATCTAAGTCACGTGTTATGCAAGCTCGAGGAGCTAGATTTGAAATGTTGATAACAGTTTAGAGAAGCATTATTCAGGGTTACATATCAAAAAAAAAAGTTTCCAAAAGTGAACATTTGTGGCAACAGCAGCAAAAACACTGTCACAGGGTGTGAAATTTTGCGTGTTTTTTTAAAATGCCAATAATTTTGAGAACACGTGACTTATATTTTTTTAAACATTTTTCTGATAACCAGCATGACTTGCCTTGTCACCCGGTTCCGGGTTGACGTTGAGTTTTGGGACACCCTGTATTATGATCGATGATATCTTGGTAGGTATGCACTTTCGAAACACATATTCTTTGGAAAAAAATATTATTTTTTAGTAAGAAACCAAACCTCAAAGTTATGGGATATCAAAAAAATACCTTGTATATTTCTTAAGTTTATTATACACTAGCCACCGTGCGCGGTTTTACCTACGTAACTTTTGATCCCGTAAGAATTTCGGTATAAAATATAGCCTATAACCTTCCTCAAGAGTTGGGCTATCAAATGCAGAAAGAATTTTTTAAATCCCACTTGTAGTTTCTGAGATAAGCGCGTTCAAACAAACAAACAAACAAAAAATCAAACTCTTCAGCTTTATATATTAGTATAGATATAGATTATCTACATAGCACAAGTTCTATAAGCACTTAATTTGGACTAGAAGCTAAATAATTTTGTGTGAATGTCAAAAATATTTATTTATTAAAAAAAAACTGCCAAACTCAATATCAAAGTGACATTAGATTTGTCGCTGACTGTACACAGTTTGCTTGGCACCTTATTTAGCTGAACGCTATAGTTAGTTAAAACTGTGTTCTTTAAATAGTCAACTGTCAAACCATACATTACATGTTAGACCTATGTTTAAAGCATAAAAACGTATAGAAGTCACTTCACTTGAACATTGGGTCAAGGAAGTTTATACAAGTTTTCAACCGACTTTCAAAAAAGGAGGAGGTTCTCAAGTCGTCTGTATGTTTTTTTGTCTTTGTTACACGATATTTCGGACAATTATGAATTGATTTTGAAACTTGTTGTTTTATATGATAGAGGATACTTCATATTTAGTCCCATTTAGATTACAGAGATGTGGTTACTGTGTGTATCATACGATATCACAGGTTAAGCAACGTTCGGCGCGGTCGGTACTTGGATAGGTGACCGCCGACCATTCATATCTCACGACGACTTCCGTGCTTCGGAGGGCACGTTAAGCAGTCGGTCCCGGGTGCTGTATACTTGTATACAGTAGTCGTGAGGGTTTGTCAGAAGCCATCTAGGCGCCCTAAAAATTCTGGCATCCACCACCCAGCACTGGGCCAGCTTGGTGGATTATGGCCCTGCAGTGGGCTCATTACAAAGAGTTGTGATGATGATGATGATGATGAGATTACATTGAAATCTGTAGAGTACTTCATTGAAAATTTCAAACTTTTGAAAAAATATGTATGATATCAGAGAATATTTACGTTGATAACATTCTCAACTCAGCCAAAGTTTTGACGTCAAGTCCGTTTTTTAATGCTCTGCATTCGTTAATTATGTTATAATATAAAACTATTAATTTTAATAAGTTGTAGAACAAATGTTGTTGGAATTGATGTGGAGAGACTGCCTCCAAGAGGTAATGCGCTAATTAAAATTAACCCTGTATACTACAATTCGTGTTTTTTTTTATTACGTACTAAGCTCGCATTTGACCTCAATCTCGCCTGGTGATAAGGGAAGATGAGCTCACAGATAAAATTTAGCACACAGGCTTAGAATAGTATATTATGTAACAAGTGAGCTAAGTTGCTCACTGCGGCTCGGGCTCAAATCACAGCCTCGACTGTAATTAGCAAAGCTCACGAGTTACATACGACGTTTTTCAAGACACTTGTGAGTAAAAGACAGACATACGTGGTCATAAAATCTCTTTGTTGTTTCTGAAAATATTTTATAGTTGTCTTTGCTAGTTCCACTTCACGCACTAGATGGCGTTGATTGTCTTTTAAATCGCGCATAAACTGAAATAAATAAAATTATGTATAATTGTTTTAAGGTTGTTAAATTGTTCTCAAATAAAGAAAGTGGTTTCCTATAATATATATGTATGAGTGGTTTCATTAGTGGTGAAATAGTATATAATGTATAACCCGGATCAATAAAATATGCTCTAAATCTCTAATTACTCGCATGTAATTTGCACTAAGGTACAATTCAACTTTGTAGGATTCATTATATTATGCACTATGGTATAATGTATTATGCACACGTGACTTATAGCCCAGTTTATAGTTCTAAATTCAATAGAATAAGGCTCACTTTACGAGCAAGTGTGTTGAAATAGTATATTATGTAACAAGTGAGCGAAGTTGCTAATTACAGTCGTGGCTGTGATTTCTTAATAATGAGCCGAGACTGTAATTAGCAACGCTCACGAGTTACATACGACGTTTTTCAACACACTTGTGAGTAAAAGACAGACATACGTGGTCATAAAATAACAAACACATTTGATAACAAAGCTGTGAATTGTGATTGAAAAATGGCGCCGAACCTCGCGCATGCGCGTAGGTTTTTTTTTCCGCCAAATGTGTCAATGTCTGTATAGCATATACAGCCTATTTTAAGTGAAAATGTTTAATTTGGAGTGGTAAATGCAATTTTTTTTATATTTCATAACAAATTATTGTAAATTGTGAATAATTTGTTTGATATACAAATTTGTTTTACTAATATAAGGCGCAAACATTTAAAAATGTATATGGATTTGAAGTGGTATAAAACCTCTTTGTTGTTTCTGAAAATATTTAATGTAGGTATAACCCGGACCAATAAAATATGCTCTGTTTACTCGCATGTA